>JANRFK010006695.1:3927821-3937940 GCA_030068395.1 Apalone spinifera
CTGCTTCTCCACCCACCCACAGGGATCAGGCCAGGCTGCTCCTCACTGATCTCACCAAAATACCAGTGCCAGGGGAAGTGGCTTTGACTGAAGGAATCCGACCCCAGGGAGCCCTTTCTGCCCTCCAGCTTGGCTGGATTTATTTCTTCTGCAACCTGGTTCTTTCCCTCCTGTGCGGTGAATAAGGGACAATTTTCTGGTTTTGGTGGCTGGGGGGATTGGTGAACGGAGCCCAGCCACACCCAGGGTATGAATTCAGGCAATGCAGCCTTCTCCAGACCAGCCCAACGCACAGGGCCCCCTCCCCGGAGCCAGGGCAGCGTGGTGGAGAACTGGGGCCCTATGAAGGATCTTGGGGGGCTCACAGTGAACAAGCAGTACCTGCTGGGGTAAAGCTGGCCAGAGAATGGGCTATAAAAGATGGGGTACAGGAAAAGGAGCAGGCTGGTCAGACTGGCTCAAGGAGTGGGAGTGGGATAAGAACATGGGGCTGTCACGGGGTACGTCCCCTGTCATGGGGCGCATCACCCTGTGAGACCAATCCCACAGTTCAGCCCCCAAGGGCCTCGCCCAAAAGTTCAGCACCCCTTACTCGGGGGAAATTCGTGCCCCCATGGGCCTAGTCCAAAAGTTCAGTGGCCTAGAGGTCTGAGCACCAGAGTGCTCTCCCGGGATGTTGGGGAGCCGACCACCAGTTGGGGTGAGTGTTAGGGGACCCGGGCCCTCCCTCTCTACCAGGTCCCGACCCAGTGGAGGTAACTGCACTGCCAGCTCAGCGGGAAGTCTGCCCGGAACACGTTGAGCTCCCGGGGGGGGGGGGTAACCCTCCACCCTGGGCCACTTCCTACTATCTCAGGTGGGGAGTTCAGTCCCCAGAGTGCGGCGCAGGGTCCCTGGACCTTGTGGCTGTCTCCCTGTCACGGGGTAGCCTCTGGGGTTGCTGCAGAGGCAACTGCAGCGGGGTCTGCTGCTCCAGTGGCGGCTGGGCCGGCGGTGGCTGGGTTTGTTCCTCCGGCGGCTGGGGCTGCGGCTCCAGAGACGGCTGCTGCGGGGGTTGCTGCTCGGAGGGTTGCTGCTCCCTCCCTGCTTGCAGTTCCCCCCGAATGAGCTGTACCCAGGCCTTTTATACTGTCACCATACCGGGAGCATGCCCAGTTGGCTGAAAGGGGCGGTGGTTCCTCCGCCCATGGGACTTTCACCTCCTCCCTCTAGTGTGGGGTATATCCACCCCATCACAGGGGCCTTTCCCCTACCTGGGCAGCCATCTCCTATCCAGCCCTGTCATAACCATGAGGGCTGGCCAGCACCTGGGGGCTAAGGGGATAACCTAGCCAGGTATCTGATCAGCCAATAGCAATGCAGGCCAGGATTTCAAATTGGGACAAAGGAATTTTTAACTTTTCCCTCCTTTGCCAGAGTCAGAGCAGTTTCTTCCAGGGAGAAACAGGGAGATGGGAAGACCTGTCTCTCTCTCAAGAATGGACTTCTTATCTGTGTAAGTAGGGCAAAGTCTAGATAACCCATCAGGTTTTATTGTTGCCTGGTTTGGGAGTCAAATGCCTGGTGACCCTCCACCTGGACAAAGGTGAACACTGTGCCCTTCTCTGGGTGGTGGTCATGCCAGATGTCCACCAGGGACTGTTGATCTGTTATCTCCCTGAGGATGTCCACGAGGGATTCACGAGGATCCAGGGAGCTGAGGAAGGTAGATGCCCACTGCAAGAAGCGGAGCCTCTCCGGGCTGGACATTAGAGTGTAGACATGAATGAGGTGGAACGTCATCCTGTCCACCTGAACCCAGATATACAGCAGGTGACCCTGCGTGATCACAGTGGTCCCCAGCACCTTGGGGTGTAGGTTTAGGGAGAAAAGGGTCACCATCCTTGCTTTACAAGCCAACAGGTGGCTAGAGTAGACCCTGTCCCTCTGTCCCGCCGCCAGCATAGCCTCGGCAGCCGGAGCATTGTAGGTCTCCTGAAGGAAAACAACAGAGTACCCCCATCCTGAAGGAAGGAGAGAAGCCATTATTGGCACTGACGGGCTGGCCAGGGGATGCAAGCCCCCAGCTCTCCCCATTCTAACCAAGGCCCTTCCTCTTTTGGAGCCCATTCCCCCCAAGGCCCGAGGAGGTGTCCCATCATCCCTGTCTGCATCTTCCCAGCAAATAGAAACTAAACATTAATCCCCTAAAGAAGCAAAAGGGGGAGGAATTACTCATAAAATCATAGAACACTAGAACTGGAAGGGACCACGAGGGGCAGGACCAAGCACCATTTACATCATCCCTGACAGGTGTCTGTCCAACCTGCTCCTCAATATCTCCAGGGATGGAGATTCCACAACCTCCCTAGGCCATTCATTCCAGTGTTTGACCACCCTGAGAGGCAGGAAGTTTTCCTAATGTCCAACCTAAACCTCCCTTGCTGCAATTTCAGCCCATTGCTTCTTGTCCTATCTTCAGAGGCCAAGGAGAACAATTTTTCTCCCTCCTCCTTGTGATACCCTGTTAGATACCTGAAAACTGCTATCACATCCCCTCTCAGTCTTCTCCTTTCCAAAGTAAACAAGCTCAATTCTTTGAGTCTTCCCTCATCGCTCATGTTCTCTAGACCTTTAAACATTCTTGTTGCTCTTCTCTGGACCCTCTCCAATTTCTCCCGATCTTTCCTGAAATGTGGTGCCCAGAACTGGACACAGTCCTCCAACTGTGGTCTAATCAGCACAGAGCAGAGCGGAAGAATGACTTCTCGTGTCTTGCTCACAACACTCCTGTGAATGCATCCCAGAATTATGTTTGCTTTTTTTTTGCAACAGCATCACACTGTTGATTCATATTTAGGTTGTGGTCCACTCTGACCCTCAGATCTCTTTCTGTGGGACTCCTTCCTAGACAGTCGCTTCCCATTCTGTTTGTGTGAAACGGATTGTTCCTTCCTAAGTGGAGCACTTTGCATTTGTCCTTATTCAACTCCATCCTGCTTATCTCAGACTATTTCTGTAGTTTGTCCAGATCATTTTGAATTATGACCCTATCCTCCAAAGCACTTGCAACCCCTCCCAGCTTGGTATCGTCTGCAAACTTAACAACCGTACTCTGTATGCCAGTATCTAAATCATTGATGAAGATATTGAACAGAACCGGTCTCAAAACAGACCCCTGTGGAACCCCACATGTTATGCCCTTCCAGCATGACTGTGAACAGTTAATAACTGAACGGTTATCCAGCCAGTTATGCACCCATTTTATAGTAGCCCCTTCCAAGTTGTATTTGCCTAGTTTATTGATAAGTCTATCATGCGAGATCATATCAAATGCCTCACTAAAGTCTAGGTATCCCACGTCCACCACTTCTCCCTTAGCCACAAGACTCGTTAACCTATCAAAGAAAGCTATCAGATTGGTTTGACATGATTTGTTCTTTACAAATTCATGGTGGCTGTTCCCTTTCATCTTATTATCTTCTGGGTGTTTGCAGATGAATTCCTTAATGACTTGCTCCATTATCTTTCCTGGCACAGAAGTTAAACCGACTGGTCTGTAGTTTCCCGGGTTGCTCTTATTTCCCTTTTTATAAATGGGTGCTAATTCTTTTCTGCTACCCAAATGCAAACATATTGGAGCCCATTGATCCTGGGAGCTACATTTCAGATTCATTCTGCAGGAAATCATATGGAGGCTACGTTGGCCCCCTCTTCAAATGTTCAACACCAGTGCTGCTCAATCAGCTGTGACTCACCCGGTGCTGACTTAAACCCATGTTGTCCTAGATTGGAGGTGGGGAACTTCAGGCCTGAGGCCCGGATGCCTGATGTCCAGACCCCTTGCCACCTCCCTGTGGGGCTGGAGCACACAAAACCTACCAGCCTGGGCACCCCTAGGTTCTGGTGTGTGAGGGAATTGTGGGGTGTGTCTATCTCCTTCTCAGTCAGGGAGAAGGAGATAGACACATCTCTGAGGGTTTGTTTTGTGTTTTGCTTCTCACTTGTGTGTGGGTCCCAACTGATTTTTTCTGTGGGTCAGCGGCCCCCGACCCAGAAACGGTTCCCCTGGCCTGTCCTAGATGGGAGAGTGATTTATTTTTTCCTCATCGCGATAAGGAAACATGCAATGGAAGCCCAATAATCGTTGGCTAAGCAGGGCGCTGACAGGGCTGAAAAGACGAGTAGCCCAGAGACGGAAATCCAAAGAGTGACCAACCACAAATTATCGCAGCCGAGGTGTCCCAAGCTAGGCCATCCTGACAGCGATTCCCAAGCTGTTAAGGATACGACAGGCTTTCCTGGAATTAGCTGACTAGTCCTATCAAATGCCTGATCCCCTCCCCCAACCCTCTCCTTCCCTACCCCCACTTCCTCCCCTGCCTGCTATCTCTCCCTCACCCCTGAATTTTGCTTCTAGCCTTTATTTCACATTGTGATTTTCTGTAGCTGTATTCCTGGTCAGCCCCTCCTAGCGGGAATGGGAAGTGGGTCCGAAGGCTGCAATTCTTCCTCAAAACAGACAGCCCGCCTGGTGCGGCATCACCAGGAGCACTGGGAAGCTCTATCCTCATGCAGCTCTCACCTGGAGGCTCCCCCCTCACTGCTCCCATTGGCTGGGAATTCGGGCAAATGGGAACTGCAATTGGAAGGTGCCTGCAGTCAAGTGCAGGGTAGCATGGGCCCCATGGAGCCACCTGTTCATCCCTCCACCAAACAGGAGATACCCCCAATAAGTGCCCTGAAACCCAAACACTGTCCTGTCCCTGACACCCCTCCTGCACCTTTACCCCACCCCGGGCCCCAGGCCCCAATCCTCAGCACTGAGCCCTTCATAGAATCAAAGAGCTGGAAGAGACCTCAGGAAGTCATCAAGTCCAGCCCCCTGCCCAAGGCAGGACTTCCCACACACTAAGTCCTTAACTTCCTCCCAGACCTCACATCCCAACCCAGAGGCCCAGCCCTGACACCCCTCCTACACCATAGCTCCCTACAATACCTCAACTCTGAGCCCCCTCCTATACCCTAGCACCCATGAAGATGCTACTCGCCCGCCCCCCAACCTCCTTCCATGAGCTTGCTCCCACATGCCAGAGCCCCAGCCTTGAGCCCCTCCTTGCATTCCAAGCCCCTCATCCACCGTATGCACCCCCAGTCAGAGCTCTCACTTCCTTCTGCATCCACCCCCTGGCTCAACCCACAGCCTCCTCCAGTACACTGAATCCTTCAGTTTTGCCTCTGCCAAGAATCTAGGGGGCCCCACAAAATCAGTTAGCCGTGGGCCCCAAGAAGAGTTAATCTGGCCCTGCTCTCAGCCCCTTGGGTCTCTTTCTGCCTCTTAGGGGTTGTATCTTGGTACCAGCTCCAACACCCAGGCTCCCTAATGCGACCTCAAAGCCTTCTCCTACCTGGGTCCCAGGAACCAGCAATTGCCTTGGCGGATGCATCTGACTCTGGGGAGGAGCAAGGGTTTGCAAACAGCCCAGAGAGCTCCCCGCTCCCTTCTTCACAATCCCTGATCTCCCCCACTCACCAGCCTCAGCCCCGGGGGGCGGGAGAAAAGCCACGGGCAGCAGGATCAGGAGCAGCATCGTCACCATCTGGGGAAAGCAAGAAGGGTTGTACCTCAGCCCTGGGGGATTTATAGAGCCAGCCACAAACTGGAGGTCACGTGTGCACTACTCACATGGGGAGCTGACACAATGTTGGTTCTCACAGAAACCTCAGTGTCACGTTGCTGTCACTTGCAGGGGGAGACAAAGGAGGGGGCTGGTGGGTGGAGAACAACCTCTCACTAGAGGAACGAGCCCAGGGTAGATCCCTTTTGTACAGAGCAGCCTTCCCCTCCAACCCCTCATTCCTTAGATCCTGCATAACTGGCGTCTGGCTCGCTTGCAGCTCACCCATCTCCTCCACACCAGCAGCACATCTGGTGGAGAACGCGGGCAATACTGAGTCACCCGCTGGCGTGGCTGGGCTCCCTACTTCCTCCCCAGTGCATGTCTCACAGCAGTGAGCAGGGGACGGGGACTCTTCTGGGGGCTCCTGGAGCCCAGCCACAGTGCCCTGAGCAAAAATTCTCTCAGTGGGTGGGGAGCACGTAACCCACAATTTGATGCACCTGGGGGAGCACAGATACCATGGTGACGGGTGATGGAAAAAGCCCTAAATAGACAGGGTAGAGCCGTGTTCCTCTGGGCCTTCTGCATGGCTGGCAGAGCTAAATACAGAGCAAACATCCCCACGCTACAGGCTGAGTGCTTAGAAACCGGACCCTGGTGGTCCACATTGTCGAATCTCTCACATACCTACAATTCTGGCCCCCAGAAAGCCACTTAAAATCACCCCGAGGCCCTGGCCCGATTTCTCCATCCAGTCCCTAGCCCCCAGAAATGGCTCGGTATTTTTCATAAAGCTTCAGTGCTGGGGCTCAAGGGACCATGTGCATTTTACCTTGTGGTAAAATGCCCTCTCATTGTGCCTCATCCCGGGAGGCACACCGGGGAGGTCGACAAATGCCTTTGATGTTGACCACGGAGCGTCCAGACTGCCGCGCTCAGCCGACAAACAGCGGATCAGCTCAGTGCGGCAGCCATTTAAATTTAAATGAAGCGGCGATTATTTAAATCGCCACTTCATTTTCCTATGCCTGTCGCCAGAGGGATGTAGTCTAGACTTACCTTGTGAGTCCACCCATCTGTCTGTGAGTTCATTTGTTCAAGAAGTCCTCCGAAATGGTACGAGCCAGGAACCAGAACTGATGAACCCGGAGATCCTTCCCGGCCCATGGGAGATGTGAGCGCCCATACCTGCCCGCCAGGGTCCACCTCTAATCCCCACCTCTGCACTAGCCTAAGCGTTTCCCAGTTTTGTGAAGAACCAGGAGAACAAGCCAGGAGAACATGAAAACTGTCACCACTGAAGGGAGCTTGTATCTGTGTGCGTGAAAAAAATAGCAGTTGGTCTAAAGGGCTGCCAGATTTTCCTGAGCAGGATTTAATCATAATGAGCTAATTAAAATTAAATGAGCCACACCTGTTTGCAAGTACGTCAGTTCTGAAGGAATCACAGTACTACTCATTAAAAGTTATTTCGTACGATTTTTCATATAAAATAATCATTTAAAGAGTTCTTTTATAATTAAGCAGAGAAATTATGTAACAACAGTCCTCCTCCCTTTTTGTTGCTCAAAGACGACTACGTGAGGGAAATAGATAAAACTCTCTTCTAACAGCTTTTAAGATAATCTTGTTTCTTAATTATTTGGTTAACAGTGAATATGACAATACACCTTTCAACCACAAACTGCCTCCTTCCCACAGTAAAACCCTGGCGCCGTTCTTCAACTTTTGCTATAGAGCAATTATACGACTTTTATTACCAAAGGCCTCTCTGCTAAGATAAAGCTAAAGACCAACAATTGCATGTTGAAAAACACAAACCCTCTAAACTTTGTAAACTGTAAAAGTCCTTTTCCCATCTCTGACAAGGAACATTCACAACAATCTATATGAGCATGTTTGTATACTGCATGACAGTAAGATGGTGTCTTATTCAAAAAATAGCTACTTTTTCCAAAAAAATTGAAAGGAAAACTTCATAATTTAAAAATAGAAGCCATCTCTTCCAAGATTAACACTGCTGTAACACAACAAGTATATTTTGGGGAGCATTTAACAGAAGTTTGATGAGATAAACATGTTTAAGATATACTCGCCTTAAACTACTGTCCATTAAGGGGAGTATTCCAATTTTAAAAATTAGCTGTAAATTGCGATGCTAAATATTACTGAACACACAGAACATATGAGTAGAATATGCAAACTGTCAATTGAGAATTTGTATAGGTGTTCCAATAAAAAATTATTTGTAAACCTACAGGGCTGCCAAGTTTTACAGAATACACAACAATTTTAATTCAGTGCCGTCACAATTTTACAAGATCAACCCCTTTTACAGACGGGTCAATTGTGAAGAAATAACAGTATTTCCCAGCATATTTTCATATTTAGTACAGATTTCGTATACAATAAACATTCAATGAGATATTTTACTATAAAAGGGAGAAATTACCTAGCAAGAGAATTACAGACCTAGTAGACAACTGTGCGAAGAAAGAAGATAAAATGAAACCGTTTTGAAGATAAACCCATTTCTTAATTTTTTGGCTAACCATGTGCACAAAGACACAGCTTCTAACAACGGACATTCTATGTGCTCAAAAGCAAACTTCTGTAAAGAAATTATTTTTTTTTAACAAAAGGTCCCTCTTTGGAGATAAAGCTATACCCCGACAAGCCCAGTCTTAAAAACACAACCCTTCTGTAAAGCCACGCACCACAACATGACACTAGCTGTTAACTTTTTACAGCATGAAAGTCCTTTTCCTCATCATGGACAATAAACGTTCGAAAGAACCGGCAGGAGCAGTTTTTATACTGGATGGCATTAGGAATGCAGCTGATACCAAAAATGGGTATTTTTAAAAAAACATTAAAGGGGAAACTTTATTATTTACAAAAAGGAGACACCTCTTTTAAAATAACCCCCCACCCGGATTAGCTGAAGAAACACAGGCTCCGAGGAAGCCATAATGACCAGTTTTGCATGGGCCGTATCACGAAGGTTTTTGTTTAGGAATATTTTCTAGAAGTTCAGTGACATTTAGGATACACTAGCCAAGGGCTGAGCAAAACATCAGCCTGTGGGCTGGATTCGGTCTGGCAGGGTTAGCCCCTGGTGGGTCTCCATACGCCCGGATTTAGCTGTGCCTCTGATTGGTTGTAGGTCACCATTCCCGGCCAATGGAAGTTGCAATCCCCCATACCTGCTGAGGTGCAGGGAAATATATTGGCAGTGGTCCGTCGGGGGAGTACAAAAGCCGAGGTCAATATCACAGGAACAAAATCTGACAGACGAGGGCACAAAATGAGTCTCGCCTACTAAGGGACAGAAAAGGCAACGAGAAGAGGGTCTTGAAATGAATGAGGAGCAAGAGAAAGATTCAGGAAAGTGTCGGCCCACTGCTGAGCTGGGAAGGAGAAGAAAGAACCCATTGCATGACCATACTGAGGTGTTCAATGTGGGGTTTGCTTCCACGGTCACCAAAAAGTGAATAATGACCAGATACACATATATGAGGTTTCTTGCCCCACAAGTAACAACCTCTCCCCCCCCCCTCCGCGCGACCAGGTGTAACCCTTACATGAGCCATGAAGATCCCACTCGTAGTGGAGTTGGAGAATACCCCATCGGAGAGACTGGGGGTTTTCATGCTCTGTGGCTGCTGTCTTAGGGGTACTGGGGCAGCCCAGGGGAGTGGGACAGGGGAGGAGAAGGCTACGGTGCTTTATGCAATTAGGGGTCAGGTCTTCAACGTCTGCCCCACAGCCTCGAGGGCCCCAAACATACTGTTTTACCACAAAAAATACCGAGATTTGCAGGTGATCCCTTGACTCCCAACACTGGAGATGTATAAAAACCATGGAGCCATGTCAGGTCTTGGTGGAGAAATCGGGCCAGGGCCTCAGGGTGATCTTAAGCGGCTTTCTGGGGCCCAGAATTGTAGGTATGTGAGAGATTCAATAATCTGGACAGCCAGGGTCTGGTTTCCAAGCACTCAGCCCACTGTGTGGGGCTGTTTGCTCTGTATTTAGCTATGCCGGCCATGGGGCAGGCCCAGAAGTGCACAGCTCCAGCACTGTCTACATAAGGCCTACCCCATCACCCATCACCATGGCAACTGTGCTCCCCCAGGTGCACCACTTTGTGGGTGACGTGCTCCCCACCCTCTGGGAGAATTTCTGCCCTGAGGTCTGTGGCCAGGCTCCAGGAACGCACAGACCCCGTCCCCTGCTTGTGGCTGTGAGACATGCGCTGGGGAAGAAGTAGGGAGCCCAGCCAAGCCAGCGGGTGACTCAGCATCGCCCGCGTTCTCCACCAGATGAGCTGCTGGAGCGGAGGAGATGGGTGAGCTGCAGATGAGCCAGACGCCAGGTGAATGGGGTCCAGGCAGGCCCCAAGGGATGGAGGATGCTTTGTCCAAAAGGGATCTGCCCTGGGCTCCCTCTAGAGAGAGGCTGTTCTCCAGCCTCATTTGTCTCCCGCCCCCAACATGACAGCAAGGCCATGCTGAGCTTT
>JANRFK010006695.1:4043255-4060208 GCA_030068395.1 Apalone spinifera
GCAGCAAGTTGTCCACCCTCAGCATATTCAGCCTCTTAGGCAGACCAGGGGCCGCCTGCGGGGTGACGAGCTGGAGATAGGAGAGACGGTGCAGCCCTGCAGGAAGGAGAGAGACTCGGATGGGAAAAGGACCCCGAGATTGGGACAACATCCCAAGGGGCCCTCCAGCACCCAGCCCTGGCATAAAGGGGCTGGGATGGGGCACCAGGCACAGGCATCCGGCAGAACAAAGTCTACCTACCAGCCAAGGAGATGACGCAGAGGGACAGGAGCCAGATAGACATGGAGACAGCATTGGCCCAAGGGGCCATGCTCCTGGAGGGGTCGGGAAACCAGCACGATGGGCTGAGGCTGAGGTCTGCACCCAGAGAGCAGGAGATCCAACGGCAGCCCGCCCTGCACTGGGCTCTCTGATTCTCTGTATCAGGAAACACAGGAGGGGAAACCCACGCCCACAAGCTGAGCAAAGGCCAAGAACAGAACTCAGCCCTCCCTCTCCTGCCGGGAGCAGAGCCTCACGGGAAGCCTGGCTCCCGACTCACACAATTAACCGTTTCCAACGCCAGCTGCTCTCTCCAAGCTGTCTCCAGTGCAGCATGTTTACTTTCTGGGGAGGTTTCCCTGAGTGCCACAGAACAGCCCCAACCCGCAGCTGTGAGCATC
Source organism: Apalone spinifera (assembly GCA_030068395.1). Lineage (NCBI taxonomy): Eukaryota > Metazoa > Chordata > Testudines > Trionychidae > Apalone > Apalone spinifera. The sequence goes on from JANRFK010006695.1 coordinate 4,043,919, forward strand.
GGCCGGGCCTCGCCAGGGACACAGGGCTTTGTGGGTGAGTGGGGGTGGCTGGAAAATTGTTGCCTAAATAAACGCTCTTCAGGTAACTGGTGCTTTTCCAGCAGCTCAGGCGTCTGTCCCTGTACCTCCGGAGGGGGCCAGCAGGCCGGTGTTACAAGGCACAGCTCTTAGTTCAATGGGAAAGGGCCCGTCCCGCCCTCAATCAGCATGGGACACCGCTAGTCCAGTGTTCCCACTGGGCTGGGACCTATGGTGCATCTTTCCACTCCCCTCCCAATCCTGGGCCTTCGGTGCAGATGGGACCAAGCAGCAAGAGACACCCCTAGGGAATGTAGGTGAACCCTGCTGAGTGTGGTTATTATTCTTCATAACTAGAAGATTTACCTGATGTTGTCCCAGGGCTGGGATCGGCCTGAAGTGGTGGGGGCCGTGATAAAAAAAAACCTCACTACCCGCCGGCAGCCTACCCATCCAAGCTGCCACCGTAAGTTTGAGCCCCCTGCCTTAGCGTGACGGTTTTCATGCTCTGTTTACAAAGCAGCATTCGCTATATGAACAGTAAAAAGTTTTTGGCCCTCTTTGCTCTGTCTGGGCACACAGCCCAGGCCATGATGAGAGCTGCCAGATTCTCAAATATCTTTCGACCATGTAACCACGGCTGCTGTCAGTTTCATTTTAGCTACGAAAAAGTGAGCTGGAAGTGCGTTGGCCTTGTTAATCTCTGAAAGGTTGAACAGTCCCCTTTTTTGTAGTATTGGATCACGTCCCGATGTGTGCATCCCAATTTCAGGACAAGGAATTTGCCGCCCTTACGCTATTCCCAAGTCCACCCTCCCTCTCTTTCCTCTCAATGCTCAAAGTGCAGGCGGAGTTGGCGTTTGGTCATTCGGGTTTCATGCACAGCATCTGATCCTGGCTGGAACGGAACAGAAAAGAGAGGAGCCGTCTTGGGCTAGCAGGGCCCACACATGTTCCCTAATTATGAGTTTCATTGGATGAAAGGAGTGGACGTTCGTAAGGTGTCATGATGACCAATAATGATGTAGGCAACTTCTGAACAGAGCTAGCTGGGGAGGAAAAGATTCCAGGACCAGGCTGGGTTTACACGGGTACCCCTGCTCTGCCTCGGTGTCCAGCAGACAGAGCTGTGCTGCCCAAGCAATCAAATGTGTCTGGTGCTGGGTCCATGTCTACCCGACCGTCTGGGGCCTCACCATGCTGAGGTCCAAGGGTGAGAGCCAAAGCAGCGGTGCTTGGGTTCTGAGCTGTGTGGTGTAATGGTTAGGGTCAATGCAGCATCCCTTGCTTTCAGGACGACATGGCATATTGTCCATAGTTAATCCCCTGGCCCTCCAGCACAGGACAGTATGGCCTAGTGGCCAGAGTCAATACAGTGGCCACTGAATTAGGGGCAGGGGGCTTAGATGCTGGAGTCAATGGGGCAGCCCTTAGCTACAGGGCAGAGGGGCATTGTCTCCGGTTCTCGAGGGGATGCCACCAGGGAGTGGGGGGGCTCTAGATAGAGAGGGGCCCAACTCCCCTAGGCCCTGAGCGTGGCCCCTATGAGTATTCGAGCGATCTGCCTCTGGCTCAGCTGGGAATCCCGGTGAAACTGACCTCACAGGGCAGGAGATGCCAATTGCTCACTCTCCCTGAGTCACATCCTACCACGCTGCCTGAAGACGCCGTCCAGGCGGCACCAAGGTCTCCGGGCCCCTCCTCACACCTAATTCCCTGGAGTTCTGTCGGCCACGGATCTCAGGACCAGACCTCGGGATCCCCGGCTCCCACAAGCTAGGGCTGTGATGTGCCTCAGCTGGATCCAACGGTCCTTCCTCTCCCATGGTCAGCCCAGACTGAGCTCAGTTACTCCCTTTTATACCTGCACATCCCCTGGAGCATGCTCAGTGCAGTTCGAGGGGCGGGACTTCCTTCACCACAATGTGGGGCGAAGCCCTTCCGGGCCAGAGGGAGGTGAGATCACGCAGATGCCCCTCTGAAGTCTGGATCCTCACTGACCAAAGACAAACCGGCCTCACTGACCTGTCCCGAGAGTCCCCCAACACTTCAAGCTATAACACGCCCTTTTGGTTGGATATATGAGTGTTGATTCGTGCGGCGTCTCATTCTAAGCGATGGTTCTCCCGGGCACCAACTGAGAGGACTTTCCAGACTGAGCTGTAGGTCCAAACACGGAGGTGGAGGAAAATCGGTATCAGTGGGAGAGACACCAGCCAAAAGGGGGCGCTCTGGTGCTGAAACGCTAATCCCAGAGTGTCCAGCACGGGGCGCCCATGGGGGGAGCTGAGCCACATTACACTGAGCTATAACGGATTGGGTGCTGACTCACTGTCTGCTGATAGATATCTACTCCTTTGGGCCGACAGAAAGTCTCGTACGTTTGGGGAAACTGCAAACCACACGTTTCAGTAACACAGGCTCGAGCAGATGATGCACCCATGTTCTCCAGGTTAAAACGATACCTCACAAGGCAACACAAGTTGCTGTGTTCACGCAAACAAAAAACCCTTCCAAAGCAGACTGGGAGGGGACACGGCTGAGCTGGAATTCACAGGCAAATTTGATACCCACAAAAGACATGGAACGGCTTTCACACGCCAATCGGTACTTACCCCTTCCGGCGCTCTCACCGTCTCACTACGGCTGGAGGTGACCCCCGGCCACTCTGGTTTAATTAGCGCCGATGTCACACTCCCATCTCTGTACCCTTCCTTTTTGCTCCTTTCTCTTCAAGCATCTGGAGAAGTGATTTGTGTGATGGGGTGAGGTCACAGAGGACCCATCGAGGGAGCCTCCCGGGGGTGCTGACACGGCCCCTGCCACTCACCTTCCCTCTCTCTGGGGCTTCTCTGAGGCCCCCACCAACAAACCGTACAGACACTGAACTGCTTCAGGTCTTAGGAGAGTGAAGTGTGGGACCCAGCTTCCTGGGATGGGGGATGGACTCGGGGAGGACGGGGGTCACTTATCAGCCCAGATGTCAGAGCAGAGAGACAGGAGGCAGAAGGAGACCCAGGCGGGTTTGGCCCAAGAAGCCATCGCCCCGGGGGGAAGGACAAAACAGGGGGAAGTCAGGGGCCAATCCTGAGAGGACTGAAGAGCTCACAGTTGTCTCTCCCTGCCCTGAGCTCTGTGCTGCTGCGACAGGAACAGTGAGACGGGGAAACCCAAACCCACAAGCTGAGCACATGTCAACAACAGCACTCGGCCGTCCCTCCCCCGCCTCGCTCGCTGCCTCAAGAGAAGGAGCCTGGCTCCCCACTCCCCCAATTAACTCTTGCAAAGTCCGGTTGCTGTATTAGCTGTATGTGTTTATTTCCTGGGGAGGTTTCTGTGAGGGACGCAGGACAGCCCCCAACCACACCAACCCCCAGCTGTGAGCGACGGCTGGGCCTCGCGACTCTGAGTGGTGGAAAACCGTTGCCTGCGTGAATGCTCTACAAGCCATGGGAGCTTTTCCAGCAGCACAGGGTGTCTGTCCCTGCAGCTCCCGAGGGTGCCAGCAAGCCGGTGTTATAAGGGACAGCTCTTAGTTCAATAGAAAACGGCCTGTTCCGCACTCAACCGGGTTGTTTTTTTTTCCCCTCTTTGCTTGACACACAGCCCAGGCCCAGTTCTTAACTATCGCTCAACCGTGTCAAAGCAGCTGCCTCTGGTTTTGTTTTAGCCACAAAGGAAGTGAGCTGCAAATGTCTCGGCTTTGTTACTATCCCAAAGGTTTAACAATTTATTTTTTTTAAAGCATTGGATCAAATTCCGACATGTGACTCCCAAGTGTAGGACAAGGAATTTGCCGTCCTGAAACTTTTCCCAAATCCATCCTCCCGCTCTTTCTTCCCAATGCTTTGGGCCTTGTGTTTTTTCATGCACAAAACTCCGATCCCTGGTGGAACGGGTCATAGAAGAGTGCTGGGCTAGCAGGGCCTACTTGTGTTTCCTGATTGTGAGTTGCATTGGAAGAAACAGGCGAGAGTTTGTAAGATGTTGTGATAACTGACAATGATGCAAGCAAGGCCCAAGGGAACTCACCCCTGTGAGCTAGCTGAGGAGGAGGAAAGATTTCAGGACTGGGTTATATTTACATCTGTACCCACCAGCGGTCAGACTGGAACTTTTGGAGGACAATGTTGGAGTCCCTACAGCTTGAGTGATATAGCCAGCTGCCTGTCAAGTTAGGTGGTACAGCTCCCTTACTCTTCTCTCTCGCTGTAAGCGGTCTAAGTGCCACTGCATGGGACAGGGACCCGCACTAGGGGTTGGGTTCACCATTCGCACCTCTGCTGAGCCTGGGTGCCCAGCAGACAGAGCTGTGTTGCCCAAGCCATCATGTTGGCTGGGGTGGGGAGGTGAATGACGTAAGTACAAAAGGAAGGGGCCGTGAAACGTCATTCACACTGTTATCCGTATGGTGCAAGTAAAGGGGAGCCAAGCCAGGCTTAGCCCGTCCTGATTCATGGGGGTCTCCATCCACGGAATGGACTTGCTCAGGCAGAGTTTGGACGCAGGGCGCTGTGACCGTAAGGAAGGGGACACGTGTCCCTGCCAGGAGATGGGGGCTCTATCAAAGATCCTCAGGCAGAACCGAACTGCGTGTGGCAGTGTAGATACACCCCATCTCTTATCTGAAGGTTTTAAGGTACTTTTGGACTCGATCGTCCCCCCGCCCCGTGCCGGCGCTCCGATGGGCAGTTGCCCCACTTGCCTCTACCAGCCCGTTCCACTGCGCAGGCACATCCGGGGCGGGGGAGCCCCCTCTTCCCTCCCGCCCGTGATGTCAAATGTAATATATGTGGGTGCTGGCCTTGTGCAGGGCTCGAGCCGCTGGAGCTGGGTTGGTTCTGGGGGGCGGGAGAGAGGAACCGGACAGGAGGGAAGCGGCGGGACGGGAAGCAGAGTTGGCGGGGTCGAGGGCAGTGGAGCTGGCCAGAGGAGGTCGGGGAGGGACAGCCGGCAGGAAGCAGCGCTGGTTGGCGGGATGGGATCCGGGACAGCGGGGGTGGCTGGGTGAGATCAGGACAGGGGCAGCCAGTTTCCCGAGCAACGCTGGGTAACTCCAGCTAGAATACATATAATTAAGTGGGCTGGTTATGTCCCCTTCTTAGAATTGCCAGTTAATGGAGGTTGGAGATTATGTCAGAAATACATCCCTCTTGGATTCTCTTCTTTCCAGTCAAATTCATCTGAGGAAGTGGGTTTTCCCCACAAAAGCTCATGATTCTCAGATATATTTTTGTTTGTCTCTAAGGGTATGTTGACACTTGCATCATCCTTTGAGGAAGGAATGCAAATGTAGCCATTTGAAATTGCAAATGAAGCCGGGATTTAAATATCCCGCACTTCATTTGCATATTCGCGGACGGGCGCTATTTCAAAATATCTTATTTTGAAATACGAAACGCTGTTTAGACGTGGTTATTTTGGGGAAAAAACCCTTCTTCTGAAATAACCCTTAAACCTCATTGTATAAGGAATAAGGGTTATTTCGGAAGAAGGGGTTTCTTTCGAAATAACCATGTCTAACCAGTGTTTTGTATTTCAAAATAGCGCCCGTCCACAAATATGCAATTGAAGCACGGGATGTTTAAATCCCAGATTCATTTGCAATTTCGAATGTCTACATTTACATTCCTCCCTCTAAGGAGGATGCAAGGGTGTGTCTGGACTACAGGGTTTTGTCAACAAAAAAGGACTTTTGTCGACAAAACTAGACCTGCGTCTACGCTACCGCCGCATTCTGTCGACAGTAAGTCAACAGAACGTGGCAGTTTTGTCGAAGGCGGTAAACCGAATTCTATGAGGAATAACCCCTTTTGTTGATGGAGCTCTGTCGACAAAAGATGCTATTGCACCCATGCTGTGCTTTTTCAAAAGAGAGCGTCTAGACAGAACTGGCTGTAGTCTAGATGCTCTTTGTCGACAGAGGTTTTGTCGACAGTATCGGTCGACAGAGCTTCTGTCGACAAAAGCCTGTCGTCTAGACGCCCCCTCAGTCTGCATTGAATTCAATAGGCACTGGAGAGACAAAGCTTGTAGAGAACTTTGAAAATCTCCACACCTCGAACCTTTCCTGTGTTGCGTCATAGGTGTAACCCGCGCACCTCCTGCCTGCCGTCTTCGATCCCGCCAAAAGCTGAGGGAAGCTACTTCGGCTTCAGCGACGCAATTAACATTACTGCTGTTGCGTCATTTAACTCCACTTTGTCCCTAAGGTGCCACAGGACTACACAGAGTTTTAAAAGTTACTAACGCAGCTACCCTTCTGAGACGTGGAAGGACAGTTCTTTCCATCTTGCCAATTCTCCAGGAATCTGCCAATCATGTGGTTTCCCCCCCTCCCCCCCGAAGCTCTCTCCAGCTACCAGGAAAGGGCCAATGAGAGGTGGTTCTCATGAGAACTGAAATCTGGAGACCTGCCGAGCAGGGAGACTTCCAAAGAGGGTGATTTCCTGTGGCTACTGGAGGCAAAGAGGGACCCAGCCCCCATCTTTAGGAACCTCCATGGGGAGGGGGTTTCTGATCCCCAGGGGTGCTTCAGTCTCTTTGGCCAAGGAGGACGAGTCCTGATGTCTGGGAACCAGTAAAGTTCCAGCTGGGACGAAAGGGTCAATGTGGAGCAAGGAGCCAGGGGAACAACTGAGCTGGGGACTTGGGGGACCCTCCATGGGCAGGAGATCTTTGGATATGGGGTGCTTCTCCCAGTCACCTGCTCTGGCCCTGCCTGCAGTGCTGGGCATCAGGTCTCAAAGATGGGAAGATGCTGAGGTCACTCACCTCCTACAGGCCCAGGAAGAGTCGGAGGCCTCTGGTTCCTCTCCTCAAACTCATTTCTCATCCCCCCCGTAACAGATCTTCCCCTCCCCTAATTCCCATGGTTCTTTCAGGTTTCCTCCCATCCTCTCTGCTCCCTGGTCTCTCCTGGCTTCCTCCGACTTGGCTTCTTGTTCCTCAACTTTCACCCTCCTGTGCATTGCCAACCCTGGAGAAAACAAAGGAAATTCAACCCCTACAGCTCACAGATCAACTCTTTATTGCGGGTATCACAATTCCGTTGCTTGTTGGCCATCGATTCAGGCTCCTGAGCAGCAGCCAGGCTTAGAGAAGACACAGAAATGGACAATGAAATCTCCTATCTTGGAAAAGCGATTTGCAGACAAGCTGGATGAGCGGGGTTTGCAAGCTGGGAGCGGGGCCCTGGGGACTACTAAACATCTCTTCGAAAGGATTGATTTGGCCCCATTGGTTGCCAGGAGGCCGGTGCAAGGCTCGATTCAAGATGCTCTCACTTAAAAACTGGTATTTCCCAAACCTAAATATAACATGCTTGAGAGTTTGACAGCAGCCCAAGGGAATTAGACACTGACCTCACCCTTAGAATCTCAGCATGCCTAGAGATAATGGCAGGTCTCTGAACTCCCTAAGCAAACCTTGTGTTCCCACGGGACAGGACAGTGTAGCTGGGATGGACCCAGTCCTGGCTCCGATACACGACCCAGTGATCACCTGGATGCTCTTACAGAGCAGCTGGGTGTCTCCCTTGCAGGATTGCTACCTTGGGGTATTGCCTGTCAAACAGCCAAACCCACAACACTCTGTCTTGCCAGGCCCGGAAAATGATTAGTCCCCCATTTCACCTACAATCTCGCTGTTCTCCTAAGCGTGGATAAGGCCTCACTAAACGCACTGCACCGCAAAGCCTGCATGATTAGGAAATGCTAACCCTAAATGTTCCCCTGTGCCCAACCCTGACTGCCCCAATTCTTAGCCATCCCACCAGGTTATGAGCAGACCCTTAGGTATTCCTGGGGGTCCCACCTCCACATCACTGGTTAGAAGGTGGCAGGGGGATCTCAGAAGGCGGCTCAGGAGTTTTGGTGATTTTCATGTCACGGCAGAACAAGATTTTCTCCTTGCCCAGGCCCAGCTGGTACTGCCATATGTAGACCTCCTCCCCGGGCTGCAGGGTCAGGCTGATGGTCTCTTCCACCTCTGCAGCTTCGTTCCAGTCCTCTTGCTCCGTGTTGATGCTTTTCCCACCATATTGAGCGGTAAGGGAGAACTGATACTTTACAAAGGCTTCGGTCAGGGCGCCTGCCTGGTAGGTTGACGACATGCTGATGTTCCAGTTGTGCTCCATGCTGCTCAACTTCTGCTTGGCATAGCCCACCTTCCGGGTGATCTTCTTGAGCCAGTTGACGGATGTGTTGGAACTATTGGAGAAGGACTTGAGTTTCTCCCAGGTGTCAAAAGCTGGACCATAGGTTGTCGACAACCCACCAGGGAGGAAGTTGTAGACATCTTCGTGGAAGGAGTAAGCATCAACACTCTCATTTTTATTGAAATTGGTGTATTTGTGATACTGGAGCCCCCAGGTTTTGTCAACCTTCATGAAGTAATAGTAGTTCCAGATACCCCAGTAATAGAGACCATCTCTGCAGTCTGGGTGGAGGGAGTACTCGACGCCATTGGAATCGGTGTTCATGTTGGTGACCTTGCGGTAGACTCCCCTGCTCTGGAAAATGATGTAGAAGTTCAAAAAGGCGGAGAGATAGTGGTCTCCGCCCTGGCAGTTGGGGTGGAGATCGTAGACCACAGTATCTGAATCCAGGGTCATATCAGACACACGGCGATAACTGTTTCCTTTGATGATGTAGAAGTAGCCGTCTTGGTGAGCCAGGTAGTGGTCCCCACCTTGACAGGAGCGGTGCAGGCTGTATACGGCCAGATCGCTGCCTTCTTTGAAGTTTGATGACCTCATGTAGCAGCCCAGGTCGGAGCGGACAATGTAGTAATAATGAAACACCCCGCAGAAATCCACCCCAGGGGCCTTGCTCTTGGGCACTATTGTACTCATGGTTCACGGCACTGGAAGATAAAAGGGTTTCTTCCTATTAATTATTTGTATTGTAGTAGGCCCCCGAAGACTTCACCTGAGACCAGACCCGGAGGAAGAGTCTATATATCCCTGAGTCAGCAGGAAAGGAAGGAGTGGAGCACTGGGGAGAGGTGTGGTGAGTGCCTTCGGGCATCCAATCCCCTCGGGCCCTTTCCAAATCTCAGCCTGAGCAACGTGGCCAAAGTCACACAGAGAGTCAGCAACTGGGCCCAGATGTTCTAAACCTCAGTCTAGTGCCTTGACCGGGAAACTATGTTTCCTCTCCTTGTCTCGCAGACCATAAGGAATGGACACAACTTTCTGGCCACCACAGGGTTTGGGGTTGGATTTTCTTTTTTTAAAAACTACTTTGAAACTAAAAAACATACCCGGCATTGCCTGGGTCTACTCTAGACGGAGGTGGAATCAGCATTCGGACTACTGGCTTCTTCCTAGTGCCAGTTGGGGAGAAGCACACCCCAGCATACCCCAGGGAAAGGTAGGGGGCAGAGTCTCCTAGCCACCAGCTTTGCCTCAGTCCTTTCCTGGGGGTGGGGGGGAATGAAGTCTACACACTGATGCTCTCTGGGGCCCACCCAGAGGCATGGGAGGGCAGAGAGCAACAGTCAGCTGCTTCCCAGAGCAGGCTGCGGTGTCAGGTGCTGCCCCCTGTGGTCATTCCATGGTACAACTGTCCCTCCTGCCAAACCCCCCCCTTTCCATTCCAGGAGAATCAATCCCATTCCAGGCTCATCTCATTGTCCTGGCACAGCCAAGCCCTGACACTGCTTTAAGGCAGGAGAAGAGGAAGAGGCCTGCCCAATTTTGGCAGACAGACTGACAGGCAGACACATATTTCTAAAATGTATGGCTAGATTATGCTTGTAAGGGAAACCACATCCATGAAGGACAAGGGTTCATGTGGCTTCTCTCTTGACTCTAATTCTCCTGGAGATGCCTCAGAACTACTCTCCAATGCTGTTGACCAGCAGCTCTTGTCTGGGAAGTGAGGTGAGTTGGGGAGACAAATGGATCTGGAGTCTGTCGAGGCTCTTAGGAAGACTTATTTCAAAAAAGGAAGTGAGCGTCTAGATAAGAAGAATGTAATTCCATTTCAGCAAATGGCCACGAAAAACATCTGCATTCCTCATTGTCACAGCATTATAGGTTAGAGGGAACAGCCAGCATGAATATGTAAGAAACAAATCCTGTCAAACAATCAGATAGTTTTCTTTGATAGAATAACGAGACCTGTTGATAAGGGAGAAACAGTGGGCGTGGGATACGTAGACTTTAGTAAAGCATTTGATATGGTCTCACATGACCTTCTTATCACTAGAGTAGGGAACTACAACCTAGATGGAGCTACTGTAAGGTGGGTGCATAACTGGCTGGAGAACTGTTCTTAGAGAGTAATTGGTTCAGAGTCATGCTGGAAGGGCATAACAAGTGGGGTCTGGTTTTGGGCCAGTTCTGTTCAATATCTTCATCAGAGATTTAGATATTGGCGTTGTGGAAGAAAACATTGTCCTCACTCTGCGTTTGTAAGCAACAAGTAGCCAGAGGCAGTTTTATTACGAGCTGCAGCAAGGGAAAAACTGGTTCGGACAAGGGGGGGAAGTCCCCCTCCGAGGCAGATCTTCGAATACAAGCAACTATGAAGTAGTTTATATACTGTCCATTAGATATAATAACAACAATTAGTCTCTTTCCCATTACAAACACCAATGGTTAACACTTATTTTAGTTCCACCCAGATGTTCCTTATCTCAAGGTCCCTGCCAGAGTCGGCGTTCTATCCTTATCTCCGTATGGAGGCGAGAGGCAAAGGCAGCGTCTAATTACAAATCTCGTGTTGTCAGGCCACAGACTTAGCCTGACTCTTGCTCTCTTGTTAACAAGACCAAGATGGCTGCACACAAATTCCCTTATTCCCTTTTCCTGCCTCCACAGCGTGGAGAGGACACTTATCAAGTTTGCAGATGATCCCAAGCTGAGAGAGCTTGCAAGTGCTTTGGAGGACAGGGTCCTAATTCAAAATGATCTAGACAAACTGGAGAAATGGTCGGAGGTAAATAGGATGAAGTTGAATAAGGACAAATATGAAATACTCCACTTAGGAAGGAAGGATGGGAAGCGACTGTCTTGGCAAATATGAAATACTCCACGCGTACAGAATGGGAAGTGACTGTCTTGGCAAATATGAAATACTCCACGCGTACAGAATGGGAAGCAACTGTCTTGGCATGATACTGCAAAAAGAGATCTAGGGGTCAGGGTGGACCACAAACTAAATATGAGTCAACAGCATGACACTGTTAAAAAAAAGCAAACGGTTCTGGGCTTCATGAACAGGACTGTGGTGAGCAAGACACGAGAAGTCATTCTTCCAATCTGCTCTGCGCTGGTTAGGCCTCAGCTGGAGTCTTGTGTCAGTTCTGGGCACCGCATTTCAAGAAAGATGTGGAGAAATTGGAGAGGGTCCAGAGAAGAGAAACAGAAATGATGAAAAGTCTAGAAAACATGAGCTATAAGGGAAGGCTGAAAGAATTGGGCTTGTTTAGCTTGGCAAGGAGAAGACTGAGAGGGGACGTAATAGCCGTTTTCAGGTATCTAAAAGGGTGTCATAAGGAGGAAGGAGAAAACTTGTTCATCTTGGCCTCTGAGAATAGGAGAAGGAAGCAATGGATTTAAACTGCGGCAAGGGAGGTTTAGGTTGGACATTAGGAAAAACTTCCCAACTGTCCGGGTGGTGAAACACTGGAATAAATTGCCTAGGATGGTTGTGGAATCTCCATCTCTGGAGATATTGAAGAGCAGGGTGGACAGACACCTGCCAGGGATGGTCTAGATGGTGCTTGGTCCTGCCATGAGGGCAGGGGACTAGACTGGATGACCTCTCAAGGTGCCTTCCAGTTCTAGGATCCTATGATTATTGTTATACTAATAATAGTGGCTTGTAACCTGGCCCTACCTGGAAAGAGACGGGGGCAAGAGGAAATGGGTTGAGAAGAGCAGGACTAGACTACAAAAGGTCACAAGGAACAATGCTTTGCACTTTTATGCTCACTTTTTAGGAACCTCAAACCCTCTGCCACATTAAAGCCAACATTTCCCAAGCAAAACTTGAGTTCATGAAACCATTTTTGGGCCCATTGGCCTATTCCAGGGGGTATTTGCATTCCCACACTACTGGGGCAGATGGAGGTTGAGAGGAGCAGTGGGCAGAGTCCCTTGGGGCACTCAAAGAGCCCCTGGATGGGGGAGAAGGGTTCCCAAGCTCCCCAGCATGGCTGGGACGATTTCACCCAACCATTGATGCCTTGCCCTACATCAAAGGTTGAGGTTGGGGCTGAACTAAGCTGCACCCTCTAGACCTCCCCACCCCTTCTCAGCCCCAATCACACTCAGGAACCTACTCCCCCCCACCCCAAACTGCCCTGGTGACTGAATGGAAGAGACACCATTCCCCACTCCAGAAGGAATTCAGGTTTCCTAGCTATCTAGCAAAAGGGGGAGCCTCCAGCCTGTCCCGTGTCACCGGCCTGGTGGCATGTAGATGCCAGGATGACCGGCACCCCCAGCTGCTCCGTCCTTCCCTGGGAAGCGGTGGCACGCATGCCAGCAGAACCCCAAGGCCACCCAGTTACACAACAGTATCACTGATACTCACAGCGAGAGGCAGGGGCCACTTTGCACCTCGAGTTCCCAGTCCCCCGTGAAAGAGTCAGAAACGGCTGCTGAGCTCTGAGGGGAGCCGCAGCCTGTTAAATAGCTGAGCAGGGCATCTGTGAGCCAATCACAGGTGAGTCTCCGCCCCCACAAGAATGTGTCCAACCAGCCCTTGCGCTCACAGGTTGCCACACCCGCTCCTTACTTTGCACAGCCAATCAAAGAGCACTGCACAGTGACTCTTGCTTCCTCCACTACAGAGGCACTGGGCTCCCCCATCATTCAGTTCAGAGCCCAGCTTCCTGGGATGGGGGATGGACTCAGGGAGGACGGGGGTCACTTACCATCCCAGACGTCAGAGCAGAGAGACAGGAGGCAGAAGGGCACCTAGGCAGCCTCGGCCCAAGAAGCCATCGCCCTTCTGGGAACGAGATAACGGCTCTGCAAGGGGAGATTGGGGGCCAACCCTGAGAGGACTGAAGAGCCCACACTGCCTCTCCCTGTACTCATCTCTGTGCCGCCACGATAGGAACAGTGAGACGGGGAAACCCATGCCCACAAGCTGAGCACATGTCAACAACAGCACTCGGCCGTCCCTCCCCTGCCTTGTGAGCGGCCTCAGGAGGAGGCGCCTGGCTCCCCATTCACCCAATTAACTCTTGCAAAGTCCAGTTGCTGTATTAGCTGTATGTGTTTATTTCCTGGGGAGGTCTCTGGGAGGGATGCAGGACAGCCCCCAACCCCGCCAACCCGCAGCTGTGAGCCTCGGCCAGGCCTCGCCAGGGACACGGGGCTTTGTGGGCAACTATGGGTGGTGGAAAACAGTTGTCTTAGTAAATACTCCACAGGCCACTGGAGTTTTTTCCAGAACCCGAGGGGGCCAGCAGTCCAGCGTTACAAGGGACAGCTCTTAGTTCAATGGGAAATGGCCCGTCCAATTCTCAACCGAGAAGTTTTTTTCCATCTTTGTTCAATCTGGACACTCAGCCCAGCCCATGGTAAGAGCTGCCCGATTCTTAACTATTGTTCAACTGTGTAAGAGCAGCGGCCTCCGGTTTTGTTTTAGCCACAATGGAAGTGAGCTGCAAGTGTGTCGGCTTTGTTAATATCCCTAAGGTTTAACAGACGTCTTTTTTCAATATTGGATCAAATTCCGATGTGTGTGAATTCCAATTGTAGGACAAGGAATTTGCCACCCTGAAACTGTACCCAAGTCCACCCTCCCTCTCTTTCCTCTCAATGCTCAAACTGCAAGAGGAGTCGGGTTTTGGTTTTTCATGCACAAAATTCTGACCCCTGGTGGAACGGGTCATAGAAGAGTGCTGGGCTAGCAGGGCCTACTTGTGTTCCCTGATTGTGAGTTTCATTGGAAGAAACAGGTGAGAGTTTGTAACATGTTGTGATAACTGACAACCATACAAGCAAGGCCCAAGGGAACTCGCCCCTGTGAACTAGCTGGGGAGGAGGAAAGCTTTCAGGACTGGATTGTATTTACATGTGTAACTGCCAGCAGGCAGATTGGAACCTGGAACCTTTGGAGGGCAATGTTGGAACCTCTACAGCTTGCTTTATAAAACCAGCTGGCTCTCAGCTCAGGCTGTCCAGCTCCCTTGCTCTGATCTCTTACTGTAAGTGCTCTAAGTGCCAGTCCATGGGACAGCGACCCACACGAAGCATGTGGATTACAAATGCGCACCCCTTCTCTGCCTGCGTACTCAGGAGACAGAGCTGTGTTGCCCAAGCAATCCATGTTGGCTGGGGTGGGAATGTGAATGACTTAAGTACGGAAGGAAGGGGCCATGAAACTCCATTCGCAATGTTATCCGTACAGCGAGAATAAAGGGGAGCCGAGCCGGGCTTAGCCCATCCTGATTATTGAGGGTATCCATGAATGGAATGGACTTGCCCAGGTGGGGTTTGGGCGCAGGCTGCTGTGACAGTAAGAAGGGGACACGTGTCCCTGCCAGGAGCTAGGTGCTCTATCAAAGAGCCTCAGGCAGAACTGAACTGCATGTGGCAGAGTAGATACAACCCATCTCTAACCTGCCGCTGCTCTGCTCCTTGGAAGTGAAAAGCAACCCGGCACCAGGACAGATCCAGGACTCTAAAAACAGAGCTTTGCTCTCCTCCAAAAGTTGTGTTTCCCTGCAGTGTCGAGTCAACATTAGTAAAAAACAACATGGCAGTGAAAATGGGAGATTAATTGTATTAAAACTGAGGAAGGGTAGATATGCCTTTGATTAAAAACATGGCCAACGAGTGACTTCCTTTTGCCTCTACTGAAACTATTGTTTACTCATATTTTGTTTATTACTGTGCCTGGTGTGACGGTCCACCAGCTGGCAGTCGGTGGCGTGGGAGCAAAAACGGTCCCTGGCCATTGAAAGACGTTGTGGACAAAAAAAGGAAACTATTAAAAAATCCACAAATTGACCCACGTGGGACAGCCCCGAAACTGGAGGCCGCCTGATGGAACTGGCGTGGGAGCTGAGATTTTGGGGCTGGTGGGATTTCAGGAAGCCAGGGAACAGAGAGGCGGGGGGGGAACACGACCTTGGAATCTGCAGCAGAAGACATCTGTCCATTCCATGAGGAAGGGTTCAGCCAGAGCTAGCAACTGAAGTATCATAGTTTGAAAAGCAACACAGCTAAAGAGTTCTAACAAAGAGTTTTAAACTTTTATATGTAACACATGCTCCACCCACCCCCCGCCTTCCACCTCCTTAGTTGTCTTCTTTAACAAAAGTCTCCATGTTTCGAGGGGCAGCCTTGGGAGGTATGGACTGTACTCAGCAGCCTGTCGAGTCTTTATTTTCCTCCTATATGGATTTAATTGGCTTGGCCTCCCCTTCCCCTCGCTCATTCCACAGCCTGGTAGCTTAGGGGAAAAATTCTAACCGAAGAATCATCCCCACTTCCTTGTTTCATAGTTGGGGATTCTCCCGGAATTACACACACACACACACACACATACACACACAAAATATTCAACGCAGTCAGTATATTAAGCAGGAAATAAATAGAACAGCAGAGGGTAACACCCATATAACACTACTTGTGAATTTCCCCCGACACACGATCCGGTGCAGCAGGTAATAAAACCTACAGGCATGTCTACACTAGGAAATGATTGTGAAATAACTACATTTGATCACTCCTGAAATAACAAAATCAAACCAGTGTCTCCCCACGACGGGGGAGCCTCGAAATGAGCCCGAGGCAGGCTCCGTTCATGTGCACTCACGACCTCGACTTACAGCCCCAGGACCCACAGGGGAGTAATTACTTTGAATGAAGCCAGGGAGATGTTACTTCAAAATGACGGCCACACTGGCACTATTTTGAAAGCACGGTGTCAAAATGAGAGTTGTTCCCCGAGGAAAGCAGGAGTAGAGATTCCGAAATAACCAGCAGGTTATTTTGAAATAATGAGCTTGGTCGTGTGGAGGCTCCGTTTGTTATTTCGAAATAAGCAGGGGAATTTGGAAATAACTCCCTAGTGTAGACCAGGGCTAAGTGAGCTCCTTATGGGAGCTACGTAGATATTTAATGTTGCTATTTTTTGGTAAATGTACAAGATACAGTTAATTTCCTGACAGGAAAGGTCAAAAGCACAAACCGGGCCATAGGCCAAAGATGGGCAACCGAGGCGAAGGGAGTAGGCCACAACATGATGGGCTCCATTTGCCCTGATAGAGTTTCTCCATTGTTGCAATGTCCTGGTG
>JANRFK010006695.1:4127679-4141117 GCA_030068395.1 Apalone spinifera
GGGCACTTTTTGTTCCAGAGTGCGGGGGGAGTAACCAAGGACAGATGTTTTACACTTGATTGTGACCAAGGCTGGTTTGAAATGGAAAGGCAGACGGCAAATTAGGCCAAAGGAATCAGGTCATGCTAAAATGTTGTGTGTCCAAGAACCAGAACGAGTGAGAGCAACAGAAGGTGACTGAAGCTATGTCTACGCTGAAGAGAAAAGCCGGAAAAACACCTGCCATTTCCGTATCTTTATCCTCTTTTTCTTCTGAAAGAGCCTTTTCTGAAATTTGGCCCATCTACACGGAGACAAATTAAAAAAAGAAACCTTTTCGGAACATCCCTTTTTCCCCGTAGAACGAGGCTTACAGGAATGCCGACAAAGCGCATCTGTGTTGTGCTATCAGGGTTTATCGTTTTAATTGCGAGTTTAATTGGAAAAAATGAATGAAAGACCCAACCATGCCCCCATAACCAATATCAGCAAATGTGGGTGGAGAAAGGCGCAAGGAAATTAGACAAAGTAGTTGAATAAGTTTAAAGTAAAATAGCCACTTTGTTATTATCCCTCCAAATGTTTACCCAGGGAGGTTGGGTTTGAGCAAAGAGAACTGGGCTAGTGGCCCCCCTTCACTGCCGCACCCATTGAGAAATACTCTTTTTCCAGAGAAACTCAGATTGTAAACTGTTTGCTCAACTCATTTGCTTCATCTTATCTTCTTCTCCTTGTGTGCGAGGGTCACCTGGGCAATAACTTCCTGCTGCAAGTTCCTCAGAAGCTGAAGTCAGCAGAGAGTTGCCCCGGAGGGCATCTCCAGGTTAACACCCTGGCGATGGGGGAGCACGCCATGACCGCGGCCTGCAAGGTGAAAACCCACTCAGCTGGAGCAGGCTGTTGGAGCTGGAGCCTGAGGGACAGCCCAGCCTGTGGGCAGGGGCAGCTGCTGGTCACTTTGCCAGGGACAGGTGCATCTCCACACAGCTGTCACGCATGCAAACTGTTCTCAGCCAGGCTGGGGGGCGTGTGAGCAGAGCAGTCGGCTGTGGAAATGGGGCGAAGCTGGGGCTCGGACAGGATGCGGCTACAGCCTGGAATTGGGGGTCACCAGGCTTGTTTGTGGGGTGGAGTCTAGAGCAATGGCAGGAGCTGTGGGCCAGGCTTGAGGGACATCCCTGCACTGCTTGAAGGCCACGTGGTAAGAGCGCCACGACCGTCCTTTCTCATCTCTGCCCCAGACCAGCTCATCAAGTGACAGTCCCAAGGGGATCCGTGACCCAACCTGCCAGACTTGGAGCAGGGGAGGCTGGGAGCTAGGACTCCTCAGTCTAACAAAATAGACAGCAGAGCCTATGAGGAAGTGGGGAGATTTGGAGTTTCAGAGGGGGGCTTCGTGTGCGGGGGGGCGCTCAGTGCCTGGAAGTTACTGGTTTAATGTGACAAAGGTGGGGAGTTTATGGCTTCAGAGAACAGCCTGGAGTTGTAGGTGTGGTGTCTGGGACCCTGGTGACCCCGGCCCTGCTCAGAGGACACAGACGGTTCTGCCCAGATGACAAGACAATGGGCTGCAGAGAGGGACCCCAGAAACCAGCCCAGCTGATTCCACCAAGGGGAGAGCATTGGACAGAGAGGAAAGCGGAGAAGAGGGACCCAGGCAACCCTCTTACCTGAGGAGAAGACAATGGCCGGGAGAGAGGCTTTCGCTGGGGATATTGGAGGCTCTGCTGGGATACTGGGGGTTGTTTTGGGGGACTGAGAGCAGAGCAGGCAGGACTCAAATGGCTGCAGGGGGAGTCTGACGTGTGGGCTGAGGGCCCAGGCCGACTGGCCTGAGAGACCTGTTGCTGTGTTCAAAGCTCACTAGACCCTCCTGTTTGGTGATGACTGGTAGTTGCTCTGGTCTTGAGAACAGGGGGGGCGCTATTCCTTCTGGGAGTGGAGGCCCTGGGGGCCCAGAGGGAGGGGCCCCCCCGAAGGGGCTCGTGGCAGAGGCAGGTGGCTGAAGACCCTGAAAGGCACCGTCCTGGAGGCAGAGGGGTGGACTCCCCAGGTGGGAGGGGCCCCCCAAGAAAGGGTTGCCGCAGTGGAGTGGACCCCCTGAGAAAGGGCTGTCTCGCTGCCGCTGGAGAGGAGTGGGCTCCCCGAGAAGGGGCTACTGCACTGGAGAGGGGAGATCCACCCAGGAGCCGAGGGGCCAAGTGTGGGCCCCACCTGTGAGCCGTGAGAACACGGTAGCAGAGGATGGTTGAGGTGCACCCTGTAGACCGCTGGCTGCGCAGGCGCAGTGCAGAGAGTGATTGCCAGAAACGAACGAGGGTGTTGAAGGAACCAGCAGGGAAATGGCCTGTGCCCAGCTCCGTAAGAGCGACCTGTCCCATCTGTGCAGGGGGAGAGGGCTGAGCATGGGGGCTCACTAAGGAGCAGCTGATAGCTCAGCTGGTGGAGAATGAGCAATCGGCGCTCCAGGCTCCAGGTCCCAGTGGGGCTCCCGGGATGCCTGGAGAGCCAGGGAGAAGCCAGGGGGGCAGTCACTATAGCAGCCTGGAGTCTGTCAGAGCTGACGCCTGAGCTAGAGCAGAGGAGCCCCAATCTGAGTTAGCCCTGGGGGAGCTGTGGAGGCTGGAGCAGGAGCTGAAAGTGAAGCAGCTGTAGCTGGAGGGGCAGAGGCCGGTGGACAGGCAGAGAGAGAGAGGACCGAGTCCAGCAGCGGAAGCACGAGCTGGAGCTGGAGGAGAGACGGGCCAAGAGGGCGTGTCCAGCGGTAAGTGGGGAAGGGCCGCAAGATGGCAGCTCTGGGGGGAAGCTGAACTCCAAGTTGGCCTAGTCCTGGCTCAGCTGTTTGTTGGCAGAACACGGCAGTCAAGACCGGGGTCGGTCGACAAGGGGAGCCTTTGTCGACCGCTCCCTTGTGCCTTGTGAAAGCTGAGCTGGCACAATGCGGTGGCCATTTTTATTTTAATGAAGCGGGGAACTACGTCGGTATGTCTAATTTATGCTTCTGTTGGCAGAGGCATGTAGCCTAGGCACACCCCTGGTTGTATATTGGGTGTGTTTTAGTGCTTGGGGGACTCTCAGGACAGGTCAGTGAGGACTCAGACTTCAGAGGGGCCTGTGCATGAGCTTACCTCCCCCTGGTCCGGAAGAGCTTCACCCCACACTGTCGTGGAGGAAGTCCTGCCCCTTAGACTGTCCTGTTACGAAATCATTACTCAGGCTTCACCTACATTCCCTAGGGGGGTTTCTTGCTGCGTGCTCCCATTGGCACCAATGTCCCAGGATTGGGAGGGGAGTGGAAAGATGCACCCGTGGGTACCAGCCCAGTGGGAACACTGGACAAGCGGTGCCCCATGCTGACTGAGTGCGGGACGGGCCCTTTCCCATTGAACTAAGAGCTGTCCTCTGTGACACTGGCCTGCTGGCCCCTTTGGGAGCTGCAGCGACAGACGCGCTGAGCTGCTGGAAAAGCTCCAGTGGTCCGAAGAGCGTTTACTGAGGCAATGATTTTCCAGCCCCGACACTCACCCACAAAGCCCCATGTCTCTGGCGAGGCCCGGCCGATTTTGGGGCTGTTCTGGGGCACTCACAGAAACCTCCCCAGGAAATAAACCCACGCTGCACCGGAGACAGCCACAGGAGTTGGAAAGGGTTAATTGTGTGAGCTGGGAGCGAGGCTTCGTGGGAGATAGTGAGCGAGGCGGGGGAGGGACGATTGATTTGTCTTGCTTGCTATTTGCTCAGCTGCTGGGCGAGGGTTTCCCCTCTTGTGTTTTCTCTCAGAGCAGCAAATGGCTGTCCATGGTGTGCAGCCATGTTCTCTCCAGCTTGCCAGGTGCAGACCTAGGCCTTAGCCTACAGAACTTTCTTCCCATCCCCTCCAGGGGCATGGCCCCTTGGGCCAAGCCTGTCTCCGTGTCTATCTGGCTGCTATATCTCTGCTCCGTCACCTCGGTGGGTAAGTGGCCCCTGTTCTGCCGGATGCCTGGGCCCCGGGCCCTATCCCAGCCCCATTCAGCCAGCGCTGGGTGCAGGAAGGTCCCTTGGGATGTTTTCCCACTCTTGGGGTGCCTTTCTCATCTCAGGCTCTCTTCTTCCTGCAGGGCTGCACCGTGTCTCTTATCTTGAGCTCCACACTTCGCAGGCGGCCCCCGGGCTGCCCAGGCAGCTGAGTGTGAGGAAGGTGGATGACTTGGTGCTCCGGGCCTATAACAATGACACCAGCACACTGGTTCCCCGCAATGGCTACGACCCAGAAAGGCATCAGTTTTGGAGACCGTGCAGTGCTCGGTGCCAGTATTGGGACAACTGGCTAGAAACCACATACCAGGCCCTCGGGTGGGAGGTGAACGCCAGCGCCCCACAGGCCGGTGAGTCTGTCGTGGCCAGGACGTGGCTCAGCAAAGGGGGTGGTTGGGCAGCTCAAAGAAGTTAGGAGGGAGCTAAGGGAGGGGACAGCTGAGAGGAGGGATTTCCCTAGTCCCGAGTTGGGGAAGGGGCTGGGATCCAGGACTTGGAGGCACTATCCCTGGGTCTAGGGCAGGTCTGAGGAACCTTTTCTGGGGCGAGGACCACTGACCCTCAGAAAAATCAGACGTGGGTCACACAAAGGTGAGAAGCAAATGCATTAAACAAAACCAACACCTCACTGAGGCAGCCCTCGACTGAGACAGAGAAAGACACACCCCACGTTCCCCTCTCACACCAGAGACTAGAGGAGCCAGGCAAGCAGAATTGGGGCCCCATAGGCTGCGGGGTGGGGCCAGCAATGAGGGGTTTAGTGTGTGGGATGAGGGTACTGGATAGCTTGTGCCGTGGGGTCAGGGAGTGTGGGCGGGTACAGGAGCAAAATGGGGAAGGGAGAGATGGGGAGGGGGCAGGGCTGGAGCACTAACACCAGCTCCCCAATGCTGGGGGGAGCCCCAATCCTCAGGGGCCAGAGCCATGCAAGCAGGGGGCCACATGTGAGCCCCGGAACTGAGCTTCCCCACATGTGACCTTGTGGTTGGTGTGACCTCAACTGAGTGGCATCTCTGGAGGACACGGGAGGGTCTGGACCCAGAAGGACGGGTGATGGGTGCCCCAGAGGATACTACATGAGTATTTCAGCCCATCAAGTGACAGTCCCAAGGGGTCTTTGTGACCCAGCTAAGCACAGCCGGAGAAGGGCAGGTTGGGAGCTAGGACTCAATTCTACTGCCAACTCTGCAAGGGATGTGGGATCTTGTGGGTTGTGGGTGGGGGCAGAGCAGGGGACTGTAACCTGCCCCCACTTCCGGGTGATGCAACATGAGTCATTCAGCCAGCTCCTCTGCTCTGCCCCAGGGCCCTACTACATGCAGATCCTCCAGACCTGTGAGCTGGACAATGCCACCGGTGCCGTCCAAGTCATCGCCAGATATTCCCTCAATGGGGAAGACGTGCTGCGATACCAGTCAGGCCAGAACCACTGGGTCTCTGTGCACCCAGTGCCCTGGCCACTGGCTGAGCGCTGGAACCAGGAAAAGGAGAGTTTTCTATGGGAAGGCCCCTCACCTCCCAGCAATGTAGGGCCTTGGCTGGAAGCACCAAGAGTTTCATCGCTCAGAAGACAGGTGAGAGCTCCTCTGGTGCCCCTCAGTCCCAACACGCTGCCCCCTGCTCTCCCAGACCCAGCGATAAGTAACCCTCTCCCCCGCTCCCTCCACAGCCCAGCCCACGGCACATGTGGCCCTCATCTCAGGGAACCAGGCCCGGCCGCATTGTCTCATCTGCCACGTGACGGGGTTCTACCCCCGCGACATTAAGGTGACCTGGGAGCGGAGAAGCCAGGCGGCCCAGGGGACACAGCTGAGCAGCAGAATCCTGCCCAACAGGGACTCCACCTTCCAGATCTAGGTGTCCATCGAGCTGGGGCAGGAGGGGGCCGGTCCCACAGAGCACGTATGTGTGGTGAGGCACAGCAGCCTGGGGAACATCCCCTTGAGAGTGACCTGGGGTGAGTACAGGGGTGCAGAGTACGGGGAAAGGCTGGAAAGGGGGCACTGGCTACCAAGGGAAAGGCTGTGTCAGAGATGGGCACATGAGATGGGGGAAAAGGGAGGTGGGAAAAGCAGAGAGGGCATTTTGGGGGGAACCAGGCGATGGGCAGACAGGGAGAGGCCTACAAGAGATTGGGGAGAAGTTTTAGGGGACTCAGAGGGAGGGGAAGCAGAGGGAGGTACTGGGGGCTCACATGGCAGAAGGGAGAGGCAGAGAAAGAAAGACACATGGGAGGGAGCATGGGTTGTAAGAGCAGAGATAAAGGGGGACAAGGCAGAACAAAGGGGCAAAGTCAAATCAGTATCTTAGAGCCCTGTGTACAAATGCAAGGAGTGCGGGGAATGAGCAGGAAGAACTTGAAGTGCTAATAAATGAACTCAACTGTGCCATAGCTGGTATCACAGAGACCTGGTGAGGTAACACACATGACTGGAATATTGGTAGAGAAGGGTCCAGCTTGCTCAGGAAGGACAGGTGGGGAAAACAGGGAGGTGTTGCCCTGTATATTACAAATGTTTGTATATAGACGGAGGTGGAGATGGACGTAGGAGACATATGTGTTGAGAGTCTCTGGGTGAGGTTAAGAGGGGTAAAGAACAAGGGTGATGTCATGCAAGGGGTCTACTACAAACCACCCACTCAGGCAGTAGAGGTAGATGAGGATTTAAAAAAAAAAACCTCACAAAAGCATCCAAAGTGCAGGATTTGGTGGTGATGGGGGACTTCAACTATCCAGACATCTGTTGAGAAACTAACACAGCAGGGCACAGATTATCCAGTAAATTCTTGGACTGCATTGGAGACATTTTTTTTCAGAAGGACGAGAAAGCTACTGGGGCGGAGCTGTTCTGGATTTGATTTTAACAAAGAGAGAGGAATGAATAGGGAATTTGAAAGTGGAAGGCAGCTTGAGGGAAAGTGACTATGAAACCATAGAGTTCATGATTCTAAGGAATGGTAGAAGGGAGAAGAGCAAAACAGCCTCTATGAATTTCAGGAAGGCAGTGTTTAGCAAACTCGGCTTGTTAGTAGGTGAGGTCCCATGGGAAGCACCATTAAGAGGGAAAAAATTGAAGAGAGTTGGCAATTTTTCAAAGGGACATTATTAAGGGCCCAAGAGCAAACTTTTCCACAGTATAGGTAAGTTAGGAAGTCTGGCAAGAGACCTCCTAGGCTTAACCAAGAGATCTAAAACTCAAAAAAGGAATCATATAAAAAGTGGAAAGTAGGTCAAAGTACAAAGGATGAATATAAACAAACAATACAGGGTATGCAGGGCCAAGATTAGAAAGGTTAAAGCAGATAACAAGCTCAGTCTAGCCAGAGACATAAAGGTAACAAGAAGATATTCTACAAATATATTAGAAGCAAGAGGAGGACCAAGGACAGTGAAGAGGGAGAAACAATAACAGGGAACTGGAAATGACAGAGGTGCTTAATGACTTCTTTGTTTGGTTTTCACCAAGAAGGATGGTGGTGATGGGATGCATCACATGGAGACTGCTAGTGGAAATGGGGTAAGTTTAGAAGTTAAAATATAAGTTAAAAGAACAAGTTAAAGTCACATAGAGCAGTTAGGTGTCTTCAAGTCACCAGGGCCTGATGAAATGCATCCTAGAATACACAAGGAGCTGACCGAGGAGGTAGCTGAGCCCTTAGCTATCAACTTTGGAAAATCATGGAAGACGGGATAGATTCCAGAAGACTGGAAAAGGGCAAATCTAGGGCCCAGCTATAAAAAAGAAAATAAGAACAACCCAGGAAACTACAGACCAGTCAGTTTAACTTCTGTGCCAGGGAAGATAATGGAGCAAGTCATTAAGGAATTTATCTGCAAACACCTGGAAGATCAGAAGGTGATAGGGAACAGCCAGCATGGATTTTAAAGAACAAATCATGTCAAACTGAAGTGGTTGCTTTCTTTGATAAGATAAAGAGTCCTGTGGCTAAAGGATAAGCAGTAGATGTGGGATACCTAGACTTTAATAAGGCATTTGCTACTGTCTCACTTGGTCTTCTTATCAGTAGACTGGGAAATACAACTGAGATGGGGCTACTGTAAGGTGGGTGCATAACCGGCTGGAGAACCATTCTTAGGGGTTCCCAGTCATGCTGGAAGGATGTAACAAGTGGGCTTCCAGGGGATGTCTGGGAGGGGCAGGCTAGTGGGAGGAAGGAGACATGGGTTCAGGATTCCCAGGCAGGGATCGTGGCGGTGGGAAAGGCCCTGTGGGAGGGGAGGGGCACAGGGAGTGTGGAGGACCCTTGACTCAGTCTGGTTTGGGACATTTCCAGATTCCCATCCCCCAGGCCTGGCTCGTGTCCCATGGATCTGGCTGGCTGCATCCTCGCTGCCCTGGCAGTCGGGGCCCTGGGATTGTTTCTGTGGAAGAGACGAGGTGAGTGATACTCCCGGGAGCACAGCGCCCCCTAGAGACCAGCCTGGGTCAGCAGTAAGAGACAGGGGCAAGTGCCCCTTGCTGAGCCCCCCTCTCCCAGCCAAGTACCCATCAGCCTGGCCCTGCTTAGCCTGGGTTACAGGGGCTCTGGGCTGAGCCCTGGCTGGAGAGCACCGTGGTGGGAATCTGCCCACCGCAGCTCCCATTTCCAGTCCCTGCCCCCAGCACACACTGGCTTCAGGCACAGGAGGGAGCCCCAGGGGTTACAGTCTCCAGATGGGTCAATTTCTGCTTCCCCTTCTCCTGCAGGGGCCTTGAAGCCACTGTATCACCCGGCACGGACACAGCCAGAGACCCTCGACTCCGCTCTGGCCACAGCTAACTCCTCATCTGCTGGACCTTCTTGATCAGAGGGCACGGAGTGATCAGGCACAGAGATGGCTCTGCAGGTCCCCTGCCTTGAACTGGAGACACATGGATCATCTCTAGCAAGTGGGCGGTGCCGGGGGATTGTGCATAAGGCCAACACCCCCGAGGTTACAAAGTGAGAGAGATATCTGCTCCGCCCCCTTCCTTAGCTTGTTCTGTCCCCCAATTACCCCATAAACTGTTCCTTGTGTCCTCTCTGCTAACCTCTCCCAGGGCCTGTCTACCTGAGGAAGGTTTTTTTTAAATAACTAACATTGATTTTAAAACTCCTGAAATAACAAAACCAAAATAGCCTCTCCCCACTACAGGGGAGGCTCAAAATGAATCCAAGGCAGACACACGACCTCAGACATGGAGCCCCAGGAAGCCCTGGGGAGTAATTACTTCAGATTACTGGGAGTGGTTTTTTCAAAAGAGCATCACCGGAACATCCACGCGACCGCTATTTTGAAATGAGCGTTATTCTCCCTGGAAAGAAGGAGTACAGATTTCGAAATAACAGGTGTGGTTGTGTGGATGCTCCACATATTATTTTGAAATAAGGGGGGTTATTTGGAAATAACTCCCTTGTGTAGACTAGGCCTAGTTTTCAGTCTCTGTTTAATAATATATGGAGATATACCTATCTCATAGAGCTGGAAGGAACCTTGAAAGCTCATGGAGTCTAGTCCCCTGCCTTCACTGCAGGATCAAGTACCACCCCTGACAGATTTGCCCTATATCCCTAAATAGGCTTCTCAAGGATTGAGCTCATAACACTGAGCTTAGCAAGCCAATGTTGAAACCACTGAGCTATACCTCCCCCCTACTCTCTATGGGCCCCCCAGGCAGCCCCTCAGTCAATCCCCACTTTGGACGTCGGGGGGCTTTTCAGTGCCTGACTCATCGACACTAAATTTTTTGTTGCTTCCATGTCACTGCCTTGGTTCTCTTGAGTGCTCTCCGTGACTTCCTCCGCATTGCTCGAGTGTGCAGGAGCAGGTGGAGCCTATGGCGATGGGGGGCAATTTGTGGTGAGTCCACAGGCTCGTTGTGGCCCAGTGGGGTTTGACATGCGTCCCGTGAGACATGTTTCTTGCTGTCGCCCACGCACAAAGTGGCCAGCTTGTGCTGGTTTGCACCCGTGTTGCTTTTTCCTACCAATGTTATTCAAGAGACCCGCACATAAAGCCAGGGCACGTGAGGTGAGGTGCGGGCTGATTGCACACAATACTGACGGGGAGAGCCGGGCGCTCCCTCTGCGTCCAATCCCAGATCTGCTACAGTTCAATTGGCACTGCCGAAACATTTTAGGCACTCAAAACTGACCAATCCCGGGAGGCCGTCTTCGTTACGCCTTGGTAATCACTGAGACGAAGGAGGGCTACTTGTGAGTTTGACTCACCAACCTCGGTTGCCCATCCCTGGCGTCCGTTTGTGCCTTTTGCCTGTCGTGACAGGACAATAACTGTATCTTGTCTGTTTTCAAAAAAATGTGCAACGTTCCCTAGGTACGTAACTGTATCTTGGCTATTTTTTTAAAATTTACAACATTCTCTAGCGACATAACTTCCCCAAGGAGTTCCCCGCAGGGTTATCACCAGCTGCCTGTTCAACCCATGAGGGATTTATCACATTCATAGAATCACAGACTCCTAGAACACTAGAACGGGAATGGAGCTCGAGGGGTCATCGAGTCCAGTCCCCTGCCCTAACGGTAGGACCAAGCACCATCTAGACCAGCATCTAAACCAGTGAAACTAAGGGTTCCGTGAGAAAATTCTACTGCAATAACATGTTATGATTTTTTAAAAAAAATAATAATTAATATGATGTGATTTTTGTTTTTCAGTATGTGCAATTAAACTAAATGTTGATCTCATGACCTTGTTTAGCATTTGCTTATTATTATTCTTACTTATCTGTGGTCTACTTTTTCAGCTCCATAGCTGTTAGACTGTTATTAGGGGTTCCGCAAAATTCATTCAAGTTTAAAAGGGTTCCGTAACCGGATAAAATTGGGAAACACTGGTCTTAGACCATCCCTGATGTCTAGCCAACCTGATCGTCAATATCTCCAGAGATGGAGATTCCACAACCTCTGTAGGCAATTTACTTCAGTGTTTCACCATTGTAACAGGTAGGAAGTTTTTCCTAATGTCCAACCTTAACCTCCCTTGCTGCAATTTCAGCCCATTGCTTCTTGTCCTGTCCTCAGAGGTGAAGGAGAACCATTTTTCTCTCTCCTCCTTGTGACATCCTTTTAGATACTTGAAAACTGTAACATATCCCCTCTCAGTCTTCTCTTTTCCAAACTAAACAAGCCCAATTCTTTCAGTCTTCCTTCCTAGGTCATGTTCTCTAGACTTTTCATCATTCTTGTTGCTCTTCTCTGGACCTTCTCCAATTTCTCCACATCTTTCTTGAAATGTGGTGCCCAGAACTGGACACAATCCTCCAACTGAGGCCTAATCAGCGCAAAAAAGAATGGAGAAATGACTTCTCGTGTCTTGCTCAACACACTCCTGTTAATGCAGCCCAGAATCATGTGTGCTTTTTTGTAACAGTGAACATAAGAACATAAGAACGGCCGTACCGGGTCAGACCAAAGGTCGATCTAGCCCAGTAGCCTGTCTGCCAACAGTGGCCAGCGCCAGGTGCCCCAGAGGGGGTGGACCGAAGACAATGAGCAAGCGATTTGTCTCCTGCCATCCCTCTCCAGCCTCTGACAAACAGAGGCCAAGGACACCATTTCTATCCCCTGGCTAATAGCCTTTTATGGACCTAACCTCCATGAAATTATCTAGCTTCTCTTTAAACTCTGTTATAGTCCTAGCCTTCACAGCCTCCTCTGGCAAGGAGTTCCACAGGCTGACTACACGCTGTGTGACTCATATTTAGCTTGTGGTCCACTCTCACCCGTAGATCCCTTTCTGCAGGACTTCTTCTAGATAGTCGCTTCCTGTTCTGTGTGACACAGATTGTTCCTTCCTACAAGAAGTACCTTACTGCACATGTAAGCCCTGTGAGCTGTCCAGAATGCAATTGGCCATATTGCCGACCACGTAACAGATGATATTGTGGCCACCAATCAGGAAGGGCTTCTGCAAAGTCCATGTGCTAACGGGAGTCTCTTTGTGGTTGCTGCACCGGATCATATGTCAGGGGAAATTCACAGTGTGATGTGGGCAGGCACAAGTGACTCTGGGAACAGCGTGATACCTGCTGCTGGCCCATTTATCTCCTGCTGAATACACTGTTTGTGTTGAACATCTTGTGTGCATAGGCCCCGTTACTATAGGAACCTCTGACTTTGACGGGGAGGCTCCGTGGTGCTGCCATCCAGCCCTAGAGACTACAACTCCCAGGAGGCCTTGGGGGGAAAAAGGAGGGAAACTGTTGGCCTCTCCCAGGCCGTGCAGGGAGAGAACTGGGAGGCTCCAGTTTGGAGAGAGGAACCAGATGGCCGGGGCGGGGCCTTTTCCAGGACAGGGGCTGCTGCTGGTAGCTGGAGCCTGCTGTGGCTGGGATCTCGCCGGCTGCTGCAGGGGCCGGAGGGGATTGTCCCTTGGGGGGGAGGCCCTGGTGGAGAAGGGCTGCGGGGAAGGTGCTAGGAGTCACTGGGGTGGTTGGCAAAGTGCTGCCCGGGATGCAGCCCACGAGCCAGGCTGACTCTGGGGCTGGAGAGTGGCTGAGGGAGCTGCCCAGGGCACCAGAGCTGCTGGCATGTGGTGGGGCCTGCTCCAGAGGCAGAGGGGTTGTGCAGTTGTCGCTGCCTGGACTGACACACACACACCCCCTGCCCATGGAGTTTGCCATTAGTTAGCACATACCCCCCCCCCCCCCCCCCCCCCCCCCCCCCTCCGTGGCATCTGCAGGTCTCCAAGCATGTCCAGGCCAGCCAGTGTCTGGGACTCTCAGATCCAGAGGGGGATAGTCACTGGGGCGGGATACGCATGGGACCAGGTAAATACCAGGCAGACATCTGTTAGTTACTTGAGTGCTTGGTTAATGGATTGTTTTCCATTTTAATGTTACACTCTGTTTCTTAATATTGTTAAGTAAAGGTGGGTGAATTCTAATCTAACCAATCGGATGTGTGGTATTGATAACTATTACAGTGGAGTGCGATCCAGTTTATTCCTGGAATAGGTTGATTCATGGAGGCTCCTGAGGTGCATCCGAAAGTGTGGACAGGGGGAGGCACTGCTGTTGTAGATACCATTAGGAGAAAGGGACTGCGGGAAGGGGGAAGAGAGGGATCCCCAATTAAAGAACATCCCCCTGGGGTATGCAGGGTCTCTTTTAATGTGAAACCCACCAGGCACACAGGGGAGTAACCCTAGGAGGAAAAAGGGGGTGACCCGTGTGTGTGTGTAAGTCTGGGGGGATCCCCAACTCTCAAACAAGGAACTGGGGTTGTCCTCAGGCTAGAATTCTTCTCCGAAGCCGCCAGCCTGTGGAAGGAGCGAGGGGATGCGGAGGCTATGCCAAATAAATTCACAGGGGTGGAAAATAAAGACTCGACAGGTTGCTGAATGCAATAGCACCCAAGGCTGTCCCTTGAAACATGGAGACTGGAGTTAAAGGAAGAAACAGAGTAGATGGGTGTATATGTCAGTGGGGGGGGGGGG
>JANRFK010006695.1:4184171-4201493 GCA_030068395.1 Apalone spinifera
AGTGGGACATTAGGACAAACGATTTCCCTAGGAGGATGGTGAAGCTTTGGGATGGGTTCCCTAGGGAGGGGGCAGAGTCTCCATCCCTTGTCCCGGCTGGACAAAGCCCTGGCTGGGATGATTGAGTTGGGTGGGTCCTGCTTTGGGCAGGCGGCTGGACTCGATGACTCCTGAGGTCTCTTCCCACCCTGGGATGCTATTACTCTATGATCTTACGGGCCGTGGGGTTGAGTCACCCACTGGCTTGGCTCATGTCATAGCTGAGCATGACAAAAGATTTAATTATCCATGTGCGGCGAGGAGTCCTGTGGCACCTTATAGACTAACAGAAGTGTTGGGTCACAAGCTTTCATGGGCAAAGACCCACTTCATCAGATGCATGCACAAGATTCCTCACCGCTTTTGCAGATTCAGCCTAACATGGCTACCCCTCTGATACTCAATTATCCATGTGTAACAGAAGGGGACACTGAGGCACAAAGCAATTTAATGAGTTACTCAAAGGCATATAGGGACTCTCCTACGCAGCTTTGAAATTGTCTCCCTAGCAGCATGCCAAAGACAGTGGGGGATTTTAACAGCATTTTGAGAACTCCTGATGGATCGATGGGGAAGGAGAGAGACCCAGACACTCACAAAAGCCACGCAGATGTATTTGTGGATGTATTTCCATGCCACCCCAATTGCTACCTCTGCAGTGGCTGCACATCAATTTCCAGACGTCTGACTGCCTCTCAGTTTTCTCAGAGCGGCTTTCACCTCCTTGTTGCGCAGTGCGTAGATGGCGGGGTTCAGCATGGGCGTCACCACGTTGCCGAAGATCTGAACGGGCGGCCCCAACACCTTGCTCAGGTGGGGCTGGGTGTAGATCAGGGCGCAGGGTCCAAAGAAGAGCGTCACCACCGTCAGGTGGGAGGCGCAGGTGGAGGCCGCTTTGCGCCACGCGTGGGCTGAGTTCATCTTGAGGACGGCGTAGACGATGCGGACGTAGGAGGCGAGGATGAGGAGGAAGCAGGTCAAGGGCACCAGACCGATGTTGGTGAAGGCCACGGTCTCAAGGACGTGTGTGTCCGCGCAGGCCAGCTTGACCACAGGGAAGATGTCGCAGAGGAAATAGTCCACCACGTTGGACCCGCAGTAGGGCAGCGTGAAGGTCAGGCTGGCGAGGACGGTGGCGTGAAAGGAGCTGGCGATCCAGGAACCGGTGGCTAGGAGGGTGCACGCCCGCTGGTTCATGATGAGCAGGTAGCGCAGCGGGTGGCAGATGGCCACGTACCGGTCGTAGGCCATGACGGTGTAGAGCAGACACTCGGTGCTGCCCAGAAAGTGGCCAAAGAAGACCTGGGCCATGCACCCGCCTAGGGAGATGACTCTGCTCCGTCCCCAGAGGATGGTCAGCAATTTCGGGACACCGACGGAAGAAAGACCGATGTCCAGCACGGAAAGATTGGAGAGGAAGAAGTACATGGGGGTGTGCAGGCGGGGGTCGCCGAGGACGGCGGAGAAGATGAGCAGGTTGCCCAGCAGGGTGCAGAGGTAGAAGGCTAAGAAGGTGAAGAAGAGGATGGTCTGGAGACCCTCTGTGTTGGGGATCCCTAGGAGGATGAAATGAGTCACCGCCGTGCCGTTCCCCAGCCCCATGTGGGTCTCATTCCTGGGTGGAGGAGAGAGATAAGGCCAATGAGTGACTGAAACGAACAATCCATCCTCCCATGGCAGCAATGCTCACCCGTCCTTCCCCTGCCCCCACGACTCTACTTCATTGGTTTGGTGTGTATGTCTGGCAGTGTCATGCCATTTGGGGTGAGGGCTGCACCGGGCTGGTGCTGATCCTGGAGGGAGAAAATATCACCCTGAAGAGCCTACGGTCCAAAGATGAAAAGACAAAGCGAACGTCTATTCTAGTCCAGCCCAGCCTAGTCCAATTTTATTTAGGTTCTTCTTCTCTCCTGACTTGTTTCCATTCTGTCTAGGCCAGGGGTGGTCAAAAGGGCTTCCGGGGCGAGTTGATCCGGTCCACGGAGGACCTGCCACTCCCTCCACCCCCAGATCAATCAGGGCCTGGCGGTGGTGGGAAGCATCGAAAGTCTCTTCCCGCCCTGCAAATGCTCCCATGTCGTTTCAAAGAGCCGTGTGCTCCTGGCAGGATGGGAGGAAACTTCGCACACTCTCCCCACCCCCAGGCCAATCAGATGTGGCCCAGGGCCACTTAAAAATGTCTGAAGTGGGCCCCGGTCAAAAATTATTGCCCACCCTTGGTCTAGGCCCTTCCCCCAATTCTATTCTGTCTTCACCCTTCTCCCATTTCTAACTAACGTACCTTAGAGTGAAGAATTGTCCTGGCTTTTTTAATGATGGGGGCAGTTGGGTGGGCATTGTGGGGTCCAAGCAGGCAGGAAGCAGAATTGTGGGGTGTCTAGACCCTGCTACACAAATTCTTGGGCGTCTCGGTCAAAGCCAGCTGGAAGGGCTATCTGTCAATAGAGCCCACAGCTGGACATCTATAAACCTGCACGGTCAACTTGTGGAACTCTTTGCCAGAGGACGTGGTGAAGGCTCGGACTTTATCAGGGTTCAAAAAAAAGCCACATAGATTCAAGGAGGTTAGGTCCATTCGTGGAGCTGGAACCGAGGACGTGGGAGTGGGGGGGATTCGTATGCATCCCTGGCTTCACATGGTCTCCACCATACCCAGTTCGGTTCATTGGTTCTCTAGAGCCCACTACACAAATTCTGCCAGCACCTCTGGCCACGATTTGCCCTTGCTCTGCCATCAGCGGGAGGCTGCCTTCATGCTGGAGGGTGTGGGGATAAGATGAGATTTGCAGGCCAGCGAGAAAGGGTTTGCATTTTGCCGGAGAGTTTCCCTAAGCGGGGGACAAAGGGCCAAGGGGAGATACTGGTGGGTCGGGGCTATGGGGAGAGGGAGGGGAATGAGGCAGAGATGGGCAGGAGGGTGCCACAAAGGGGAGGATGGAGGGACCGATTTCGCTCCAGGAACGATATTTCGCCCCGGCGCGCGGCGGACAGAGACCGGATCAGAGACAGGCCGAGAGAGAGAAGATCTTTCTCAAAGCAGGAGCCTTACACTGGCTGCATCGGGAGCGGTCCTTCCAGCTGACGGCAATTCTCCCTTCCTATCCCCCGGTGATGGCTCTAGCGTCTTCCGTCTGTCTCATCCCAACAGCCCCTCGGCCAGGACGGGGGCACGGCCTCGGCGCGTGGTGTCCAGAAGTGACCCTTAATCCCCTCCAAAGTGAGTGAGGACATCCCAGAGCACACTGCCCCACGGTGCTGCCTGCCCCACGGCCTCCTCACCACTTCCAGCCTCCCTGCGGCTCTCCTTGGGCTTTAGATCCCATCCGGCCCCATGGGACCAGGGCCTTGGGTCTCCTCCTGGCTCCTGGTCTGCAGCCTCAGCAGAGTCGTCAATTAACGGAGGTTGGGCAACATTTCAGATCACGCTTGTAGGCCCCTGGGAGCAGGCCCCTCAGGCCGGCATAAATACCCATCATGCCATGGAGCAGAAAGGGCCCCATTCCCTACTCCACTAGGGTCCTGATTCTGCTCCTGCTCTCCTGCCTAACGTTTTTGGGATTGCCAGGACAGGCTCTGCCCAAGAATCCGTATTCGCCCATCAGGAACTCACTGAACTCCTCTGTCCCTCAGTTTCCCCTTGTTGTCAACCCCTTTCACACTGAGCTATCCCCTTCGGGAGTCTCCATGTGTCTGTGTTGGGTGCGGCCCACGGGGGCCTCCGTCTCGGTTCCTTACTGTAGGCCCTACCCTAATCCCGAGAATGAAAGCCGGGATCATGCCAATAACAAGAGTCGAGTGCCCTCCCGGGTCTGGTGTTCACGGAGCCCAGCTGATGCCAACCAAGAATAACTTCTGACTCTGGTCCCACCCTGGAAACTCGTTAGTAGTATCAACGTTTTAATTAACCCCACGGGCAACTACACACCCCATGGGTGATGTATCACGTTTGCGTCTGCCTCGGCATTCTGGCTCCCAAATTAGCTGCCCTCCAGAGGAAGGGCAGGGAACGAAAACAATTAGAGGAATCACAAAGGGCCTCGTTAAAACTGCCGGTGAGGGGGAAGGAGTCGATAGATGGGAGAGATCATTCCTAGGGGTGGGAAGACAGCCTGAGACGTGAGGCTTTGTAGCAGAGGCCTGCGGTGAGGTCTGAAGCCGGAGCTAACGTAGCCAACACTTTGCAGCTGTCCAACCTAAACCTCCCCTGCTGCAATTTAAGCCCATTGCTTCTTGTCCTATCCATAGAGGCCAGAGAACAATTTTGCTCCCTCCTCCTTGTAACACCCTTTTAGATACCTGAAAATGACCTAGGAAGAAGAAATACAGTAATTCCTCTTTTCACACTATAGATGCATGTCTGAAAATGTTCATGCTCAGCAAAAACGTGCTATGCGGGGTCAAATTTCTCATTAAAAATCATGGAAAAGGTGAAGGGTGCATGTCAGGTGATGGTGGCAAAGTCAGTTTTTTGTTGGTGCTGGGACATCAATGTCAACATTAGATATCTAGCAACACAAGTTGCCAAGCTTTGTTAAAACACAAAGATAAATATGTGAGTGAGCAGAGAAGTCGTCCGTCACTTGATTATTTTCATGTTATTTCTGGGATGGTCGCGTAATTCGAAAAATGTTCCCTCCCCAAAATCATGCTATTGCAAAAACGTGTTAAGCGGGCACGTGTTAAATGAGTAATTACTGTATTAGCCATGAATGTCAGGCTTGAAGGTTAGAACTGGGGCCTACGTAGGATAGAAAAGAAGCAATTGGCATAGGTTGGAGGACTAGAATAGAATAGAATAGACATCCCGGTTCTCCGTTTGTATTATGGGCACTACAAGGCAGACCTTTCCTTGTCCCATGCTCAGATGTAGCCCTGTGACGCCCTCACCCCAAAGGGCATGACCGTGAGAGAACTATGCACCGCGTCCAAGGACAAAGATTTATGAGGCAGTGGATGGAAGGGTGAGATTTACCGTTATAGGACAAGAAGTTTTCTAAATTATTTCAATGATTCTCTGGTTTATCTCTCTCCTCCACCCAGGAATGAGTCCAAAATGGACCTGGGCAACCGCACGACGGTGACTCATTTCATCCTCCTAGGGATCCCCAACACAGAGGGTCTCCAGACCATCCTCTTCTTCACCTTCTTAGCCTTCTACCTCTGCATCCTGCTGGGCAACCTGCTCATCTTCTCCGCCATCCTCGGCGACCCCCGCCTGCACACCCCCATGTACTTCTTCCTCTCCAACCTCGCCATGCTGGACGTTGGCCTCTCTTCTGTCAGCATCCTGAAATTGCTGACCATCCTCTGGGGATGGAGCAGAATCATCTCCCTAGGTGGGTGTATGGCCCAGGTCTTCTTTGGCCACTTTCTGGGTAGCACCGAGTGTCTACTCTACACTGTCATGGCCTATGACTGGTACGTGGCCATCTGCCACCCGCTGCGCTACCTGCTCATCATGAAAAGGCAGGTGTGCGCCCTCTTAGCCACCGGTTCCTGGATCGCCAGCTCCTTCCATGCCGCCATCCTCACCAGCCTGACCTTCACGCTTCCCTATTGTGAGTCCAACGTGGTGGACTATTTTCTCTGCGACATTTTCCCCGTGATCAAGGTGGCCTGTGCGGACACTCATGTACTTGAGACCGTGGCCTTCACCAACATTGGTCTGGTGCCCTTGATCTGCTTCCTCCTCATCCTCGCCTCCTACGTCCGCATCATCTATGCCATCGTCAAGATGAACTCAGCCCACGCATGGCGCAAAGCAGCCTCCACTTGAGCTTCCCACCTGGCGGTGGTGACGCTCTTCTTCGGGCAATGCGCCGTGATCTACACCCAGCCCCACCTGAGCAAAGCACTGGTGACCTCCATACACACCTTCGGCATCGTGGTGACGCCCCTGCTGAACCCGGTCATCTACTCACTGAGGAACAAGGAGGCGAAAGCCGCGCTGAGAAAACTGTGGGGGGATCTCATGCCGGCACGTGGATGTTCAATTTAATGAAATGGAATGTTGATCAATGTAAAGTGATGCACATTGGAAAACATAATCCCAACTCTACATACAATATGATGGGAACTAATTTAGCTACAACTGCTCAAGCGAGAGATCTTGGAGTCGTTATGGATATTTCTCTGGAAACATCCACTCAATGTGAAGCGGCAGTCAAAAAAACAAACTGCATGTTAGGAATCATTAATAAAGGTATAGTGAGTAAGATGGAGAACATCTTATTGCCTCTCTATCAATCCATGGGATGCCCACGTCTTGAATACTGCATCCAGATGTGGTTGCCTCATCTCAAAAAAGATCTCTTGGCATTGGAAAAGGTTCAGAAAAGGACATAAAAATGATGAGTAGTTTGGAACGGGTCCCCTATGAAGAGAGATTAAAAAAACTTGGACTTTTCAGCTTACACAGAAAGAGACGAAGGGGGGATAGGATCGAGGTCTATAAAATCATGAGCGGTGTGGAGAAAGTAAATAAGGAAAAGTTATTTATTTGGTCCTACAATATAAGAGCTAGGGGCGAGATTGAATATCCAGAGATTCCTTTCCATGGGTAGAATACAGAACCAGCTGGTGCCACCACCTCGTGACCTGGGCCAATTTCACAGCAGACCTGGGTTGCCTACCAAGTTAGTGTTTCCCCAGAGTGTAAAGACATCTGGATAAGGAGAGGGTGGTAAGTCAGTGTTAACCCGAGGAAACACGGCAGACAGGGTTCCTCAACTCAACCCGTGAGCAAAAGGCTCACCCAACCAAGTCAGTTGCACAGGCTTCTTTTCCCTCTGGGTCATGACCTGTAGGTGCATCCCAGGGCAGAGCCAAGGTTCAGAGGGGCTTCTGCAGACTTCACCCCCTATCAACTCACTTGCTGCATTGGCCACTCACTGGCCACTGCTCACCACACCCTCCACCGGCCAGCCGGCTGGCCGTTCATCGTTCCTTTCTACCAGTCGGCTCTGCCTCCGACACATCACACATGCTCAATCCCAACCTTTGCCAGGAAGGCTCTTCATGGTTTGTAACTCTGGGCAGAAACACCGTCCCACCACCAGAGAGTTCGACTTGCTCTCATTCCAGCGGGCAGTGGGAACACACCCCTGCAGCCGGGAATCTATCAGCATTCACAGGGGTGTTGTGAGCAAGACACGAAAAGTCATTCTTCCTCTCTGTTCTGCCCTGAGTAGGCCTCAGTTGGAGGATTGTGCCCAGTTCTGGGCACCGCATTTCAAGAAAGATGTGGAGAAATTGGAAAAGGTCCAGAGAAGAGCAACGAGAATGATGAAAGGTCTAGAGAACATGAGCTGGGACAGAGGGAAGACTGAAAGAATTGGGCTTCTTTAGTTTGGAGAGGAGAAGACTGAGAGGGGACATGAGAGAGGTTTTCAGGTATCTAAAGGGTATCACAAGGAGGAGGGAGCAAAATTCTTCTCCTTGGTCTCTGAAGACAGGACAAGAAGCAAGGGAGGTTGAGGTTGGACCTCAGGAAAAACTTCCTAACTGTCAGGGTGGTTAAACACTGGGATAAGTTGACGAGGAAAGTTGTGGAATTTCCATCCCTGGAGATATTTAAGAACAGGTTGGATAGACATCTATCAGGGATGGTCTAGATGGTGCTTGGTCCTGCCGTGAGGGCAGGAGACTGGACTCGATGACCTCTCGAGATCCCTTCCCGTTCTGGTGTTTTGTGATTCTATCTCCCTGCACGGAGCACTTGGTGGTTATAAAAGAAAAGAGCTACAAATTCTAGGACTGCCCTCATAAAATTGGGACATCTGGTCACCCTTCCTCAACACACTTCCATTTAAGGAGCCCATGAGAATTATCTGTAATGGTTACCTTCTGGATAAGACAATGCCTAGTAGAGAGGGCACCTGGATTCCAGTACAGATTCTTTAGAAGTGTCCCTATTTGCCCACGAGTAACAGATTTCTCCCTTTGTTATCCCATCTGTTAAACATGGATTATTCAATCCTTGATCACTCTCGGCCATTGCATGTGTATCTCATTCAAGCGGGGAGAGTCTCTCTAGATCTGTGCTTGGTGTGGCCCAAAGGGTCCTCCATCTCAGTGCTGGACTGTAGGTCCTACCATAATCCCCATGATAAAAACAGTGATGACACCAATCACAACAGCCCCAGGAAGTTCCAACTCTGGTGTTTGTGGCAACGACACAAGGAATTCAGCTGATGCAGAGTTAACTTCAGAGCCTAATCCCCAGAGTAGCGAAAAGGCTCTCCAGCAGCTCTGGTGCCCTGGGCAGCTCCCTCAGCCACTCTCCAGACCCAGAGTCAGCCTGGCTCGTGCGCTGCATCCCGGGCAGCACTTTGCCAACCGCCCCAGTGACTCCCAGCACCTTCCCCGCAGCCCTTCTCCGCCAGGGCCTCTCCCTGCCAGAGCCATACCCTTCCGGGCCTTGCAACAGCTGGTGCGATCCCAGCCCCAGAAGGCTCCAGAACCTGCCCAGGCCAACTGGCTCCTCTCTCCAAACTGGGGCCACCAACTCTCTCCCTGCACTGCCTGGAAGAGAGCAACAGTTTCCCTCCTTTTTCCCACAAGGCATCCTGGGAGTTGTAGTCTCTAGGGCTGGATGGCAGCACCAAGGACCCTCCCAGGCAAAGTCAGAGGTTCCTATAACAATGGGGCCCATGCACACAAGATGTTCCACACAGTCAGTGTATTCATCAGGAGATAAGCGGAACAGCAGTGGGTATCAGTCACTTGTGGTCACCCATCACACTACTCGTGAATTTCCCCCGACACGTGATCCGGTGGAGCAACCACAAACAGGCTCCTGTTGGCACGAGGACTTTTCAGGACCCCTTCCCATCGGCGGCCACCGTATCCTCTGTGCAGTGATCGCCTCTCTAATATGGCCGATTGCCTTCAGGGCAGCCCACAGGGCTTACGTGTGGAGCAATGTGAGAGATCCCTCCTGGGGTTCCACAGGGAGCTCCTTGGGCGAGGGGGGGTGGGTGACGTAGCCGGGGAATGTTGTAAAGTTTGTAAAAACAGACCGTATACAGTTCATTTCCTGTCATGGCGGGTAAAAAGGCACAAACATGATGGGCAACCGGGGCTAGCGAGTCGGCCGCACAATTAACCCTCCTTCATCACTGTGGCTGCAAGGACATCGTCACGGAGACAGCCAATTGATTTTAGTACTTTCGAAATAACTTCCGAGTGTAGACAGGCCCTGGGAGACGTTTGACAGGAGGGTGCCAGCAATAGCTTACCGGGTGACTTTGAAAGGTCTCAATTCTGTCTTCTTC
Organism: Apalone spinifera; assembly: GCA_030068395.1. Taxonomy (NCBI): domain Eukaryota; kingdom Metazoa; phylum Chordata; order Testudines; family Trionychidae; genus Apalone; species Apalone spinifera. Next base: position 4,193,486 of record JANRFK010006695.1, read on the forward strand.
CTGTTCAACTCCTCTCCACAGTCTGGCACCTGAGGCGGCCGTCTCCATTCGCCTCGTGGTAAGGCCAGCCCTGCACTAGAATCAGGGCAGGAGGAGCAAGAGCAGAATTCGGACCCTGGTGCAGCGGGGGATCGGGCCCTTTCTGCCCCATGGGGCTACGATTATTTATGCTGCCTGAGGGCCAGGTCCCAGGGGCCTATGAGAGTGATCTGAAATGATGCCCCGTCTCCATTAATTGGCGACTCTGCCGAGGTCTGCGACCGGGAGCCAGGAGGAGACCCAAGGCCCAAGCCCCACGGGGCCAGACGGGCTATAAAGACCAAGGAGAGCTGCAGGGAGGCTGGAAGTGGTGAGGAAGTCGTGGGGTGGGCAGCACCGTGGGGCGATGTGATTCCGGCAGCCCTTGTTCACGTCAGAGGGCATTAGGGCTCCTTGCAAGCACCCAGGCTGTGCCCCTGTCCCGGCCGAGGGGCCGTTGGGATGAGACAGACTGCAGTGTGCGGTGACGTGCTTCGGGCAGCCCTTGTTTGTGTTGGAAGGGATTAGGGCTCTTTGCAAGCACCGAGGGGCCATTGGGATGAGACAGATGGAAGACGCTAGAGCCATCGCCGAGAGATAGGAAGGGAGAATTGCCGTCAGCTGGAAGGACCGCTCCCGATGCAGCCAGTGTAAGGTTCCTGCCTTGGGAAAGATCTTCTCTCTCTCTCCCTCCGTCTCTGCCTGTCTCTGAACCGGTCACTGTCCACCTCGCGCCGGGGCAAAATATGGCCCCTGGAGCGAAATCGGTTCCTCCGTTCTCCCCTGCCTGCCCATTTCTGCCTCATTCAGCTCCCTCTCCCCATAGCCCCGACCTTCCTTGGCTCTTCATCGCCTGCTTAGGGAAACTCCCTGGTGAACAGCAAACCCTTCCTCACTGGCTGCAGATCTCACCATAACCCCTCTCTGGCATGAAATCAGACAAACCCCGCTGCCCCCCGACTTCCAGCTCTTCCAGCTGTGCCTATTTCCCTTCCCCTTCGTGCCTCTTCCTTCCGTCTCGGACATCATAATGCCCACCCAATCGCTCCCATCACTAAGGGTACGTGTCTACTGCAATGCTATTTTGAGATGCCGGAGGTATCCTGAACTCGCTACCCCGCACCTTTTGAACGCATCCGCTATATCAAAATATAGCAGACGTGGGTTTCGGCATCCCTGTAACACCCCATTCTGCGAGGAATAAGGGATGTCTCGAAATGGCACTTGATTTCGAAATTTGGTGCGGTGTAGATGTGCCAGATTTTGAAATAGCCTCTTCTGAAAAAGAATCGAATACAGTGACGCCAATTTGCGTCGCGCAAATTGCCTCTCTTATTTCAAGCGAAGGGTGCAGTATAGATGCACCCTAACAGAGTGCGGGCTGTTTTCCGTCACATTCATGGGTTTGCGTCTTCCATCCTCCTCCTCTTCCTGAGAGCAAACAGAGTGGCACAGGCATTCAGAACAACACCCAGCAGAAACCGAGCGCTGCCCTACCCGCATGGGCAACACTTGGCAGAGAGGGCGTGTGAGAGAGAACAAACCATGAATGAGAAATATTAGGACAAATGGCAGGCTCAAAGGTACTTGGGTAGATTTGGGAGTAAGGACCTAGGTAGGATAGAAGAGAAGTAGCTGGCATAGGTCAATAGAATAGAATAGAATAGACGTTTCCTTTGACTTTTCCTCTCTGGACCGTAGGCTTCTCCAGGGCGATATTTTCTCCCTCCAAGATCAGCACCAGCCCGGTGCAGCCCTCACCCCAAATGGCATGACAATGCCAGACATACACACCAAGCCCAATGAAATAGAGTCACGGGGGCAGTGGAAGGATGGATGTTCGTTTCAGTCACTCACTGGCCTTATTTCTCTCCTCCACCCAGGGATGAGTCCCAAATGGGGCTGGGGAACGGCACGGCGGTGACTCATTTCATCCTTCTAGGGATCCCCAACACCGACGGCCTCCAGACCACCCTCTTCTTCACTTTCTTAGCCTTCTACCTCTGCACCCTGCTGGGCAACCTGCTCATCTTCTCCGCCATCCTCGGTGACCCCCGCCTGCACACCCCCATGTACTTCTTCCTCTCCAACCTCTCCGTGCTGGACATTGGCCTCTCTTCTGTTAGCACCCCGAAATTGTTGACCATCCTCTGGGGTCAGAGCGGAGTCATCTCTCTAGCTGGGTGCATGGCCCAGGTCTTCTTCTGGCACTTCCTGGCCAGCACCGAGTGCCTGCTCCTCACCATCATGGCCTATGATCGGTACGTGGCCATCTGTCACCCGCTGCGCTACCTGCTCATCATGAACCGGCAGGTGTGCACCCTCCTGGCTTCCGGTTCCTGGATTGCCAGCTCCTTCCATGCCACCATCCTCACCAGCCTGACCTTCACGCTGCCCTACTGCGGGTCCAACGTGGTGGACTATTTCCTCTGCGACATCTTCCCCGTGGTCAAGCTGGCCTGCGCGGACACACACGTTCTTGAGACCGTGGCCTTCACCAATATTGGTCTGGTGCCCTTGACCTGCTTCCTCCTCATCCTCGCCTCCTACGTCCGCATCGTCTACACCGTCCTCAAGATGAACTCGGCCCATGCGTGGCACAAAGGGGCCTCCACTTGCGCCTCCCACCTGGCAGTGGTGACGCTCTTCTTTGGACCCTGTGCCCTGATCTACACCCAGCCCCACCTGAGCAAGGTGCTGGGGCCGCCCGTTCATATCTTCAGCAACGTGGTGACAACCATGTTGAACCCAGCCATCTACACACTGCGCAACAAGGAGGTGAAAGCCGCTCTGAGAAAACTAAGGGGGGATTGGACACTTGCACATTGATGTGAGGCTAGTGCAGGGGCAGGAAATTGGTCTGTGTGAAAACGCATCCACAAATACATCTGCCTGTCTCCTCCGTGGCTTTTGTGAATCTCTGTGTCTCTCGCCTTCCCTATCTGGTCTAACTGGAGCTCTAGAAATGCTCCTAAATATCCCCAGCTGTCATAGAATCCTAGAACCCCAGGGCTGGCAGAGACCTAAAGAGTTATCGAGTCCAGCCCCCTGCCCAAAGCAGGACCAACCCAACTCAATCACCCCAGCCAGGGCTGTGTCAAGCCAAGACTTAAACACCTCTAGGGATGGAGATTCCACCCCCTCCCTAGGGAACCCATCCCAGTGCTTCCCCACCTGCCTAGGGAAATTGTTTTTCCTAATATCCAACCTAGACCTCCCCCACTGCAACGTGGACCATTGCTCCTTATTCTGCCATCTGCCCCCACTGAGAACAGCCTCTCTCCATCATCTTATGAACCCCCCTTCAGGGAGCTGAACACTGCTACCGAATCCCCCCTCTCTCTTCTCTTCTGCAGACTAAACAAGCTCAAATCCCTCAGCCTCTCCTTGTAGGTCATGTGCTCCAGCTCCTCCTCATAATTCAAGTACCTTTCATTCAAGAGGGAACTTCTGAATTCTTGGCTTTCTTTCCAAATTGGAAGGAAACTGGATTGTGAGCCATGGAGATCCTCCAGGAAATGGGATCCGCTCTCCCTACCCATCCAGCACAGCATGGATGAGGTGCTCACTTGGCATGGAAACAGAGACGGGTCAGCTTCCCACCGACAGGCTTTCTCGCCCCGATTGTTCTCGCCAGTATTTGCATGTGTATGAGTCAGTATCCACCATGTGAAGCAAAGGGAAGAAAAGTTGGGCTCCCCTCTGGCATCAGGATTCCGGGAAAAAGTTTCCCCATTTCCTTCCTTGTAGAATCTGTCGATTTGGGGATCGACAGTTGTTCCTCCACCAGGTATTTGGGGCAAGGCGGGTCCACGGTGAGCGAGGTGGGCGCTGCTCAGTATGCACAGGAGCACAAGGGGAGAGTGGAAAGAACGTGAGTCTAAGAGGTACCCTGACACTGTTCCATACAACCCCACGTTTTGGTTCCTACCCCGAAGCCAGTGAACCATCCCCTCATCTTTTGGTAGAATCCAAGAATCCTAGAATCCCAGAATCTGAGATTCTGCCAGCCCAGTCCTCACAAGATCAGAATCCTAGAATCCCAGGGCGGGCAGAGACCTCAGGAGGCATTGCGTCCAGCCCCCTGCCCAAAGCAGGACCAACCCAACTCAACCATCCCAGCCAGGGCTTGGTCAAGCCGGGACTGACACACCTCCAGGGATGGAGATTCCACCAAGCGTCTTTGACATGCTGTAAGGGCGAGCTTTGCTTAAGGGAGATGCATTGAATTCAGTTGGCACGGGAGAGTATGGAGGACTTGGAAAATCTCCAGCGTAATGCCCACACCTTGAACTCTTCATGTGTTTCGTTATGGTTACGTCTACACTGCAGCGTTTGCTGCAAAAGCCTATGCAAATGAAGCACGGATTAGCATATCCCCACGCTTCATTTGCATCATTTATTTGAGCTGGTTTTGTGCGAAAACGAGCAGTGTGGACTCTTTTTTTGCGCAATACCCCTGTTTTGCGCAAGATCCTTCTGCCTCGCACAGGATCTTGTGCAAAAGGGTCTTGCGCAAAACAGGGGGTTTGTGCAAAACCAAAAGTCCACACTGCTTGCCTTTGCGCAAAAACCCTTGTGCCGAAACGGCTTGAATAAATTATGAAAATGAAGCACGGAGATATGCTAATCCACGCTTCCTTTGCATAGGCTCTTGCAGCCAACACCACAGTGTCGATGCAGCCTATGGGTGTAACCCACACACCTCTCCGCCGTGTACTGTCCCACCCAGCAGCAGGTGAGACCAATCCCAGGCCGGAAGGTACAGGACTCTGCTCCACAGCCTTTCTGATGGTCTGGGGGACTTTTGGCGCCTGCCATAGAGGCCACCTGGCCTTTCGCTCCAGAAGCCACCGTTTTGATCCCACTTTGGGACACCCCAGGGATGTAGACCGTCCAAAGCTCTCCTTTCGGCCAGGTGGAGCCAGCGGGAACCAGGGCCAGGTGGAAGATCCAGAGGTTCCTTTCCACGGGCACAACACAGAACCAGCTGGCGCCGCCACCCCCGTCACCGGGGCCAACTTCACAGCGGACCTGAGTTGCCTCCCAAGTCAGGGGCTTCCCCAGAGTGAGAGTGTAATTTTTGGCTGGGGGGCCACTTCCAAAATTTTAGAAGTGGTCCCGGGCTGGGCCGGAAGGGTCAGGGCCTAATCCAGAAGAGCGGGGCCAGAATGCTTCTGGGCTTCCCCAACCCCCGACCATAATTGGACTGGGGGTGGGGAGCCCCTTTGCCCCCCCTTCCCACTACGCACCCCAGGGCGAGAAGAGGCTTCACATACTCCCCCTGATTGGCCTGGAAGCGGGGGAGCGGCAGGGCCTGAGCTTGAAGGATTCAACCCACTTGGCGGGCCCGATCCAGCCCGTGGAGGCCCTTTTGCCCACCTCTGGCATAGAGACATCTGGATGAAGGGAGGGAGGTACGTCGGTGTTAACTCGAGGAAACACGGCAAACAGGGTGAGCAAAGGGCCCACCCAAGTCGGCTGGGCAGGCTCCTTTTCCCTCCGGGTCCTCACCTCTAGGTGCATCCCTCTCAGGGTTGCTGTCCTTGGCCAGGGCAGAGCCACGGTTCAGAGGGGCTTCCGCAGAGTTCAGCCCCCCAGCCACCATCTCACTGGCCACCTGCTCACCACACTCTCCAGCGGCCAGCCAGCCGGCAGCTAATTGCACCTTCCTGGCAGCCGGCTCTCCCTCCTATCCACCACACCAGCTCAACCCCGGACTTCACCAGGCAGGCTCTTCCCGGTTTGTAGCTCTGGGGAGAAACACCGTCCCACCACCAAGGAGTTCGACTTCCACTGATTTTAGCCTTCAGCAGGCAGAGGGGCGCACACACACACACACACACACACACACACACACAGCGCCAGACATAGAATCCTAGAATCCTAGAACCCTAGAACTGGAAGGGACTTTGAGGGGTCATCGACTCCAGTCCTCTGCCCTCACGGCAGGACCCAGTACTGTCTAGCTGTGGCCAACCCGTGGCTTACGAGCCGCACGCGGCTATTCCCCCACCGTCAGTGCGGCTCACGAAGCTGCCCCATCGCCCCTGAGAATGGCCCCTGCCTCCCAGCTCCCTTGTACTGACTGGAGTAGGGGAGCCGTCCGATGCTTCCAATATGGTGCTTCCAATATGGCTGTGGCCAGCGGGAACCTGCTGAGGCCGAAAAGCATAGAAAAGCACTTCTCACACTTCTTAAAGGGGCAGGCCTTTTTTTTTTCTTTTTTTTTCCCCCCCCTACATCTTTGCCCTGGCTCTTTGTGCTGGATCCACTAATATCTTGGCTCTTTGTCCGGAATGGGTTGGCCACCCCTGGTCTAGACCATCGCTGACATCCCTCAGCATCTCAGCGTACCGAGTATTACGTGCTTAATATACTTAAAAGCTCCAAAACCTGGGACTCGCCTGATCAAACTGGGACATCTGGTCAACCCTAACTCAACGTCCATACATTTAATGAGCCCGTGGGAAATGTTTGCAAACCATGACCTTGTGTTTAAGACAACGGAGAGGGGTGCAGGGGATCTGAAGTCCTGAACAGGCTCTGTCGAAGAGTCCCGACAAGCCTTTCAGTAACTCCCTACAGCGCTGCATGCCTCGGTTTCCCCTTATGTTACCCAGGGAGAATTCAATCCTTTGATGCTCTCATCTAGGGCATGTGCGTCACATTCAGGCAGCGACCGACTCTTTGCATCTGTGCCGGGTGTTTCCCAAAGGGTCCCATGTCTCGACAGCAGGCTGTAGGTCCTACCATAATACCCATGCTGATGGCAGTGATTGTAAACATTTGAAAAGTCCAGTCTCGTTCTGGCTCTGGTATTTGTGAGAGGGGAAACAAGGAACGCAGCTCATGCCAATCCAGAATAACTTCTGAGCCTGGTCTCTGGGGCAGTGAGAAGGCCCAATCTGGCCATTCATTAGAAATATCAAGATTTTAATTAACTCCAGTGGCTATTGCACCCTCTGGGATGTGTTCCCTGGGCTGGGGACGACACATCTACAGAGATCAATTATCCCGTCTGCTTCTACCTCTATCTTTGCTTCCCAAATTAGGTGCCCCCCAGAGTCATGGGCAGGACATGATAACAATTAGAGGAACCACAAGGGGCCTTATTAAAACTGCCGTGCGAGGGCACGAGTCAAGAGATTGAGGAGATCATTGTTGGAAACACCCCTCGGAGTTGAAAGGGGGCCTGAGATGTGAGGCTTTGTAGCAGAGGCCTGGACTGAGGTCTGAGGCTTTGGCTAAAGTTGCCAACAATTTGCAGCTGCACACATGTACACGATAATTGGGGGGGGTACCCGCATACATGAACGGGTGACCCCCTAATACGTCACTTGTTTGTCTCTGTGCAGAAAGACCTATCTCAGAGGCCGTTCGTGTGGCCAAGGAGGGAACGGAAATTTCCACTGCAGCCAAGTGGAGTTGCCCCCCGGAGGCGGGCCCAGCTCGCGGAACCTGGCGAGACCATGGCTGGGGTTGCGGAAACGTATGTGCTAGAAAGGTGGCACCAGCACAAGTCGAGCCCAGACACATCCCCCATGGAGAAGAGGCGCACGCTGACCCATTGTAAGGTCAACATGCTGGGGGCAGAGGTTTTGATCACCCCCAAACCTACAAGGGAATGGGCAGTTGTGTCCATCGGGGGTGAGACTATGACATCAAGGATCTGTTTTGGCGCCAGTTCTGTTCAATATCTTCATCAACAATTTAGCTATTGGCATAGAGAGGACGCTTATTAAGTTTGCAGTTGATCCCAAGCTGGGAGGGGTTGTGAGTGTTTTGGAGGAGAGGGTCATAATTCAAAACGATCTGGAGAAATGGTCGGAGGTCAATAGGATGAAGTTGAATAAGGACAAAATGCAAAGTGCTCCACTTAGGAAGGAACAATCCATTTCACAGTGTGGGAAGCGATTGTCTAGGAAGGAGTCCTGAAGAAAGGCATTTAGGGGTCAGAGTGGACCACAAGCTAAACAGGAGTCAACAG
>JANRFK010006695.1:4356160-4369958 GCA_030068395.1 Apalone spinifera
CCCCTAGTTCAAACTAGGAAGGCTAATGAGGGCGACCGAAATTGCAAATGAAGCCCGGGATTTAAATATTCTGCGCTGCATTAGCATGTTCTTGGCCGGTCGCCATTTTGGAAATTGACTAGCCCGGAGTAACTGCCCGCGTCTACACACGGCAGTGAAACGGGAGTTCAAAGTAAAGCCCTAACTCGAATTCGCTGTTACTCCTCGTGGAATGAGAGCAAGTAATGAAGGAAGTCATCTGCAAACAGTTGGAAGGTGGAAGGAAATAGCCAACATGGATTTGTAAAGAACAAATCATGTCAAACCAATCTGATAGCTTTCTTTGATAGGATAACGAGTCTTGTGGATAAGGGAGAAGCGGTGGATGTGGTATACCTAGACTTTAGTAAGGCATTTGATACGGTCTCGCATGATATTTTTTTCAATAAACTAGACAAATACAACTTAGATGGGGCTACTATAAGGTGGGTGCATAACTGGCTAGACAACCGTACTCAGAGAGTAGTTATTAATGGTTCACAATCCTGCTGGAAAGACATAACAAGTGGGGTTCCGCAGGGGTCTGTTTTGGGACCGGCTCTCTTCAATATCTTCATCAACTATTTAGCTATTGGCATAGAAAGTACGTTTATAAAGTTGCAGATGATACCAAGCTGGGAGGGGTTGTGACTGCTTTGGAGGATAGGGTCATAATTCAAAATGATCTGGACAAATTGGAGAAATGGTCGGAGGTAAATAGGATGAAGTTTAATAAAAACAAATGCAAAGTGCTCCACTTAGAAAGAAACAATCAGTTTCACACACACAGAATGGGAAGCGACTGTCTGGGAAGGAGTACGGCAGAAAGGGATCTAGGGCTTATAGTGGACCACAAGCTAAATATGAGTCAACAGTGCGATGCTGTTGCAAAAACAGCAAACATTATTCTAGGATCAATTAACAGGTGTGTTGTGAGCAAGACAGGAGAAGTCATTCTTCTGCTCTACTCTGCGCTGGTTAGGCCTCAGTTGGAGTATTGTGTCCAGTTCTGGGCAACGCATTTCAAGAAAGATGTGGAGGAATTGGAGAGGATCCAGAGAAGAGCAACAAGAATGATTAAAGGTCTAGAGATCATGACCTATGAAGGAAGGCTTAAAGAATTGGGTTTGTTTAGTTTAGAAAAGAGAAGATTGAGGGGGGACATGATAGCAGTTTTCAGGTATCTAAAAGGGTGTCACAAAGAGGAGGGAGAAAACTTGTTCATCTTGGCCTCTGAGGATAGAACAAGAAGCAAGGGGCTTAAACTGCAGCAAGGGAGGTTCAGGTTGGACATTAGGAAAAAATTTCTAACTGTCAGGGTGGTCAGACACTGGAATGAATTTCCCAGGGAGGTTGTGGAATCTCCATCTGTGGAGATATTTAAGAGTAGGTTAGATAAATGTCTATCAGGGATGGTCTAGACAGTATTTGGTCCTGCCTTTGGGGCAGGGGACTGGACTCGATGACCTCTCGAGGTCCCTTCCAGTCCTCGTATTCTATGATTCTATATCACTGTGCATAAAATTACGATTTTAGCTATGGCTACTGTGATGGACATCCCACCGACTCTATTCTTAAACAGGGCTCATCCCAGGAGCCACCCTCTATGAAGCCACCTCCCTCCCCAAGTTATGTGAGGGCAGGACTGCAGAACCCCATGGCGATGGGGCTAGGACCTCACACCCCACCCAGCCCATTTCCCACACCCTCAATCCCCCCTTTCCCTTGGGACCCCCTTTCCAGTACCCCCCCCCCCAACCACAGACTGCAGTCCAAGAATGCCATACCTACATGAGGAGGGCCCCAACGGTCAACTTTCCCATGCCAAACTGATTTCCAACAGACCAGTAAGTGGTGTAGACAGATTCTAGAGGATGATGGCAACCTCTTCTCCATGGGGGTGGCGGGTCACATCTGGGCATCTTTTCATAGGAGGGCAGGGGTGAGCCAGGCACAGAGCTCCAAGAATTCCTCCTCCCTCATATGGAAGTTGGGGAGTCACTGCTGGTCGTCCCACTGCTCCACCACCAGCCAGTCCCAGCGGTCGGAACTGGTGTCCAGCCTCCAGAACCATGTCTCCACTCAGAGTTGAGCTCATGCAGGACCATGGAGGTAGGCCGCAGAAACTGCATCATGGCAACCAGAGCACGCAGAGGAAATGCTTTGCTGTCCCTCAGATCATGCAGCAGAAACAGAGAAACAGCTGTCCGGGGCGGTGGAGGCAGGGAAGGTCCCTTTAACGTGTGTCAGATAGCCTTAGGTTGTGTCTAGGGTGTGTCTAGACGACAGGGTTTTGTCAACAAATGCTGACCTAATGCCCTGCCTGAACTGGTTCTGGGTGGCCTTAAATGTGAGAGAGCGTCCAATGAGCGTGGACGCTCTGTTTCGAAATAGCACATCGCTATTTCATTGCGCTTTTTATGTATAGACGCACTGTTTTGAAATAAGCTTTTCAGGGATACCTCTTCTGGAAAACCTTATTCCACAAGAAGCTTGCAGTGTAGATGTACCCTCAAATGTATGGCCAAGAGGGGACCTCAAGAGCTCATGAGTTCCTCTGCCTATGATAGTGTAACTTCAACCTGAAACAGCCCAAAGGGTGTCTGGCTTATGATGGAGGTTTTCCAATGTCTCCAGGTCACCTGGTGCAGAGCCTCACTGCCCTTAGAAGTAGAACGTTTCTTGTAAAGCCACATCTAAATCTCCCTTGTCACAGACTACAACCATTCTGCCTTACCTCGGTGGACCTAGAGAAGGGTTGACCAACTGGCCTCTTTATAGCATTGGCTTAGCAGTTGGCTATCATGTCCCCCATCAGCCGTGTCATCTCCAGACTGAACATGCTCTGCTCTGGACCCTCCCCAATTTGCCCCCATGTTCCTTAATGTGGGATTCGCAGAACTGGACACACAACTCCAGCTGTAGCCGCCCCAGTGCAGAGTAGAGCAGGACAATTATCTCCCAGGTCTCTTCCTGTTCAGACACCCAAGAATCTAAGTAGCCTCTTTCTCATCAGTGCCGCTCCCCCTCACATTTCTCTTTTCTCCCCCAACAGGAGTCACCTACGCACTCTTAGTTCTCCCAACTTCACAGGCCCACACGACCCAGTCGAAAAACAAAGTCAAATCTGCCGAAGGTCAACATATTGTAGTCGGCAAGAGCAAGTCTAAGGTCCGACACTGGGTTCTCAAAGCACAAAGGGTGCCACACAGGTATCTGTCAAACACAAGTAGTTTATTTCCTGACAGCTAACAGCGGTGCCCCATAACTGGAAGAACAATATAACAAAGAAGCGGCATATCTTATGTCTCTCCCTGCAAGCCTGGAACCCCCGGTTGGCTGCGGACGAAGTGGGAGGTTGTCTCGGAGTCCAAGGCGCCGGTACCCAAAGCCCATCGGTGAGGTCCAATTTGCTAGGCTTTGAGGCAGCCTTAAATACAGTGTTTTCTGCCTTGTTTTGCAGCTTGGAAATTTCCAGGGGTTACTCATTACGTGCTGATGTAGGGCTTAGCTGTTAGTTATCGAACTGGTTCTGATCTAGTTCTACTTGTTCTTTGGCCTTGTTTACGTGATCAGTACGTTAGGGCAAATAGAATTGTTTATGCGTTCTTGCCCTTTACCCTTATCTTATACTTGTTCTTGCTATACTGGCAACAATGCTTATCTTAAATGGCGTATGTCCCCAAAGACTTGCTTCTGGCTCATCAGTAGTAGGGAAAGGAGAGGGGGGACTAGGAAAGGGGGCAGAATGCAGGCCTCACCTCCCCTAAACTAGCACGTACAAAGTTATTCCGTAATTGGCTCCTACATTTCACCCCTGGGTGGTGTGGCATGCACCATACCCCAATATATCCATTCTAGGGTGTCAGTTGTTCCAGGATGACCTGGTGTTTTACTTGCTGAGCCAATAGTGTCATACGGAAGGCCAGACACCTTACATAACAAGCTAACATGCTAGTGATAATACAAATAGCTACAAAACCTAATAATACAATAACAATAGGATGGCGGGATTATATGGAGACTGGATGCTTTCAACGTCCTATTTATCCCTGGTTTTGCAACGACTTGGTAGTGGAAAGTCACATTGTGGGAAGCATCGGGAACATGAGTTTGTCCCCAAATGGCAGATCCGGGCCCTCCCATGGTGTTGAACCGTACACACCAATGGCCGCCGTAGTCAGCGGTGATGTTTTCTTGCTTGGTCCAAGGTCCCGACTGGGTACTGGCGTTTCAGGATTGCAGGGTCAGGTGTTCAGACATGAATCCCCCCTGCGTGAACGGGGGGCACGATCCATTCAGCCAGGTCTGGGAGGATCTTTCCACCAGGGAAGTCAATTGCCACCATCCCGAAGGGTTAACTGACAGCACACTTGGAATGAGGAGCATCCACCGCATCAACTGCCCGCTGGACGGCTAGTCTCGTTTACGCAAGCACGCCTGAGGAAAACATTGCAAAGTAACATCGTTAGCAGGGAGGACCCCCCACGTAGCCCCTGGGCGATGGTTTCTGCAGCCACTATAAGAGCAGAGTCTCCCGGGCGGGGTAGTATCCAGACCCTCTGCCCGACCTCCTCACACCCTTAGGTGTACTTTCAGCAGGAGGCGAGCTGCTAGGGCCACCCTGACTCTTAAAATGCTCATGAGGGGTACTGCCTGCTATTAAGCGAGAGTTCAGATTGCTTCAGGCTTGCCCCAACGGTGGCTCCCACCCCCGCAGAGCGTGGGTGGGGGTGAGCTATCTGATTTGCTCCTTGAGGAGCAAATCGTGCGCTCCACTAATCCTGCCGCCTGGGGGTGGTGTGGAATATGAAATATCCATTTGATGCCGGCTTCACGGGCCCACTCCTGAAGTGGGAGTCTCTACCAGAGTGCACCACCGGCTCTGCACCACCGGCTCATATAGATCTGCACCACCGGCTCATATAGTTGCAGGAGCCGGTGCAGCCCCACGATGGTACTGTGCTGTGTGGCATGTCGGCATGGGTGTACCCGGGTGAGGCGACTGTAGGTATCCACAGCAACCAAGACGTACAGGCAGCCCGCAGACTCGGGTAGCGGGCCAATGTAATCTGGTGTGCCCAGGTGCATCTCCTTGTGGACCGTGACCTGGAGGCAGTTCAGGCAACAGTCGTTTTACGTGCCGGCAGACACTACATTGCTTGATGGCAGCGCGAGCTTGATCTTGAGTCCAAGGAATACCGGGCCTGCTTGCCCACTGGTGGGTGCAGTCCCCCCCCCCCCCCCAGGTGCCCTGCCTGTTGATGTGTCCAGGTAGCTAGGAGAGAAGCTCAGTTCGATCGGGCGCAGTTGTCACTGAACATGCAGCTGCTAACGCATCTACAGGCACATTCAGTTTCACACCCTCTGTGGGCTTTCGTGGGTGAGCATCTACAGGGGACACCTGTATCTGGATGTGGGGGCGGAGGTCCCACAATTCTTGCCAAATAGGGGCACCCCAGACTGGGCGTCCTTGAATTTGACAATTACTCTGAGCCCAGTGCCCTGACCAGACTGCTAGGCCATTGGCCACTGCCCAGGAATCTGTGTGAAGGAGGCATGTTTCGTCCCCCAGCTCTGTTGCCGGCTCGCATGCCAGGTGTAGAGCCACTAATTCTGCTAGCTGGCTGGACCCTCCTGTGCCTTCTTAACCATCTGTATGTTCCGGGGCTGCCGTAGGGCAGCACCGCACCATGTATTGGGCAGACCCATATGTGAACCAGGCAAACTGTTTCTACTCGGTAGTCAGCACTGTAAGGAGAGCCCCACACTGCTATTCCTTGCAGCCGAGGCGGCTGCTGTGGGCTGGGCTGTTCAGCCTTATCTCTGTTCAGCCTTATCTGGGCTGCTGTGGGCTGGGCTTCTGGAAGCTGTGCTATTAACTCATGCAAGTGGGAAACCCCTGAGGATCCGGGCGTAGCTCTCTCCCGGATGTACCACCTTCACTTTAACAGAGTGCTGGCCATAGTTCGACCTGATCGGGGAACAGCTGTATCTTGCTCATAATAGGGAGCTCGGGGTTCAGCAACACCTGCCGGGCCTGAGTGGCATGCTCAGTATCTAGTAATGCCAGATAAGCCAGCACCTGCTTCTCAAAGGGAGTGTCATTAGCACTGGGCCCTGTCAGCCTTGCTCCAAAATCCTAAAGGGACCCGACGTCCTATTCTATTCCTAAAGGCGGGGAATAGGAAAGGGGGGAGAATGCAGGCCTCACCTCCCCGAAACTAGCACGCACAAAGTTCTTCCACAATTAACCCCTACATGTGCTGTACAGGAAGGTGGCCAGAACCCACAGCCAGAAAGTTCCTCTTTCCCCCGGCCTCAAGCAGTCGCATTCTGAACCTTTCATTTCCCCTACACACCTTGTACGGCATGTGGCAAAGGGCCCACCCAAGTCACCGCTGACGGAATATTTAGCCAACAGCATCTTGTCATGTATCATAGAAAAACTGGTGACCGCCTGGTCACGAATATCACTGTGATGTGTGTGTGGGTTGAGTCAAAAGGGTTACACATGTACCTTGAAATATGTTAGGAAAGTATTTGAAAGACAAGTCAGACTTCTACCCAGCAGTGTGGATTTATGAGTTTTTGTGCGTCTCAAGTGAAGTGCCCACAAAGAAACACCCCAGGACTTTGCTGCTCCTGCAAGTCTGAGGCCAGCTGCTGCTTAAGCTGCAGATGTTAACGTAGAGCTGACAACCTCATAACTGGAGACTGTGCCAAGCCACCTGGGTGTTACTTGTGTTCGATATCAGAATTAGATGTGTAAGTATGTATTCAGTGTTTCTTAATATAAGTATGACATTTTTGCAAAAATCTCTTTACTGCTTAGAATCTATAAAATACTCGTGTGTTGTTGCTGCCAGCGTGAACATGATGTGCCGCCGTGATCAGTGAGATTATCAGCTGATATTTAACTGCTTCCTCTGTAACTGTAAACACCCACACAGCCTGGAGAGAGAACAAAAGACAGAACTATGTAGCACTTTAAAGACTAACAAGATGGTTTATCGGTGATGAGCTTTCGTGGGCCAGACCCATTTCCTCAAAGCTCATCACCTATAAACCATTTTGTTAGTCTTTAAAGTGCTACATAATTCTGTCTTTTGTTTCAGCTACACCAGACTAACACGGCTGCATCTCTAAGACTAGCCTGGAGAGAGGAGTGACCAAGTGTGAAATACAAGTTTGCTGCAAGCAGGGCTATTTCCTGCCCAGTGAAAGAAGGGCCCTCGACATCAGATTAACCGGCGTGAATCATCAGAGCACAAAACACTTGGCTGTTTGCTCCCCGGATCCATGAACTGGAGACTTGCATGGGAACTGGTCCCATCCTCCCGGCCTCTGGGGCAAGGGAATAAAAATCCGTGACAAGAAGAATCTGCTTTTTGGCTGTTTGAACGCTGAAGGGCCAAAGACACTGAACTGAAGCCAGAGATGCCCAGGGTGGTCGTGTGGGTCGGCCTACAAAACCCATTGGAATAACAGATGACCGGAGTTCTGTCACTCACCAGATTTAGATGGGAACTACATGGGATGTCTCTTACTAGCTGTAACCTGCAGACACCTCGCTTATTCCATTTTTAACAAACCTTTAGGCTTTGTCTACACCGCTGGCTTTTGCTGGCAGAGAATATGTAAATGAAGCTCTGATTAGCATTTTATCCTGCTTCATTTGCATAATTTATTTGTGCCGTTTTAGCACAAGATCCTTTTGCCTCTTGGGGAGAATTGGAGTGGTCTGGGAGGTGGAGTGGGGGGCTGAGGGGCGGGGATTTGGCTGCCCGAGTTTAGGAGGCAGAGCAGGAGGCCGGGGATTTGGGTTGCTGGCACTGGGGTACTTCCCAGCCAGGGCAGCTCTGCGGGTTGTCTCAGGGCTGGGCAGCATGATCCCCTGAGGATTGGCTGCCCCTAGCCGCACCCCTTCTGCCTCACCTTTCCTAGTGTGCCCAGAGGAAAGCGCCCCCCTCCCCCCCACTTTACCCAGGACCCGGCAAAGTGACCAGCCCTGCTGTGAGCGATCAACTCACTTCCCCTTCACCGGTGCATTTCTCCAGCACAACCACATCCCTGTGTGTCTTAGCCCCAGTTTGGGTGTTACTTTTGCTTTCCCATCGTCGTGCTCACAAACATGAACCTGCACAGCTGGGCCCAGTGTCCGTGGGATAAATGTTCCAGTCCCTGCAGGGTCCAGTCCCTTGCCTGCTCGATCCCCGTGTGTCTGAGAAACTCCTCACCCACCTTGTCTGTCGCCGAGAGCCCTTGAATTTTCTGTGTTCAGGATCTACAGCCTTGAGCAAAGTGTTTCATTCCCCACGTTTAGGACCAAATTTCCCAGAGAGAGCTCGCTGTTCAGGGCCAGGCTGTGATCCCACCTTCTCACCCCGTCTCCTGACTAGGAGAGATTTCCATGCGGAGAGGTTCTCTCTTGGGTTGGAGCTGTTCTGGCTCTTCTCTCTTGTAGGCAGCGCACAGAACGTCCCTTCTAGGAAACTCCGCGCTCTCGCTTCTCCTTTCCGAGTTTCCAGCAGATGAGAGGGGCATTTTCAAACATGAGCTCCCTTCACAGAGCAGTTGCCCTCTTCACACATCGGCCTTAACGCCGCCCGTGAGTCTGTCTCTGGCCACAGGCTCCACCAGCTCACCCAGGGCGCATCTCTCTCTTTCATTGATGAAGAAGAAAACAGCTTCTGAGCTCAGTCTGCATAAACTGTTTACAAGAGAGAACAGTTTTATGTGGGGTTGTGGTCCCATTGGCCTGGCCTCCAGCTCCTGCTCCCCAGAGAGGGGTCAGTTCCATCCCACGGGGTCAGGGATTGCGGACTGGAAACCGCCCCCCAGTCCCGTCACTGACCATCGGCACCGAGGCTTCCAGTGCCACAGCAGAGCCTCTGAGCATTAGTGTAACAGCTGCCTGCCGGCTCAGGCGGGGCCAGGGGGCAGTTCCCAAGTCCGCATCACCCAGTGGGTGTCAATAGACCCCAGTCCCGGGGTCAGATCCCCAGCTGTTATAAGAGCCACTGAAACTTGTACCAGGTTCGTTTGTACCGATGGAGTCCCCGCCCCACCAGAGGTGTCAATCACCTGCAGGAGCAGCCCCTCCCACCACTGTGAGACGTGCAAATAGTGAACTCCCCTCCTCCCACCCTGCGCACCAGACCCCGCTGTCTCTCCAGCCCCTGAGCTGAGCGGTGACCACGCCTGAGCCTGCGGCTTCCTCTGTCAGAGCAGAGGGGCCCGTCCCCCTCCCTGTGCTCACATTCATCGAGCAGCTGAGCCGAGAACCCAGCTCCCAGCCCAGAGCCACCAGCTCAGCATGAAACCAACTCGCCTCCTGCCTCTGCTGGGTAAGTGCCCTGCCTGGACCCTCAGCCCCTGTGTACGTCTTTTGTCCAGCAACCCCCCGAATGCTTGACTCTCTGTGCACCCCCTTCTTTTCTCCTGCTCAGAGCTCTCACCCCTCTCTTCTCTTCTCCTCCAGCCTCTCTCCAGATGTTTCCCAGGCCGGTGTCCCCTGCAGGTAACGGCGTCTCCCGTCCTTATCAGGGTGCTAATGGTGCAGAGGGGGAAGTTCTGCCTGTGGGGCTTAGGATCTTCTGCAGAGTTTGGAATTGCAACTTGGGGTCCCTGGGTGCCCCTGTGCCAAGCCTTCCCTGGGCCAGGCTGCCTCCTTCACGGGCATCTCCTGTGAACCTGCCCCAGCAGCACCAGGTCAGAGCCACGTCCAAGAAGCTGGGAGGGTGACCCTGGCGGATAACTGCTTGGTGAGTTGCTGCCAAGGCCACAGGGGGGAAGCTGCCCCAGCCCCTTATGGGCAGTCCCAGAAGAGAAACCAAGGGCTGGACAGACCATGGAGACTGAGCTCCTATCTTCCCATGACACTGCGTGCCCCTGGGCAGGGCCCATCGCTGTGGGGTTGTGTGGGGGTCTCTCTGCCCCAGCTCTGGGCTCCCACAGAGGGCTCAGGGCCACAGTCCCAGCCCTGTGCAGCAGCAGATTAACAGCTGGTTCTGCAAAGACCCCAGAGGAAACGTGATGGGTTGATAAACTCCTCCCTCCCTCCCCCCAACACACATCCGCCTGAGCTTCCTCATTTCTGCTTGGTTCCTTCTAGCTACTGCTGCGCAGGCTGGCTGGTTGGCTCAACCTCCCCAGGAACCCCACAGGACACTTGTCCCCACAGATGCACTCCGTGTCCCTGGTGGGAAAATGTGATCATGCCCTGGGTTCTTGGCCTGGTCCCTGAATTGCTCCTCGGCTCGATCTGGGTCTGCTGGACACAGGCAGTGGGGTAACTCCTGGGGGCAGCAGGCTGTGGGGCGAGGGGTGTGAACTTGCCCGGACCAGGAGCTGGTGTGTGCCCAGCATCATGAGGGATGAGTCCACCTTGTAGTGGGAGCTTGAGCTATTTAGCATGAAAAAAACCAACTTTTTAAACGAGTCGTGCTGTGGCCCCTTAGGGGTTAAAAAAAACAGACTTAAAAAAACAACAAATACTCTAGTAGCACTTTCAAGACTAACAGAACATGTAGATCAGGGCTACTCGACGCACAGCCTGCAGCCCATTTGTTTGCGGCCCGCGGTGAGGTTTGGGTTTATGTGGGGCTCAATATGTGGCCTGAGGGTGGGAGTCAAAACAAAAGAGGAGTCAGTGGGGTTATCTTGAGATGCATTTTAGCAGTTAAATTTCTGGACTGTCATTGCTCATTGAAAGTGCTGCCTTATGGGTGGGAATTGGATAAATATTGCATTTTATTAATATCAAAAGAGCTGCCTTCAATGCATGTTGTATAGTCTTGCCTTAATGTTTGCATATATTTGCATGTCCATGCATCCACACTTAAGTTGCGGCCCTCGGCATGTTCTGTGATTGTCACTGTGGCCCCTCAGGCTTCAAAAGTTGAGTAGCCCTGATGTAGATGGTACCAGGAGCTTTCATGGGCAGAACCCACTTCTTCAGATGACCAGCGTGGTGGAAGTCCAGATCCAGGACTCAATAACGGAAGGGGGGCAGAAGGAAAAAAATTGAAGGGGAGGAAGAAAAAAAGAGAGTTGAGTAGATAAGCTTCAGAGGGACAGCCAAGTGAGTCTGTAACAGGGAAAACTTTGAAAACAGTCTAGTGGCATCTTTGCCTACGGCTGGGCTACCTGTGGCGTCCGAAAAAAGATATGCAAATTAGGTGCAAATTTGCATATCTTCTTCCGATCCCTTATTAGGAAGAGATTTTTTTGAAAAATAAAAAAAAAGCAGTCTAGATGGGGGTTTCATGTGAAAAACGACTTTAAAAAAAATCTTCCAAAACAGGTATCGGAAGAAGATATGCAAATTCACCCCTAATTTGCATATCTTCTTCCGAAGCCGTGGAGAGTCTACACATGCTGTTAAAGATGAAAGAATTACAGGAGGTTGATAAGCACCATTAGTTTGCTCTTGGAAAGGGAGATGACCAACACCAGATTCTACACAGACATCAGGAACCATTAGCACCTTCGTTGTTCGGTTGGTTGATAATGAGTGAGCCATCCGATGTTCCCATTCAAACCATTGGCATGAGACTTAACTTGTGAATGAAGTTAAGCTCCAGCCCTTCTCTGTGTATTTGGCTTCTGGAATTGGTCTGACACAAAACAGCGACGTGGAGATCCATTCATGAGCATCCAGGCAGGTTAAAGTGTCTCCAACAGGTTTCTGTGTGTTGCCTTTTCGGAGATCTGATTTGTGTCCATTCATTCTTTCCTCTACGGACTGTCCAGTTTGGTCGCTATCCCTGGCAGTGGGGCATTGCTGGCTTTTGATGGACTACACCGCATTAGTGGAGGTGCAGTTAATTGAAGTCCAGTATTGTGAGCCCACTTCTTCAGATGAGATGAGCTTGAGTGGGGGAAAAAAGGGGGAACCTCCAAATAAGGAGAGAGAGAGAGGGTAGAAAAAACTACTTAGGAACCCTGGAGGGGCAGGGCAGGCGCAGGCTGGATGCTGATTGCAGGAGCTAGTACAAGAGAAGTTTTGTCCTTCCTCCCTCCACCCCAACTAAATGCCCCCGAACTCACTGTGAGCCCACCATACCGCATCTTCCTATGTGGGGAACCTGTGACACTGATGTGCTCAGGTCCCAGCACTGTCTCTGTGTCCAGGATCTGGTTCGTCAGGAACAGCCAGAGAATCAGCTATGGAGAGTTCCCGCAGTTTCAGTACAATGCCAAATCCCTTCAGTTGTCGAGTGTGTCTGACTCTCACGCCAGCGCGTACAGCTGTGATTACTGGCAGACAGTGTCTGGGCAAGGGATCCAATCAGAGATGAGCCGACCCATCTCCATCATAGTTTCTAGTGAGACCCCTGTCACCTGCTGTTGTCTGGACCCATGGCTGGGTGTCTCCCCTCCATGCACTGGCTGAGACAGCCGGTCACTTGTCTCCAAATAGGTCACATGGGGTCAGTTTCACCCCCGTCTCTCCTCAGCATCAGTCCCTGTATCCCTGGAGCACCCGGCATTTTGGAGTTATGGGGAAGGAGAGCTGGCAGGGAGACAGGGATGGGGGGTCCCAGGGAAGCAACAGAAGCGGCTTCAGTTTATAACAGGAGTTGATCAGCCGGGGTGTTCAACTGAAACCCAGATTTGGGGCCAGGCCTGGAACATGCGTCAGTGTCAGAGAAACATCGACTCTGAGGCCAGAGGGGCCAAGTGATTGTCTGCTCGGACCCCACCGAGCGCAGGGATGAGCTCTGAGTGAGCCCTGCCTGGCACAGGGCAGATCCTTGAGAAAAAACACCTAGTGACTGTGGAAAATTACCCATGGTGATGCAGCCCCATGCCCTGCTCTGGGTGCTGGGACCAGGATGGAGGCAGTCTGGCCTGATGGGGAGAGCAGGGCCAGACATAGAAACAAAGAAGGAGCAGGCCAGGTGCAGGCCAGATGAGACAGGTGCCCCAGAGGAGCAGTAATATATTCTTCGTCTTATTTTCTATCCCATTTTTAATAATTTCTAGCATCCTATTTGCTTTTTTGACCGCTGCTGCGCACTGTGTGGATGTTTTCAGAGAACTGTCCACGATTACTCCAAGATCTCTTTCCTGATTCATTATCGCTAAATTAGCCCCCATCAAATGGCATGTATAGTTGGGGTTATTTTTGCAATGTGCATTACTTTACACTTATCCACATTCAATTTCATTGGCCATTTTGTGGCCCAATCACTCAGTTTGGTGAGATTTTTTTGAAGTTCTTCACAGTCTTGACTATCTTGCTCAGTTTAGTATCGTCCGCAAACTTTGCCACCTCACTGCTTACGCCTTTCTCTAGATTGTTTATAAATCAGTTGAATAGGATTGGTCCTAGGACTGACCCTTAGGGAACACCACTAGTTACCCCTCTCCATTATGACTTAGTGTTTACATGAGTGGGGCGCTGGCTCTAAAGAGTTTTCTCCCTCCTCCTTCTACCCCCCCAGCCAAACCGTCTGCCCCCGAACTCACTGTGAGCCCACAATACCGCGTCTTCCTACGGGGGGAATCTGTGACCCTGACGTGCTCAGCTCCCAGCATCACCACCGCCTCCAGGTTCCGGTTCTTCAGGGATAACAAGAGAATCGACTCCAGAGAGCTCCAGTGGTCTCAGGATGGTGCTAGATTGCTTCAGCTGTGGAGTGTGTCTGAGTCACAAACTGGAGAGTACAGCTGTGGTTACTTGAAGAAAGAATCTGGGCGAGAGATCTCATCGGAGAGGAGCCAAAACATCCACATCACAGTGACTGGTGAGACCCTGCTGTTTGCTGGC
>JANRFK010006695.1:4376941-4390935 GCA_030068395.1 Apalone spinifera
GCCAGTGGAGGCTGTGAAGGCTAGGACTATAATAGAGTTTAAAGAGAAGCTAGAGAGGGGAGCAGATCTCTAGCGCGGTCTCAAGCCCAGACACCTGGCAGATCAGCCTACTCCTGCCTGTACCTGGGCCCTCCCTGTCTGTCAAAGGCTCCATGGAGCACTGGCAGTGGAGGGGGGACACAAAATGAGCGATGTCCAGTTGTCTTTGTCCACCTTTGACCCCGTATCTGAGCCCCACATTGCGTGGGAAGGAAGCCGTCCCTAGCCCGGCTCCTGCTCATTTCTGTGAGCAGCCCCTGGGGACCCTGTTCTTTCTCCAGAGCCTCTGATTTCATTGCAAAGTTCAGCTCTGAATGGGCTGAATTCTGAGCTCCACTTTCTCCCCTCCTGTGGCCCTGCTGACCCCTCTTCTTTCCTGCTCCCCACAGATCCCCTTCCCCAGCCGGAACTGAGTGTGGATCCCCCGTCTGGAGTGGTGAGCGAAGAGCGTTTGCTTAATATCACCTGCACGATCCCCAGGGATGCCCGGGAGCGGAGGTTTCACTTCTACAAGGATGGACATGAGATCACCTCTGGGGATCTGGGCTCTGAGATCAACACCATGGAGCCCGGCACCAGCTCTGTGAAGGGCTCTGTGCTCAGCATCCCATGGGCCGGTCCCAACATCACCGGGAATTACACCTGTGGGTACGAGGAGAACGTGGCTGGGAGGTGGATCCCGTCCCCCAGGAGCCGGGCTGGGAATGTGACTGGGAATGTCACAATGTCAGGTGAGTCAGCAGCTGCCTGTTAACATCTCCACCAAGGTCCCCTTCCCCAACCCCCACACGTCCCCACTGCTCTGCCTGGACAAGCAAGGACAGGTCAGGTCACAGCGGTGTTCCAGGACAGGCAGGCAGGAGAGGGACAGACACAGACAGGAAGGATCTGGGGACAGTGTCCATGTGTCAGACAGGGAAGGACTGGGTGTGGGGTTCTCATCTCAGCTTGACAGTCCCTGAGATCCAGGGGACTTTGTCACAGATCCTAGAGGCAGAAAAATCTTTGATACCACGGGCAGGATGCTCAGCAGTGACATTAACCGGCTGGTTCCATCCATGATTCTCCAGTCTTTGCAGCTCTTGGCTTCCGCTGGGTCCGGGAAGTGGCCGTGGGCGGCTCCTTCTTCCTCATCAATGGCCTCATCTTCCTCATCTCCTACTGCTGCTTCTAGATCCAGGTACCTGGCTTGTTCTGCCGAAGGGCCCTTCATCCAGTATCTTGGATTCTCCCCACAAGTTTTCCCATTTGCTGCAATTGCTCGGATTGAATTTCAACCTGGAGGGGGAAGCTCTGGTGGCAAATCAAAGCGTGAGACCTTGGAAACACCCACAGGGTCTGACAGGGCTTTGGGCACCATGAGCATTTCAGCCCCCAACCGAACGACAGCTGTGTCTGTGGCGGGGAACGGCTACTTTTTCACAGTTGCATTACTGCTGTGCACAGAGATTGCTCCTTTGGTGTGAACCCGGCTCCCCAGTATTCATGCCCCACCCACAGCTGTGAAAATGTGGGTCTGTGCTCTGCCTTGGGAGGAATAACTTCCCAAACTGCACAGGAAAACAATAGCACAGAAGAGCGTATGTGAGAGCGACACAGGCGGACATACGGCCGTTCTCCATGAGTCCCTGTGAAATCCGTATTTGAACAGAGCACAATGGAATGTGCCTGGAATGGGATTGCTTCTCCTAACACCAACCAGGAAGGAGACAGAATTACCAAACTGAGGACAGTCCTCACTGTGACGGACCCCCTCCCCCCACCCCATGCTTTAGTGAATTGGACTCATGGACATGAATGTACATAACTCAAAAGTGGTTTGAGCGAATTATTTCATGTAACCCATCGATCTTCATGTCATGATCTGCTGTTGTATGTGTCATTTGTGTGTGGAAAATTAGACACAGGCAGTGGGGAATACTTGCTGAGTTTCAAATGAATGAATGGGAGACATGGAGGGTGTTACCTGCAACTTCTAGATGAGTCGCTGTTCAGCAATCTTTTTGTCCTTCAGTCTGAGCAGTGGTTGGTCGGGAGGGGCCTCAACTCCTTAAGAAAAGGGAGAGGAGAGGAGAGGCCTTGGTCTTTTGGCTGGGCTGCACCTGAAGGAAGGGGCCAGAGATCCCAGGGTGTGGAAGACAGCCCTGGTTTGGAGGGGCAGCCGGAAAAGAGGTTTTAGGGTGAGTTTAAGTTTGCAATGAGATTTCAGTGGAGAATTAGCCAAGTGATTTTGTTTCTTTTAATTTGTAACCTACTTTGCTCTGCCTCCTTTCTCTTATTACTACTTAAATCCTACTGCTTCAACTTAATAAAACCATTTTTATCTTCTAACAAACCCAGTGTAAGCGACTGTTACCTGGGGGGGCAACCAGTGTGCACCATCCCCCATTCATTGCTAAAGAGGGCTCACCTAATTCTTTGGGGTTTGATCCCATCTGGGGAGTGCTCTCTCAGGAGGCTGGGCCCTAAACCGCACTCTCCTTGGACCTGAAGTGGGTCGGTGTCTGTGCTGCTTTTCGGTGGGGGCAGGGACCTCAGCTCGGGGCCTTGACTTGGGGAGACCAGCGGAGCTGGCCCAGGAGGACCGGGTGGTGAGGAGCCCCAGAAAGCAGGAAGGTGAGTGTCAGCACCCCCGAGGGGTCGTCTGTGACCACACCCCGTCACACTCACCGCTGACAGAACTGAGTGATCTTGGAAAGAGACTGAACCAAGATGAGCCAGGGACATAGCCTGAACCTGGAATAGATTTGCTTCTCCATACACCTTGCCGCAAAGCCCGGGAGAGGAGGTGATGACTCAGCTATCAATGGGGCTGGAGACAGCCTGCCCAAGTGACCAGCCTTCTTCTTGAACAAAGTCAAAGCCCATCGAGAGACGTGCTCTCCTGGAAGACAGAGAATGTTCAAAGTCTCTTCCCTCTAACACGGCCGCCACGGCCACAGTAGTCTCCCCGTATCTCATAACTAACTCTGCAGAGCAGCCAAGTCATAAAGCTCTATGCGGAATCATCACGTTTCCTATGGTTCTGGAAACTTGTTATATCTGAGGTGGCCTGACTCGGGGTCTCATCCACCAAGATTTTCAATCTCACTTGTTGATTTTCTTTCCCTTTCTCCCATTCTGCCAGGAACCACCAGCTAGTTTTGACCTCCAAGCTAAGTGCCTGCTTTCCAATTAACTATTAACAAGGTCGTGTTCTTTTTGCTGAATCCATGGTAGCTAATGCACATGGTGGCAGTTGATTTGATCACAATATGGAATACAAACATGCACCTTAAATCTAGGGTAACAAGCTAAGAACTGGCCACCTCATTGGTGGAGACCAGACCAGGTCACATGACTGTTCATTTTGCCCAAAATAGGAATTAGTCTCCTAAGCTTGTCTCTTGCGTTCAGACGTTACTACAAAGTGCTGGAATGTAGCTGCCTGCAGTCACTTCATTGATAACACCCATACCAAATATTACAAGGGGATATTTCAGTGTCTGAACTGAAACTATAAATACCTGCAGTGTGGAGAGAACCAGGACCACATGTTGAATACAAGTTTGCCAGAGGAAGGGTTATTTCCTGCCCTGCCAAAGAAGGCCTCAGGACAAACAATTGTGGAACAGGAGAGGGCAAAACACTTTGTGGATTGTGTCCCCTGCTCCTTGAAATTGAAGACGAACATGTGAATGAAAGCCCCCTAGGAAAAGAAACTGAATCGTTTTGGCTGTTTGAACTCAGAAGAACCAGAGACTCTGCATTGAAACCAGAGATCCCCATGAAATGCCTCCTGGGTTTGCCCATAGAGACCCTGTGAATAGACAGGTCCCTGCAGCTCTGTCACTCTTTGGATTTAGATGGGAACTCTTTGGGGTGTGTCTCTTTCCTGCCTCTCACCTGCAGCTAGCTCTCTGCTTCCTTTTTCCTCGTCAGTAAACTCTTATAGCATTTCCTGCAGACTTGGCTACAGTGGGTCTTTGTAACAGCTCTGGGGCCAATTAATCTGGGGTAAGTGACTGACGGTTTGGCCTGAGTTTTTGACAGAAGGGACCAGTTCTGTGTCTTTGCAAATGCTCCCTGTGATACCTTATACCCGCCAAACATCAGTTTAAATCTCCCCCCAATGACATCGCTGCACTAGGGGCTGGTTTCTGTGATTTCTCCATGAATGGGTGAGATCACAAGGTGGTATCAATGGGTCAGACCCAGATTAGGTAAAGAGACCATAGCTCAACTATTGTGAATGGAGCCAGCCCTGCTGAGGTGTTACGCTTCTGTGAAGCACATGGGGTCTTTATAGGGGGAACAGGCAATACAGCTTGTTTGAGAATACAATGGCAAAGTAGTTAGCACACACTTATATAGATACATTCCACCAATCAGTGTTATAGTTACCAGTCCATGGCCTGTGGTCAGCTATTCGATCCTGGGTGGAGGAGCGAGGGGGTCTATCGGTCTGCAATGAGTCTCTAGTCATGGTAGTCTGCCCTCACTCTTCTTTGATAATAGTTCTTTCCCATCAGGATCAGTGGGTTTCCCCTCATTGTGCTGTTTTTTCCCGACGGATGTTTGTTCTCTCCAGTTGTTTCTCTTGCTCCTTATCATCTTTGTTCTGCCAGGCTAAGCTGGTTTCAATCACAAATTCTATGTCCCGATGGATAAATGCTTGCCTTCTTTCAGAGCCCTCGATTTGCCCACAGCTTCCACCTCCATGGGGAGGTACAGCAATCTTCCTGGCTTCTTCCTAGAACATTTGGCCTTCACACTTATCTCTTCGCCTTCCTACACACACGTTGGTCCTTCCCGTGGGTTTAAAATGTGCCTTGTGTTCTTATTCTACCAACCCGCGATGATCACTTAGACATCTTATCTTTGAAGCTAGTCCATGGTGTATGCGTATTTAATACCTCCTTAAAATCTTTGCAAAGACCTCAGTTGAATTACAGCCTTGGGACTTGGTGCCTTAAAAGTCTGACGCCAGTTCCACAGAGCCCTGCACCAGCTCCATGAACGTCTCTGTGCTCGGCATCTCAGAGGCTGGTCCCAATGACACTGGGGAATTCACCTGTGGGTACCAGGAGAACGGGGTGGGAGGTGGGTCCTGTCCCCCAGGAGCCAGACTGTGACTGTGACTTTGACGGGTGAGATGTCCCTAATGTCTTAATCCAGCTCCCTCTGTTACTCCCACTGGAGGAAACCCATCCCCCAGAGCTCTCACGGGAAAAGGGGGGTGGGTGAGGAGACAGATCTCACTTGGTGATAGAAAAAAACCCATGTTTGCTTCCCCCGCCCCCATGTCTTTTCTAGCTATGACACTTCAGTGGCCTAGAATCTGGGCACCTGACGATACTCTGAATGGAATGAGGCTTCAGTGCAGGTTTTAGAGATGGAGAAATGAGGCAAAGAGGTGACCTGTAGATTATCAGGGAGTTGCCCCCCACAGCCAGTGTCAAATACCAGCCCCATCATCCCTGGGCCATCCTTCCTCACTTCAGAAAGGTCATCAGGCTGGAACAAACTGAATGTGCAACGGGCACCACAGTGAGGGGTTATCACAGGAAATCTCCTGCAGGGCTGGATTCCTCTGAGGGGCTCAGACCTTTTCTCATGGCTGTTCTCATTTGCCCTCCCTTCTCTTTCCTTTGCACCAGAAAAAGACTCAAAAAGGGTCCGTGATATTCTGCTGGGAACTGGCGGCGCCTTGCTCCTGATCGCAGCCCTGGCTGCTCTGCTCTGCTACCGCCGCAGGAAAAAGAAAGGTGGGTGAAAGCACGTGAGAGGCTGGGATCTCCCACCTGTGCTTGAGATCTGGTCTGGTCAGAAACTATTCAGTAGTGATCTGGATAAGAATTGCAAATATTCACAACCGCAAAGCAACCTACCACAGTGCAGTATGGAAACCATATCGATCTCGAGAATTTACAAATCTTTGTCTGTCCATCTGTGAGTCTTTTTGTTCAAGAATGCCTCCTCAACGGTCAGAGCCAAACTTCAGTTGCAGCTTCCTCTTCTCCTAACTGAAAGCAAGATCAGGGTGTGGCGGTGCCAGGAACAAAGGGAAGTGCTGGGAATGGGACTGTGTTCCAGCACGTGGAAAGGGAAGGGTGGAGAGAGCAGGGACATGATACCGAATATGGCCAATGGGGGCAGTGAGCCCACAGGGGAGAGCTATATGCAGCTGCACCACCAAGACAGTGGCCAATAGGACTGGAACTCTGTCACCTTTCCTGCCACCAGAATGGGTAACTAGCCCCAAACCTCTCCCCCTCCAGCCCCTGTCCACAGCACCAGCGGAGTTGAAAGAGTAGGAGGGCAGAAGGACCTAGCGGACAAGGGGCATGCAGGGAGGCAGAAGGCCCCTGGTAACTGGGGAGGCTGCGGGGAGATTGATTGTGGGGGGAGGAACAGAAAGCCCTTGTCGGCCAGGGGCCTGGAAAGGGAGAGACAGAAGGTCCCTTGTGTCTGGGAGGGAGAGAAATCCCTTCCAGAAGAGGGCCACTGCCCTGAGATAGTCCTCACCCCCACACCTCATCTTCCAGCCCTGTGATCCCACATCCCCAAGGCCCTGCCCTGAGTCCAGCACATACGACACAACCAGTCTCCTGCTCTGAAGGACCCGTGCAACACTAGGTAAATCTGGTAGTCCACAATAGGCAGGGTAAGTGAGGTATTTAACTTTGAAGGAGAGGACAAC
Organism: Apalone spinifera; assembly: GCA_030068395.1. NCBI lineage: Eukaryota > Metazoa > Chordata > Testudines > Trionychidae > Apalone > Apalone spinifera. The sequence continues at coordinate 4,383,663 of JANRFK010006695.1, forward strand.
GTATAGGAAGAAGAAAGATACCTAAAAGTATTTTGATAGGCTGTCAAGTGTATATTGGCATGAATTCGACTTTATCAAAACCCGATGTCAAACAGCCAATGCAACTGAAGTTTGGTTTAAGACTCATGATTTCATTGGATGCCAGCACTAAGACTCCTGGTCGTGCTAATGTGAAGTGAGGGTAAAATAATGTCAAAGTTGCCGAAGTCTCAAGGCCTCTGTGCTGAGAAAATGTGTATTTAAACAGAGTGACCGTGGGCACAAAGGTGAATTTCCATCATTGGCTCAAGGTCATGCCCTGTAACTGGGCATTTCCTCATGGCATGTCCCCACCTCAGCTCTGTTCTCTGGTTCTGTGCTAGTTCCAAAAACTCCGAAAAGCACAGACGGAGCTGAGCTTGGAGAACTCACCAGGAACCTGGATCCAGGCCATGACAGCAAGGGATCAAAAGCCACGGATGCTGGGGTGGAGCAGACAGAGCAGGTAACATGACTGCATTGATAGCCTAAGGTCAAGAGTCAGCAGAATCCAACCTTTTTTAATTGACAATGCCTGAATTTTGGCCCAGGCCTCACATATTGCTGCCTCTCTAGCGTGTGCCCATCAGAAAAGAGCCACAAAGAAAAACTGCCCAGAGTTTGTTTATGCAGAAAGAATGGGCTGGGATTTGGCCTTCCCTTTCCCCAAACTATCATTGAATGGCAGTCATGTGGGGCTGAGAGGGGACCTCCAGAGGTCATCAGTTCTGCCCCCTGTGCTGTGGTAGCGTTACTTCAACCTGGACCAGCCCGATGGGTATTTGGCCTTTGACAGAGATTTCCCAACATCCCCAGGTCGCCTGTTCCAGAGCTTAACTGCCCTTAGAGGTAGAATATTTCTTTTAACATCTCACCGAAATCTCTCTTGCCACAGACTACACCCATTCTCCCTTAACTTCAACGGACATAGAGAACAGTCCTCTTTATAACATTGGCTTAGCAGATGGCTCTCATGTCCCCCATCAGCTGTCTCATCTCCAGACTGAACGTGCTCTGCTCTGGACCTACCCAAATTCCCCCATGATCCTAAATGTGGGATGTGCAGAACAGGACACACCACTCCGGCTGTGGCCTCCTCAGTGCAAAGTAGAGCAGGACAATTATCTCCCAGGTCTCTTCCTGTTCGTACACCCAAGAATGCCAGTAGCCTCTTTCTCATCAGCAGCATCCCTGCACCCCTCCTCCCTCACCATTTCTCTTTCCTTCCCCAACAGGATTCAGAAGTCACCTACGCGCTCTTAGTTCTCCCATCCTCACAGGACCACAAGACCCAGTCGAAAAACAAAGTCCAGCCTGCCGAAGATGAACATGTGCTGTACAGTGAGGTGGTGACAACCCGCACCCAGAGAAAAGCTAAATAAGAGGGGAATCCCTCTCTCTGTTCCTCCGCATCTTCTTCCCCTCCATGAGCATTCACATCCTGAACCCTTTATACCCCAACAGCCCATGTACGGCATGTGGCAACGGGCACACTAAAGTCACCGCTGTCGGAATATTTAGCCAGGAAGCATCTTCTCCAGTATCATGGAAAAGCTGGTGACAGCCTGGTCATGAATATCACTATGTGATGTGTGTACGGGTGTGTCAAAAGGGTTACGCGTGTAGCTGGAAATGTGTTCCGAGGGCATTTGAAAGACTAGCCAGCCATAGACACACAAATTTGGATGTATGAGTTTATGTGGCTGAAGTGAACTGGCAGCTAAAAAATACCATGTGGTTTGCCCAGGCAACAGGTGTTAGCTACGAACTCACAACCTCATCACTGAAGACGAGGCCAAGTCACCTGGGTGTTAATTTTGTTTGATATGAGAATTAAACATATAAGAATGTGATTAATGTTTCTTAATTTAAATTTACAAGAATGTGTTTCCTGTTTAGAATCTACAAAATGCTCGTGTGTTGCGGCTGCCTAGGTTAATCTCATTGATTATGGCTGCACCCAACGTTATCAGCTGATATTTAAGTGTTTGCTCTGCAGTAAACACCGACACACCCTAGAGAGAATTATGACCGTGTGAAATACGAGTTTGCCACAGGAGGGGCTATTTCCTGCCTAGCGAGAGAAGGCTCCTAGACATCAGATAAACCATTGTGGAACATCACAGCATAAAACACTTTGCTGTTTTTTCTCCTAACCGATGAACTGGAGACGAGCGTGTGAACTGGTCCCGTCCTCCCGATACTCGGAGCAAGGGAATAAAAATCCCTGCCAAAAAGAATCTGGTTTTTGGCTCTTTGAACTCTGAAGGGCCAGAGACTCTGAACTGAAGCCAGAGATTCCCAGGGCAGCTGCGTGGGTCTCCCTGAAAAAACCATTTTCTCTAGGAGGGTGGGGAAGCACTGGGATGGGTTACCTAGGGAGTTGATAGAATCTCTAGAATCATTTTGGTTGCCCTCCACTGGACCCTCTCCAGTGCGTCCACATCCTTTCTGTAGTGGGGGCTCCAGAAGTGGACACAATCCTCCAGATATGTCCCCACTGGTGCTGAATAAAGGGGAATAATCACTTCCCTAGATCTGGAAACGCTCCTTGTATTACACCCCAATATGCAATTAGCCATCTTCACCACAAGGGCACATCTTGACTCATAAGGGGGCTTAGAAGTTAAGGATTATTCCAGAAATAAGGTGGAAAGACAAATGGCCTTGGAGGAAGGAAAAGCAACCATCTTTCTGTTGGGTGTGGAACCAGGGACCTTTTGCATGTTAAGCAAACATGATAACCAATATATCACAGGAACTTGGTACTGGGGACTCTTGTCACAGTTGTTGCCTGAAACAGTGATGGGGCCAATCAGATCCTGAGGGCCAGAAAAGGCCATAGACAAGGCCTCCAGGAAGCTAGACCAGCAACAGAAGGAACCAGAAGGTAAGGTAGGCTTATAAGAAGAAGCTGCAGGACCAGCATCAACTCACTGTCTCTGGAGCCCTGAGTCAGAGAAGACCAGGTGGCTGGCTGGCTGTGGGAGCAGCAGCACCATGGACAGCTCTGTTTGGGACACAAATTGGATTATATGTTGCAATAGCAGTAAGGTCCCAAGGCAAGGGTGAGGAAGGGTGTGTCTACACTAGCCCCCTAGTTCGAACTAGGGAGGCTAATGTAGGCATTCGAAGTTGCAAATGAAGCTCGGGATTTAAATAGCTCATTGAACGAGGTGTACCGGTAGTTCAAATTAGAGATCCTAATTTGAACTACCTACTCCGTGCCACGTGTAGCTGCGGGCATGGAGTTCGGACTAAGGGGGATTTAAAAATGGCGGCGCCTGGGAACATGCAAATGAAGCCTGGGATATTTAAATCCCGAGCTTCATTTGCAACTTCGAATGCCTACATTAGACTCCCTAGTTCGAACTAGGGGGCTAGTGTAGACATACCTGAAATGTCTCCGGGGGGGCTGAGAGCAGCCTAAGGGGGCTCTGACTGACAGCACCAAGATGGGCCCCTGTTACAGGTGGGCCCCAGAAGGAGTGTGTGGTTCACGCAGAATGGGATTTGGGTGCAGGGCTGTGTGTCCAAAAAGGCATCTTAAAGACACAGCACAGGCCCATAGCCTAGGCCAGAGGGGGCCACTCGCATGAAGTGAGGGGCACCCCTTCACTGAAATGCTCCCATGACGCCACCTATTCCACATCCCAACGCCATCATTTTTTGCCTTCAATATATTTTCTCAAAGCCGCTGCTTTGGTAGATCCCATATGAACTCTCCAAGGAAACTAGCCATTCGCCAGGGGTCTCTGGGCATTTTTCTTGGAGTGGGTCCCTGATGTGATGTCAATGGTTGGAATCTTCTGCCTCTCGGGTTTTACACCTTCCTTGGGAATATTGTCCCCAGCGTAAGTCAGTTCCGTAACGCGGGACACGCATTTCTCCCCAGTTTGAGATTTGGTGCTCTAGCTGCACCAAGGACTTTCTGCTTTTGACCTTGCTGCTTTTTGCCATGGAGCCCCGGATGATTGTCACTCATTGAGGTGTCAAGACCATTAAGATGTGGCTTTGTGGTGCACTTCCAGTGCTGCCTGTGATGGCGTGTTGGGGTTTCCCCATCTCCTGCACCCCCTTAGTGGCATGAACAGACTCCACCAGCCAGAAGAAAAGAGGGAGTTTATTGCTTCTCCGGGATACAGCACAGCATAGATGTAATCTGGTTACAGGGCAGGCCTAGGATGCCTCAGCCCCCCTTGAGATGGGGGAGACTGGGTCCTTAAATCCCAGTCCCATTGCCTAGGCTGCTTCCTCCATGATACCAGACAGAAACTACCTGCTCAACTTCCAGCCCTGCCCCCCAGCCCGGGCTCCATTCCGCCTTCATTCTTTTGTTCCGCTCCCTGGGAGGTAACTGGTCGGACAGGTTCGGAGCCCCCTTGCATAATGACTCATCCCCTGCCCTGTTGGGCCGTGCTACAAACAGCAGCCATTGGGGGTCACCCACAGCCCACCGCCCAGCATAGCAACCAGCAAGGTACCCACACTATACCACACTGCCGCTCTGCCAAAAGGTAAGTGTTAGAAGACTATCCAATCCTAGAACACTAGAACCAGAAGGGACCTTGAGAGGCCTCTTCCATGCAGCTCCCCCTGCAGTGGGGGGTAGTGGCTTTTGCACAGCATCCACAAGCATCAGCGAGCATCCAATCTCCCCTGGGAAAAAAACGCCCACGGAAGCTGCCATATGACGGTGCAGGATCAGTATCCATGAGCTCAGCACAGTGAGATTCTGTGCTCAGTGGAGGAGGAGCTGGGCCCCTTTCCAGTCTTCTGGCCTCTCTCCCATGACCCTGGGACGGCTTCCTGGAGCACAGCGCCCCCTAGCAGTGTTCAGGGCATGGTAACCAACACTGCCTGCCAGGGCAGAGCACCCCTACGCAACCCCATCCGACTCCCCATGGTATGGTGCCCCCAAAGCACTGCTGGGGTCACCCACCTTTGCTGAGCCTTGCAGATCACAGTGGATTTCCTCTCACAACTCAAGGCAGGACACAGGGTGAACTGGAGCCCAGAGGATTGATGGCCCTTCATTGCTCTTTTTTTTTTTTTTTTTTTTCTTTTTTTTTTTTTTTTTGGTCTTCCCAGTTCTGCAAGTGGCCTCCAGGGTGTGTCCTAAAGCTCTACAGGACAACTGTGAAAATCTGACATCCTCTCTCTCTCTCTGAGACATTTCTTTGTCTGAAGGGTCACAATTGAGCATTCTCTCTGCTCCTCCAGTGTCTTCTTTTCAGGTAGCCACTGCAGAGTATGGGGACCAGGAATCCTGGGTTCTCCCCGTGGCTCTGGGAGTCGCTTGGACTCTTAACAGGTTCAAGCAAAGTGGTCTGGGAATCAGGATACTTTGGTTTGACTCCAAGCTCTAGGAGGCAATTGGGCACCCAAGGATTGAACATGGGAATCAACCCAACTCTCTGTCGTGGGGTCACAGTCTCTCCACACCAGATGGGATGCTGGTATCTTTTATGATGGTTCCTACTCTGAAACGCTGACCATGCTTGGCGAATCACTGATGGTGTTTCTGGGCCGTGCGAGGGGAGACGAAGGGAATCCCCAGCTTTCCTTGTCTCTGGGTGGATCGAAACCTGTGCCACGTGGGAAGGCTGGAAACTCCACGGTTCAGTGGACGGAAGCTGAGATCAAAGGGGCAGCAGGTACCAGGCTAGTCACCAGGTGGCAATTAAACTGCAGAGAGATAAAAATTGTGCCAGATAAGAAGGTCTGGCCCCAAGCCAAAGGCCTGGCTGGGTGGGGAAGAGGCTGCTAGGACCTGTGGTGATTTACCCAGGGCCTGGAAAACTCTGTGACCAGCCCTGCTGCGAGCTAGCAACTCACTTCCCCTTTCGCTGGTTCATTTCTCCAGCCCAACCACATCCCTGCGTGTGTCTTGGCCCCGGTGTTGGTTTTACTTTCGCTTTCCCATCTTCACACTCAGATAGAACGGGAACCTGCACAGCTGGGCCCAGTGTCTATGGGATAAATGCTCCAGTCCCTGCAGGGTCCAGTCCCTCGTCTCCAGCCCGCTTCATCCCGTTGTGTCTGGGAAACTCCTCATCCATCTTGTCTGTCACTGAGAGCCCTTCCGTTTCCTGTGTTTGGGATCTGCAGCCTGGAGCAAAGTGTTTATTTCCCCATGTTTAGGACTGTTCGGGGCCAGGCTGTGATCCCACCTTCCTACCAGTCTCCCTGCTAGCAGGGATTTCCATGCGGAGAGGTTCTCTCTTGGGTTGGAGCTGTTCTGGCTCTTTTCTCTTGTAAGCAGCGCACAGAACGTCCCTTCTAGGAAACTCCGCGCTCTCACTTCTGCTCTCTGAGTTCCTGGTGGACCGGAGGGGCATTTTCAAACATGAGCTCCCTTCAGAGAGCTGTTGCCCTCTTCACACATCGGCCTCAATGCTGCCTGTGAGTCTATCTCTGGCCACAGGCTCCACCAGCTCACCCAGGGCGCATCTCTCTCCTTCATTGACGAAGGAGCAAACAGCTCGTGAGCTCATTCTGTATAAACTCTTTACAGAGTGAGACAGATTTCTGTGGGGTTCTGGTCCCACTGGGGCCGTGCGCCTGGGGGCCGCATCAAGTCCCTGTGACTGAGCCTGCCCAGAACAGAGCTGCTGCCAGTGTCTGTGTTGCTCTGCTGTGACTGTGACCTCCACCCCTGTGCCTTCATTGGGGGAGACCAGAGGATCTGGCTGGGCACCCCCCATGGCAGGACCTGGCACAGCAGCATTGACGACAGAGCCTCAGGCCTTGTAGTGATTTCCATCCCTCCATCCGGGACAGTTTAAAATTCACTCCCCAGCCCTTCCTCAGCTACTTCCTCAGCTAAGTCCATCTGCAGCTGGGCCTGGCCTGGCTTCCAGGTCCTCTTACCCAGTGCGGGGTCAGTCCCAACCTGTGGGGTCAGGGCTTGGGGACTGGAAACCCTCCCCAGCCCCATCACTGCCCTTCTGCGCTAAGGCTCCTGGTGCTGCAGCAGAGCCTCCAGCATTAGTGGAACAGACGTCTGCAGACTCCAGAGGGACCAGGGGCAGGCCCCAAGTCTGCAGCGTGACTGAGCGAGGGCCCAGTGGGTGTCAGTAGATCCAAGCCCCCAGGCCAGAACCCCAGCAGGTGTAAGAGCCACTGTAATGTATTCCAGGTTCCTTCGTACCAGTGGAGTCCCCGCCCCACCGGAGTTGTCAGTCACTCGCAGGAGCAGCCACTGTGAGACATGCAAATGGTGAACTCCTCTCCTCCCGCCCTTGTGCACCAG
>JANRFK010006695.1:4559012-4570113 GCA_030068395.1 Apalone spinifera
ATTGACACCTCTGGTTCTGCAAAGGAACCTGGGATAAGTTGCAGTGGCTCTTACACCTGCTGGGGATCTGGCCCTGGGGCTGGGGTCTACTGGGACCTCGCTCATTCATGCTGCAGACTTGGGAATGGTCCCTGGTCCTGCTGGGCCTTCAGGCTTCTGTCACACTAATGCCGGAGGTTCTGCTGTGGCAGAGGAACCTTAGCACAGACGGGCACTGATGGGGGTGGAGAGGATTTCCAGGCTCCAAGCTCTGATCCTGTGGGACGGGACTGACTCCGTTCTGGGTAAGAGCAGTTGGAGGACAGGCCAGCTGTGGAACAGCTGGAGCATGAGCAGAGAAGGGGGCAGCCCGGCTGAGATGGGGCTGTGGGGAGAATCTCTCCTGCCTCTTTGTTCATCCCCACAGGGGAGAATCTTTCAACTGGCCCAGCTGGGGGAACATGTCTTGGGAGGAGAAACCACAACAGGGCCTGTGGGTCTGTTGTCAGCACTGCGGTGCCAGGCCCTGCCATGAGGGGACACCCCAGCCAGGAGTCCCCTCTGCCCCACCAGAGTGGGGGTCACAGCCACAGAAGAGCCACACAGACACTGAGAGCAAATCTCTTCTGGGAAGGCTCACTCACAGGGACTTGATGCTCCCCCAGGTGTGCAGCCCCAGTGGGACTAGAACCCCACAGAAATCTGTCTCGCTCTGTAAATGGTTTACTCAGAATGAGCTCACAAGCTGGTCACTCCTTCATCAGTGAGAGAGAGAGAGAGATGCACCCTGGGTGAACTGGTGGAGCCTGTGGCAAGAGATAGACTCCTGGGCGACGTTAAGGCCGATGTGTGAACAGGGCAACCGCTCTGTGAGGGGAGCTCACATTTGAAAATGCCCCTCCGATCTGCCGGGAACTCAGACCGCAGAAACAAGAGCACTGAGTTTCCTAGAAGGGACGTTCGGTGTGGTGCTTACAAGGGAGAAGAGCCAGAACAGCTCCAACCCAAGAGAGAACCTCTCTGCATGGAAATCCCTGCTAGCAGTGAGACTGGGTCTGAAGATGGGATCACAGCCTGGCCCCAAACAGCGAGCTTCCTCTGGGAAATTCAACCTAAACGTGGGGAAATAAACACTTTGCTCAAGGCTGCAGATCCCGAACACAGAAAATTCAAGGGCTCTCAGTGACAGACAAGGTGTGGGAGGAGTTTCTCAGACACACTGGGGTCGAGCAGGTTGGAGGCAAGGGATTGGACATTGCTGGGACTGGAACATTTATCCCACAGACTCTGGGCCCAGCTGTGCAGGGTCACATTCTGTCTGAGCAAGACAACGGAAAAGCAAAAGTAAAACCCAAACTGGGGCCAAGACACACACAGGGATGTGGTTATGCTGGAGAAATGCACCGGTGAAGGGGAAGTGCATTGCTAGTTCACAGCAGGGCTGGTCACAGACTTCACCAGGCCCTGGGTAATAGTTTGGGGGGGGGGCCTTGGCTCTGGACCCCCTGAACAGGTGGGGTGGAAAGGACATGCCTAGGGGCAGACAGCCCTCAGTGGATCATGCTGCCCCACCCTGAAGTGTTAGAGTCCATGCTACTCCCAGAGCCATGGGTAGAACCTGGGAGTTCTGGTTCCCAGACACCCTGGAGGCTGCCTGGAAAGAAGACACCAGAGGAGCAGAGAGAACGCTCCATCGTGACCCTTCAGACAAAGGAATGTCTCAGAGAGAGACAGTGTTGGACTTTCACTGTTGTTCAATACCCCTTTAGGATACACCCTTGAGGCCACTTGCAGAACTTGGAAGACAAAAAACAAGGCACAATGAAGGGCCATCAGCCCTCTGGGCTCCAGTTCACCCTGTGTCCTGCCTTGTCTTGAGAGAGGTGTGACACAGACATACACACAGCCCCATGGACATGAATTTACATAACTCAAAGGTGCTTTGAGCAAATTATTTTGTGTAACCCATCAACATTCTGGTTAAGATCTGCTGGTTCAGTTTGTCCTACTTTGATGTCCGTATCATCTTTGCGTGTAAAATGACACGTATGGAGTGGGAAATATCTTGTGATTTCAAATGTGTGAATGAGAGGTGTCAAAAGTGTTACCCTCAAAGTCTTGATGAACAACTGTTAAGCAATTTCTTGGTCCTTACATCAGAGCCGTGGTTGGTCAGGAGAGACCTCAATTCTTTCAAAAAGAAGAGAAAAGCAGGGGGCTTAGTCTTTGCGTTGGGCACCAGGACAGGGAGGCAGCCCTGGTTTGAGGGAGCAGCTAGAAAATTTGAGGGTGAGTTTCAAAAGCTGGAAAATTTGAGGGTGAGGTTACAGTGTAGAATTAGCCAAGCGGTTTTGTTTCTTTTGATTTGTAACCTACTTTTCTCTCCTGTTCTCGCTTATCGCAACATCAGTCCTACTACTTGTGCTTGATAAAACCATTTTTATTTTCTATCAAACCCAGTGTACATAATTGTTACATGTAGGAACAACCAGTGTGCACATTCCCCCTTTCATTAAAGGTGATGTTGTTTAGCTGCCAGCTCACTTGATCCACATAAACTCATAAATCCACATTCATGTGTCTGGCTAGTCTTTCAAATACCTTCATAAGGTATTTCTAGATAGATGGGTAACCTTTCGGACACAACTCGTATTCACATCACACAGTGATATTCATGACCAATTTTTCCATGATACCTGACAAGATGCTGGTTGGCTAAATATTCGACAGCAGTGACTTGGGTGAGCCCTTTGCCACATGGCGTACAAGGGCTATTGCGTATGAAGGGTTCAAGATGTGAATGTTAGAGGAGGGGGAGAAGATGCAGGGGAACAGAGAGAGGGATTCCTCTCTGATTTAGCTGCTTTCCAGGTGCGGGTTGTCACCACTTCGCTGTACAGCACATTTTCATCTTCGGCGGGCTTGGCTTTGATTTTTGACTGGGTGATGTGGGCCTTTAATGCCTGGAAATCTATGAGTGCGTAGGTGACTTCTGGATCCTGTTGGGAGAGGGAAGAGAAATGGTGAGGGGGTGGGGTTCATTGAGACTGAGAAAGAGGCTACTGGTATTCTTGGGTGTCTGAACAGGAAGAGACCTGGGAGATAATTGTCCTGCTCTACTCTGTATGTAGGGCTGAGAGGGACTGCACTGGGGGAAGCTACACCTGGAGTGGTGTGTCCAGTTCTGTGCATCCCACAATCAGGAACATGGGGGCAAATTGGGGAGGATCAGAGCAGAGCATGTTCAGTCTGGAGATGACATGGCTCATGGGGGACATGATAGACATCTGCTAAGCCAATGTTATAAAGGATGAGGATCAATTTTCTCTATGTCCGCTGAAGTTAAGGCTGAATGGGTGTAGTCTGCGGCAAGGGAGATTTAGATGAGATGTTATGAAAAATGTTCTTCCTCTAAGGGCAGTGAAGCTCTGGAACAGGTGACCTGGAGATGTTGGGAAATCTCTGTCAAAGGCCAAACACCCATAAGGCTGGTCCAAGTTGAGGTAATTCTGCCACAGCACAGGAGGCAGAATTGAGGAACTCTGGAGGGCCCTCTCAGCCCGACAGGTACGTCTAGAGTACAGGCTTTTGTCGACAGAGGCTTTGTTGACAGATACTGTTGACAAAGCCTCCTTCAACCAAGAGCATTTAGACTATAGCCAGTTCTGTCGACTAAGCAAGACCCTTTTTCGGCAAAGAGTGTACACGCTCTTTTGAAAAAGCACAGTGTGGATGCAATAGCACCTTTAGTCGATGGAACACTGTCGACAAAAACGCATCGGTCCTCATAAAATGAGGTTTACGGCCGTCAACAAAACTGCCGTGTTCTTACAGAACATAGCGGTAGTGTAGAATCAGGTATAGTTTTGTCGACAAAACCCTGTAGTCTAGACACACCCTACATGTCTGTGATTCAGTGGTGGTTTGGGGGAAAGGGAAGGCCAAATTCCAGCTCATTCTACCTGCAGGAACAAACTCTGGGCAGTATTTGTGTGTGTGTGGCTGCTTTTTGATGGCCACACGCTAGAGAGGCAGCAATATGTGAGGCCTGGGCCAAAATTCAGGCATTGTTGTTTCAAAGAGGTTGGATTCTGCTGACTCTTGACCTTAGCCTATCAATGCAGTCATGTTACCTGCTCCGTCTGCTCCACTCCAGCGCCCATGGTTTTTGATCCCTTGCAGTAGTGGCCTGGATCCAGGGTCCTGGCACGTTCTCCAGGCTCAGATCCATTTGTGCTTTTCGGAGTCTTTGGAACTAGCACAGAACCAGAGAAGAAGGGAGCTGAGGTGGAGACATAACCAGAGGAAACGCCCAGCTACAGGGCATGACCTTGAGCAAACAACACAAACTCAGCTTCGTGCCCGTGGTCCCTCTGGTTAAATACGTATTTTCTCAGCATAGAGGCCTAGAGAGCTAGTCAACTTTGACAATATTTTACCCTCACTTCACCCTGAGCACGACCAGGAGTCTTAGCGCTGACGTCAAAGGAAACCATGAGTCTTAAACCAAACTTCATCTGAGTTGGCTGTTTGACACCAGGTATTGACAGCCTATCAATGTCCTTTTAGGTGTCTGTCTTCTTCCTATACTTTGTCCTCTCCTTCCAAGTTAAATACCTCACTTACCCTGCCTATTGTAGACTAGCAGACTTACCCAGTGTTGCACGGGTCCTTCAGGGCTGGGGACTGGTTGTGTGGTATGTGCAGGACTCAGGGCAGGGCCTTGGGGATGTGGGGTCACAGGGCTGGAGGATGAGGTGTGGGGGCGGGAGTGTGAAGGTTTGGGGTGAGGAAGGTCTAAGGTCAGCAGCCCCCTTCTGGAGGGGATTTCTCTCCTTCCCAGCCACAAGGGACATTCTGTCTCCCCTTCTCCAAGCCCCTGGCCGACGAAGACCTTCTGTTCCTCCCCCCACAAATAACCTCCCCATAGCCTCCCCAGTCACCAGGGGCCTCTGCCTCCCCACAGGCCCTTTGGCTGCTAAGGTCCTTCTGCCCCCCTAATCCTCCAGGCCACCAAAGATCTTATGTGTCTCTTCAGCTCCCCTTGTGCCATGGACAAGGGCTGGGAAGGAGGGATCTGGGGCTACTTGCCCACTCTGGTGGCAGGGAATGTGGCAGAGTTCCAGTCCTACTGGCCGCTGTCTTGCTGGTGCAGCTACTCTCAGGGGTCACTCTGCATATAGCTCTCCCCTGTGGGCTTGCTGCCCCCAGTGGCCATGCTAAGTATCATGACCCTCCTCTCTCTGCCCCCTCCCTTTCCATGGGCTGGAACACAGTCCCATTCCAGCACTTCCCTTTGTTCCTGGCACAGGCACATCCTGACCCTGCTTCTAGTTAGGAGAAGAGGAAGCTGCAACTGAAGTTTGGAGGTCCCGGCTCTTACCGTTGAGGAGGCGTTCTTGAACAAAACAACACACAGACAAACATTTGTATAATACAGGGATCGATATGGTTTCCATACTGCACCATGGTAGGATCCTTTGTGATTGTGAATATTTTAAACTCTTTATCCTGATCGCTACTGAATAGTTTCTGATGAGACCAGATCTCAGGCACAGGTGGGAGATCCCAGCCTCTCACCTCCTGTCACCCACCTCTTTTCTTCCTGCGGCGGTAGCAGAGCAGAGCAGCCAGGGCTGCGATCAGGAGCAAGACGCCACCCGTTCCCAGCAGAATATCACGGGCTGTTCAGGGGAAAAAGAAGGGAGGGAAAATGACAACAGCCCAACAGCCTTGAGACACATCTGTCCTGATAACAGATTTCCTGTGATCACCCCTCACTGTGGTGGCCATTGTACATTTGCTTTGTACCAGCCTGATGATCTTTCTGAAGTGAGGAAGGATGGTCCAGTGGCGATGGGGCTGGTCCTTGACACTGGCTGTGGGCGGCAACTCCCTGATAGTCACCTGTGGGACTTGGACTCATTTCTCCATCTCTAGAATGGGCACTGAGGGGCTAATTCCATTCACACCATCATGAGGTGCCCATATTCTAGGTCACTGAAGTGTCACAGCTAGAAAGGGGGGGGTCAGAAAAGGGGATTTCTATCTCCAAGTGAGATCTGTCTCCTCATCCAACCGTGAGAGCTCTGGGGGATGCAACACAGGGAGCTGGATTAAGACATTAGTGGTGTCTCACCTGTCACAGTGACTTTCACAGCCCCACCCATCAATGTCACAGTCACAGCCTGGCTCCTGGGACAGGTCCCACATCCCATCCCTGTTCTCCTTGTACCCGCAGGTGAATTCCCCAGGGTCGTTGGGACCAGCCTCTGGGATGCCGAGCACAGAGACGCTCCTGGAGCTGGTGCTGGGTTCCGTGGAACTGATCTCAGACTTTTAATTCACCCAAGTCCTGAGGCTGTAATTCAGTTGAGGTCTTTGCAAAGATTTTAAGGGGGGTTTAAATCTACATTGTCCCGAGGTTAAATTGTGTAAGTGATCATCATGGATTGGTAGAATGAGAACACAAGCCGCACGTTAAATCTCCAGGGAAGGACCAACATGGATGCGTCGGAAGGTGAAGGGATAAGTGCGAAAGCCAAACGTTCTAAGAACAAGCCGAGAACAGAGGTAATGATGCCGAAGATTGCTGTACCTTCCCATCGTGGTAGAAGCAGTGGGCAAATCAAGGGCTCTGAAAGAAGACAAGCATTTATCCATTGGCACAAAGTATTTGTGATCGAAACCAGCTTAACCTGGCAGAACAAAGATAAGAAGGAGCAAGAGAAACAACTGGAGAGAACAAACTTCCATCGGAAAAAACACCACGAGACAAAATTCACTGATCCTGATGGGAAAGAACTATTATAAAAGGAGAACAGTTTTGACTTAAGAGCAAGGGTGTCCTGCCATTATTGGAGCATTGGTCCAGACCAACAGACCCCTCACTCCTCCACCCGGGGTTGAACAGGCTGGCCACAGGCCATGCACTGGTAACTATAACACTGATTGCTGGAATGTGTCTGTCAATGTAAACGTATGCTAACTGCTGTGCCATTGTATTCTCAAACATGGTGTGTCGCCTGTTCCCCCTATAAAGACCCCATGTGCGTCATAGAAGCATGACACGTCTGGGGGTCTGGCCCCATTCACATTACTTGAGCAATGGCCTGTTGACCCCATCTGGGTCTGACCCACTCATACCAGCTTGTGATCTTGCCCATTCATGTAGAAGTCACCAAAACCAGCTCCTGGTGCAGCAGCATCCTTGGGGGCTCATTTAAACTGATGTTTGGAGGGTCTAATGTGTCACAGAGAACTGGTCCCTTGGGTCAAAAACCTAGGCCATATCATCAGTCATACCCCAGGTTAATTGGCCCCAGAAACGTTACAAAATCTGCATTGTAGTCAAGTCTGCAGTAAACGCAATAAGAGTTTACAGACAATGAAAAAGGAAGCAGAGAGCTAGCTGCAGGAAAGAGACACAACCCAAAGAGTTCATATCTAAATCCAAAGAGTAACAGAGCTATAGGGACCTGTCTAGTCACAAGGTCTCTCTGGGCAAACCCAGGAGGTATTTCACGGGGATCTCTGGTTTCAATGCAGAGTCTCTGGCCCTTCTGAGTTCAGACAGCCAAAATCATTCCGTTTCTTTTCCTTGGGGACTTTCATTCACATGTTCGTCTCCTCTTCCTAGGTTGCAGGGGATGCAAACTACAAAGTGTTTTGCCCTCTCATGTTCCACAGTTTTTGTCTCGTGTCTTGGGGCCTTCTTTGGCAGGGCGGGAAATAACCCCTCCTGTGGCAAACTCACACTCCCAGTTTCCTCCACACTGCGTGTTTACAGTTTCAGCTCAAACACTGAACTATCCCCTTGTAATATTTGGTATGGGTGTTACCACTGAGGTGACTGCAGGCAGCTACATACCAGCATTTTGTAGTAACGTCTGAACACAAGAGACATTCTTAGGAGACTAATTGCTATTTTGAGCAAAATCAACAGTCTGGTCTCCAGCAACGAGCTCGGCAGTTCTTAGCATGTTACCCTGGATTTGAGGTGTGGGTGTGTGCCCCTTGAAGTAATCAAATCAACTGCCACCATGTGCATTAGCCACCATGGATTTAGGAAAGAGAACACCCCCCTCTGTGGTGGATTGATGCCTTTTTACTTCCCATGGATGTTGCAATTGTCCAATGTCCATCATTAACCTCGTTAACGGGTAATTGGGAAGCAGGCACTTAGCTTGGAGGTCAAAACTGGTGATTCCAGACCAAATAGGAGAAAGCGACAGAAAAATAAACAAGACAGACTGAAAATCTCAGTGGATGAGGCCCCAAATCTGGACACCTCGGATGTAAGAAGTTTCCAGAACTGTAGGAAACGTGATGAATTTACGTTTACAACCTGGCTGAGAGGTTTACGACTTGGCTGAGAGGTTTACGACTTGGCTGCTATGCAGCAGTCACTTATGAAATTCGAGAAGACTGATGTGGCTGCGATGGCCATGTCAGAGAGAAGAGACTTTGAACCTTCTCCCTCCTCCAGGGGAGCACGTCTCTCGATGGGCTTTGACTTTGCTCAAGAAGCAGGCTGGATGCTTGGGCAGGCCGTCTCCAGCCCCATTGATAGCTGAGTCGTCACCCCCCTCTGTGGTGGATTGATGCCTTTTTACTTCCCATGGATGTTGCAATTGTCCAATGTCCATCATCCGTTCAGATCTGTGTGTGTCCCAGACCATATCACCTTCCCTCAGGGCACTGCCCCAGGGCAGCATCCCCACACTCTGGGGTCCTCCCCACCCAGGGAACTCCAACCCTCTTATGTCAGTGATCCACTGCCAGGGCCTGGCCCCTGTCTCGGGGAAAACTAAATCTGAAATGGCCACTCAGCATTGGCAAAGGGCATGGACCTGCTGCCTACGCCTGCCCTGGCTGCTTCTCTGCAGCCCTAGTATCTTCCTGGGTGCCTGTTGCTGGGGCTGATTGAGGCCTGAGCTCCCTGGCTCACCCTGCCTTCCCCCAGCACGGTGCTGTCCAAGAGACCCAGGGAGCAGGAAGCAAGAACCCTCTCCTACCGGAGCTAGATCAGGAGTGAGCCCCCCTGGTCATCCATCCTGTTTATAGAGCCTTCTGGGCTCGGATTGGCTGACACAAGCCTTCTCTTGATTGGCTGCTTCCCACAGCCCTCCATCTGGCTGTTTTAACCCTTTACAGTCCAGTGTGGGGCACCCTCCACATCACATTCCCTATAAACTCTGATCATTTGCTGCATTTTAACAACATGCTCTTCTATTTTTCAAACCTTATGCAGTGATAGAGCAGGGCCAAAACTGAGCCCTCCTCCACTGTTTCTGTCTGACTTGTTTGCTGCAAACCCATTACCTGTTTAGCCTGTGATTCCTCCCACATCTCCATTTGGCTGTTTTGCTGCAAGGTGTATGGAGACAGAAACCTATTCCAGCTTCAGCCTGTGTCTCTGGCTCACCTTGGTTTTGCTGCAAGGTGTATGGAGAAGCAAACATATTCCAGCTTCAGCCTGTGTCTCTGGCTCGTCTTGGTTCAGTCTCTTTCCACAATCACTCGGTTCCATCAGTGGCGAGAATTGTCCT
Organism: Apalone spinifera; assembly: GCA_030068395.1. Lineage (NCBI taxonomy): Eukaryota > Metazoa > Chordata > Testudines > Trionychidae > Apalone > Apalone spinifera. Next base: position 4,568,543 of record JANRFK010006695.1, read on the forward strand.
CGACTGGGTGATTCCGTCTCTTTCCTCTGTGGCAGCCTGAGAACAGGGAGCTGCCGAAGCCTCATGGAGGGCATATATGCGGGGAGATGGATATCTGGCTTTATGTTCCCTGAGAAGGCTGTTAAAGACTACCTGAAGCCTATCTGGCATCAGCCTGAAGGAATGACTAATTGGAACACCTGCAGCCACTTAAGGTGGAGGTGTGCTCTATAAAAAAGACTTCCCCAGGCCAGGCTAGGGGGAAGGAGAAAAGGGACGGACTACAGGAGAACTGAAGGAGAAGGAAGCAACCCAGAGTAAGAAAAATCCATCCAAGTGAGCTGATGTGAAGGTTTGTTTCGTGACATCAGGAACAAGATGCTGCAGGAGGGGTTGGGAAAGTGGCCCAGGGAGGGTCTGCTGCTTAGGAGGTATGGGCCAAGCTACATGGCCTGCTCAGAGCTGCCCCTACTATAGGGCCCCGGGCTGGAACCCGGAGCAAGTGGAAGGGACCGGGTTCCCCCCACCCCTCCCCTCTGGCTGGCAGAACCAGCAGGGATTAGGGAAAGGAATATAACGGACTTGCCAATGATGAAAGAGGCTCTCGTAGTGGGGTGCCTGTGGCTTTTTGGCAGTCATTAGGGATACTGCGAGCCTCTGAGGCCCACAAGAACCTGCCAGAAAGCGCAGGCCCCACAGGGCTTCGCCCAGACTTTGCCACACCTGGTTGGTTTTAGGAGAAGCAATCCCATTCCAGGCATGTCCCATTGCGCTCTGTTCAAATACGGAGTTCACAGGGTCTCACGGAGAACAGACTTCTCTCTGCTGTTGCGCTCTCACGCATGCTCCCCCGTGATATTGTTTGTCAGCGTGCTTTGCGAGGTTATTCCACACAAGACAGAGCACAGACCCACATTTTCACAGCTGCATGTGGGGAGGGTGAATGCTGGGGAGCAATCTCTGTGCACAGGAGTTATGCAGCTATGAAAAAGTAGCTGTGCCCCATCACGGATAATTCCTCATAGGGCAGAGCACAGACCCACATTTTCACAGCTGTGTGTGGGGGGTGAATACTGGGGAGCCGGGTTCACACTGAAGAAGCAATCTCTGCACGCAGAAGTTATGCAGCTGTGAAAAAGTGGCCGTGCCCTGCCACGAACACAACTGTAGTTCAGTTCGGAGCTGAAATGCTCATGGTGCCCAAAGCCCTTTCAGACCCGGGCGGGTGTTTCCAAGGTCTCACTCTTTGATTTTCCACCAGAGCTTCCCCCTCCAGGTTGAAATTCAAGCTGAGCGATTGCAGGAAATGGGACAACTTGTGGGGAGAATCCAAGGCACGGAATGAAGGGCCCCTCGGCAGAACAAGCCAGGGACCTGGATCTAGAAGCAGCAGTAAGACACAAAGAAGATGAGGCCATTGATGAGGGAGAAAGAGCCACCCACAGCCAGCTCCCAGACCCAACAGATGCTGGGAGCTGCAGAGATGGAGAATCATGAATGGAACCCGCAGGTCAATGTCACTGCTAAGCATCCTGCCCGTGGTATCAAAGATTTTTCTGCCTCTAGGATCTGTGACAAACTCCCCTGGATCT
>JANRFK010006695.1:4596921-4608515 GCA_030068395.1 Apalone spinifera
GTGGTAGGTGCCTTTGTGGTTGTGAATATTTTAAACTCTTTACCCAGATCACTATTGAGTAGTTTCTGACCAGACCAGATCTGAGGCGCAGATGGGAGATCCCAGCCTCTCGCCTCCTTTCACCCACCTCTTTTCTTCCTGCGGCAGTAGCAGAGCAGAGCAGCCAGGACTGCGATTAGGAGCAAGACGCCGCCAGTTCCCAGCAGAATATCACGGGCACTGGGTGAGGCTGTTCATGGAGCAAAAGGAAAACACAAATGAGAACAGCCCAACAGCCTTGATAAAAGGTCTGAGCCCCACAGAAGAATCCACCATGGGAACAAAATTGGCTGTGACAACCCCTCCCTACGTTGGCTCTGGCACATTCCGTCTGTACCAGCCTGATCCTCGCTCCAAAGTGAGAAAGGGAGGCCCATTGGTTATGGGGCTGGTGTTTGACATTGGCTGTGGGGTTTCAGTTCCCAACAAACCACACGTCACCTATGGGACTTGTCTCCTCTCGGCCTCCATTCCCCATCTCCAAAATGGGCAGTGAGGGGCTAACTCTATTCACACTCTTGTGAGTGTGACAGACCCCCTCCCCCCATGGTTTGTGGAATGGACTTAAGAACACAAATAGGCGTGACTCAAAGACGCTTTGGACAAATCGTCCCTTGTGACCGATCAATCTTCATGTTCTCATCTGCTGGGTCTGTTTATCTTCTTTTCGTGCATGTATCACCTTTGTGTGTACCATTCGGTATATGGAGTGTGCACTGCCTTATGGTTTTACGTGTGCAAAGGAAAGCCACCAAGGGTGTAACCCTCAATGTCTAGATGACCCACTGTAAACAATCCCCTTTGTCCTTTAAGTCTTAGCAGTGGTTGATCTGAGGGAGTCACGTGTCCACCCCAACTGGTAGGAGCTGAGTAAGCAATGGAAAGGTGGAACGTCGAAACAGAATTCCCACCCAAAGTGGCATCTTTGAAACAAGTGGAAACCAGCGGGGCTTTGTTTATGACTGACTAGTGTGGCGCACCCAGGGAAGAAAGCAAAGAGACCCCAGGGAGAGGGAGACCCCAGTTTCAAGGATTGGCTGGAAAAGGAAGAGCTTTCGGGTGAGTTTGTGATAAGTTTGTACGGAGGTTTCCGTAGCTTCAGGAGGGAGCCGAGTTCATCTGTACAGGATACACTTAAAAAACAACAAATGGTCTGGTAGCACTTTATAGACGAGCAAAACAGGTAGATGGGATCATGAGCTTTCGTGGGCACAGCCCACTTCTTCAGATGACTGGAGTTTTGAGTTAGAGTTAGTGAAGCACTTTTGGTTATTTTCAGTTTGTAATCTACTTCGCTCTGCCCGTTCTCACTCATTACCACCTCACTGCTACTGTTTGCACTTAATAAAATCACTTTCACTTTCTATCAAGCCCAGTGTAAACAATTGTTATGCAGGGGAGCAATTGATGTGCACGTTGCCCCTTTCATTGCCAAAGGGGGCTCACCCAAAGAATTCATGTGGGGTCCCATTTGGGGAGTGGTACCCCAGGAAACTGGGCCTTAAACTAGATTTTCCTTGGACTTGAAAAGGGATCTCAGCCCGGGGCCTTGGCTCCAGGGGACCAGGGAGCTGGCCCAGCAGGACCTGGTGATGAGAACTCCCAAAAGAGCTGGAGTAAGACATTCGGCACGTCTCACCTGTCAAAGTAACCGTCACAGCCCGGCTCCTGGGGGACGGGATCCACCTGCTGCCCACCTTCTGCTCATACCCGCAGGTGAATTCTCCGGTGTGGTTAGGACCAGCCTGCGCGATGCTGAGCACAGAGATGTTCATCGAGCTGGTGGTGGGCTCCGCGGTGCTGAGCTCAGACCCCATGTCCCCAGGGTCAAATTTGGTTCCATTCCTGTAGAAGTGGAACCTCCGCTCTGTCGCATTCCCCGGGGCCGTGCAGGTGAGGAGCAGGGGCAGCCTTTTGCTCAGTACTCCAGACAGGGGATCCATGCTCAGCACCGGCTGGGGAGGGGGATCTGTGGGGAGCAGCAAAGGGGATGGTCAGTAGCGGCAGGAGGAAGCGGGGATGGTGCCAGAATTCAGTTTATTTACAGCAGAGCTGGGTTCTCTCTATGAGCCTCTTTCTTCAATTTGTGATGCCGAGGGGCTCCCCACTGAAATGAGCCAGAGCCGAGCTAGGGGTGGGGCTTGCTGCTTTCAGGCTGGGATGCTGGGTCAGACTCATGATAGAACAGCAAACAGCAGCAGCCAGGGGGACTCACCAGTCACTTTTATAGTGATGTTTTGGCTCCTTTCTGACGGGATCTGTCGCCCCGACTCCATCTGCCAGTACTCACAGCTGTACCCGCTGGCATGTGAGTCAGAAAGACTGAGCAGAAAAGATCTGGTGTTGTACTGAGACTGATGGGGCTCTTCAGGGTCAATTCTCTGGTCATCCCTGAAGAACCGGATCTCGGACACGGTGGCAGTGTGGGGAGCTGAGCACATGAGGGTCACAGAATCATCACGTAGGAAGATGTGTTGTTGTGCCAAGCTTCAGGGTGTTGAGAAGATGCCTCCTCCCCACTGGGGGCATCTCAGCCGGGACAGGAGACCTCACTGGCTGAGGGTGACACCAGTCTGGGGAGAACCTGGGGAGAGGCTGGAAGAGCACAGAGAGGGTGATAGCTCCAGGGAGGGGCTGTGGGTGGAGGCAGTGTAGGGATGGGGAGCAAAAAGAGGTCCCTTACCCAGCAGGGGCAGGAGGTGAGCTAGCACCATGCTGAGCCAGTCGCTCTGGGCTGGGAGCTGGGTTCTCGGCTGAGTCACCAGCCTAATCAGGGTGCAGGGAAGGGAACAGGCCCCTCCCCTCAGCAGGAGGCAGAGGAAGTCCCCTGCTCTCCTTGGTGGCTGGCCAGGCAGCAGCGTTGCAAGGTAAGGGAGGGATGAGGACAGCTGACTTTCCCATCTTCTCACAAGTTTGGTCTCGGTTCTGTCAGTCAGTGTAGTGCCAGGGGGAGAGGCTGGTGTAAAGGAACCTCCCGGGAGTTACTCCCACAGGGGGTCTGGCCCTATTGACTCCAGTTGAGCTATGGCCCACTGACCCCAGCTGGGCCTGACCCACTGATGCCAGTGAGGCCACAGCCCAGTGATACCAGCTGGGTATCACTCATTCATGGAGCAGACACTGTCTCCAGCCCCTGGTCCTTCAGGAGTGTTTTAAATGAATATTTGGGGGGTGTCATGCAGCGCAGGGAGTCTTTGCAAAGACAGTGCTGCAGAGAGCTGGTCACTGAGACCAAACATCCCATCACATTTAGGTGGCTTCCAGGCCAAGAGGCCAGTCCCTTACCCCACGTTAATTGGCCCCACGGATGTGGTCAAGGCTGAGCCCCACTTTGGCACTTTGAGTGCAGTTGCCAGGAACTCCCAAAAGACTTTACAAATACCCTGGCTCAAGTGACTTCTGCTTAAAAACTTCCGCAGGCCACAGCAAGGTTCACTTGGGAATTTCTTCCGGAGGGGAATTGACAAATGAAGGAAATTAGCTGAAATAAACAGGATGAAATTCAATAAGGTCAAATGCAAAGCACTGTAGTTAGGAAGGAATAATTAATTACACAAATACAGAAAAGGCAAGGACTGCCTAGGAAGGAGCACGGCAGCTACAGAGCTGATAAGTCACCTCTTGCAAAAAAATCAAATCTCATTCTTTGCTGTGTTAGCAAGAGTGTTATCAGCAACGCACGAGTATTAACTCTTCCCATAAGAGAGCTTTAAAAAACCTTGTAATCGCTGCTAGCTGACCTCCCAGTTTTGGACAGGCACACACAGCCCTCCTATTACCTGCTAGGACGCAAGAATCACATCATAGCCTTAAAAAGGGGGATTTTATTAATAAAACAAAAAGATCTCCTTGGGGAAGCATATTGGGTTGCCAGGCATTACAGAGCAACTAGGAAAAGAATGAATTAAAGCACAGACAATTGCTTGCCTGGGAGTCAGCTTTAGATACAGTGAAAGAGGAGGGCACATGACCCAAGCACAGAGGAAGTTAACCAAAGTACAACACAAAGAAAATTACCTGATCATGTCTAATTAAACATTCCCTATCTACTCACATATCCCTGCTTCCAAGGTGCAGTCATGTCTAGGCCTAATTGTGTCTAATTAAACACTCCCGATCTACGTGCACATCGGTAACTTTCAGGTCCAGTCCATTTCTAGCCCCGGATATTCCTTTCCTAGGCAGCTATTCCTGCCTGGATCAATACATCTTTTTCCCTCTCTAAATGTTTATTTACTAGGAAAAGAGAATCAGCGTTCTCTGCAGGTTAGAGCCAAGAAAGCAACATAACGCAAAGAGTTCCCATCTAAATCCAAAGAGCGACAGAGCTGCAGGGACCTGTCTATTCAAAGAGTCGCTCTGGCCAATGCCAGGAGGCGACTCATGGGGATCTTTGGTTTCAGTGCAGTTGCTGGCCCTTTTGAGTTCAAACAGCTGAAACAATTCAGTCTCTTCTGCTCAGCGACTTTTATTCACATGTTTGTCTCTTCTTCATAGGTTTTGCCCTTTCATGTTTCACAGTCGTTTGTCTCATGTCTCAGGGCCCTCTTTGGCTGGGCAGGAAATAACCCCTCCTGTGGCAAACTCGTATTCCACATGTGGTCCCGGTTCTCTCCACACTGCGTGTGTTTACAGTTTCAGCTCAAGCACTGAAATATCCCCTTGTAATATTTGGTGTGGATGTTATCAGTGAGGTGACTGCAGGCAGCTACATACCAGCTTTTTGTCGTAACGTCTGAACACAAAAGATTCTTAGGAGACTAATACCTATTTTATCTAAAATCAACAGTCACGTGACCTGGTCTGATCTCCAGCAATGAGGTGGCCAGATTTTAGCATGTTTCCCCAGATTTGAGGGGTGTGTGTGCGCCCCATAAAGTGATCAAATCCACTGCCACCATGTGCCTTATCCATCATGGATTAAGCAAAGAGAAAGACACATCCTTAATGGTTAATTGGAAAGCAGGCACCTTAATGGTTAATTGGAAAGCAGGAGGTCAAAACTAACTGGCAGTTTCTGCTAATCAGAATGGGAGGAGGGGAAACAAAAGTCAACAAGTGAAACTGAAAATCTTGGTGGATGAGAACTGTAGGAAAAGTGATGATTTCACAGAGGATTGTAGAAATTAGTTATGAAATACTACAAGACTCATCCAGCATTGGGTTCATCCTCTTTATCTGGGTCAGATTGGTTCAATCTCTTTCAATAATCTCATTCAGTTCTGTCAATTGTGAGGACTGTGGTGATTCTGTCTCTTTCCTGGTTGGCTTTAGGAGAAGCAATCCCATTTCAGGCATGTCCTGTTATGCTCTGTTCAAATACGGATTTTCACAGGGACTCTGAGAGAACAGGCGTATCCCCCACCTGTGGTGCTCTCACGAACACTCCCCTGTGATATTGTTCGCAAGTGAGGTTTGGGCAGTGAGAAATAATTCCTCATAGGGCAGAGTATGGACACACATTTTCACAGTTATGTGTGTGGGGTGAATTCTGGGGAGCCAAGTTCACACCAAAGGAGCAATCTCTTCACACAGGAGTTATGCAGCTGTGAAAAAGTGGTTGTATCCTGCCACGGATGCAGCTGCAGTTCAGTTGGGGGCTGAAATGCTCATGCTGCCCAAGGCCCTTTCAGACCCTGCAGTTGTTTCCAAGGTCTCACTCTTTGATTTAACTTCCACTTCCAGGCTGAAATTCAAGCACAGCGATTGCTGCAAATGGGACAACTTGTGGGAAGAATCCAAGGCCCCATATGAAGGGCCCCTCGGCAGAACAAGCCAGGGACCTGGATCTAGAACCAGCGGTAGGAGACGAGGAAGATGAGGCCATTGATGAGGAAGAAGGAGCCTCCCACGGCCACTTCCTGGACCCAGCGGAAGCCGAGAGCTGCAGAGACAGAGAATCATGAATGGAACCAGCCAGTTAATGTCACTGCTGAGCATCCTGCTCTTGGTATCAAAGATTTTTCTGCCTCTAGGATCTGTGACAAAGTCCCCTGGATCTCAGGGGCTGTCAAGCTCAGATGGGAATCCCACCCCCAGCCCTTCTCTGTCTGATATGTGGATTCCGACCCCTGATCCTTCCTGTCTGTGTGTCTGTCCCTCTCCTGTCTGCCTGTCCTGTAACACCGCTATGACCTGCCCTGTCCCTGGTTGTCCAGCCAGAGAGGTGGGGACGTGTGGCAGTTTGGGAAAGGGACCTTGAGGAGATGTAAGCAGGCAGCAGCCAACTCACCTGACACTGGAACCTTCAGAGCCTGGCTTCTGGGGGACGGGACCCACCTCCCAGCCACGTTCTCCTCATACCCGCAGGCGAATTCCCCGGTGATGTTGGGACCGGCCCATGGGATGCTGAGCACAGAGACATTCACAGAGCTGGTGCCGGGCTCCATGGTGTTGATCTCAGAGCCCAGATCCCCAGAAATGATCTAGACTCTGTCCTTGTAGAAGTGAAACCTCCGTTCACGGGCATTCCTGGGGGCCGTGCAGGTGATGTTCAAGGGAAACTCTTCGCTCGCTGCTCCAGACAGGGGATCCATGCTCAGCTCCAGCTGGGGAGGGGGATCTGTGAGGAGCAGGAAAAGGGAGGGATCATCAGGGCCAAGGGAGGGGAGAAAGTGGAGCTCAGAATTCAGTTCATGCACAGCTGAACTTTGTTCTCTCTCCAGAGCCTCTGGTTTCATTGCAGGGTCCCCAGATGAAATGAGCAGGAGCCGGGCTAGGGACAGCTTCCTTCTCATGCAATGTGGGGCTGAGATATGGGGGTCAAAGGTGGACACGGGCAACAGGACATCCCTTGTTTTCTGTCACACCTCTGCTGCCAATATTCCAAGTAGCCTTTGACTGACGGTGGAGGAGGGATCCCTTCCCCTCTTGCCAGGTTGTTTGAAACCTCCCTTGCTGCCATTTACGCCCATTGCTTTTTGTCCTATCATGAGACAATTTTTCTCCCTCCTCCTTGTGACACCCTTTTAGATACCTGAAAACCACTCTCATGTCCCCTCTCAGTCTTCTCTTTTCCAAACTAAACAAGCCCAGTTCTTTCAGCCTTCCCTCATAGCTCCTGTTCTCTAGACCTTTCATCATTGTTGCTCTTCTCTCGACCTTCTCCAATTTCTCCACATCTTTCCTGAAATGCGGTGCCCAGAACTGGACACAATACTCCAACTGAGACCTAATCAGTGCTGAGTAGAGCAGAAGAATGACTTCTCGTGTCTTGGTCACAACACACCTGTTCATGCAGCCCAGAATCATATTTGTTTTTTTGGTGAGAGCATCACCCTATTGACTAATATTTAGCTTGTGGTCCATTCTGACCCCTAGATCTCTTTCTGCAGGACTCCTTCCTAGACAGTCGCTTCCCATTCTGTGTATGTGACACTGATTGTTCATTCTTAAGTGGAGCACTTTGCATTTGTCCTTACGAAACTTCATCCTGTTTATCACAGACCATTTCTCCACTTTGTCCAGATTATTCTGAATTCTGATCCATCCTCCAAAGCACTCACATCCCCTCCCAGGTTGGTGTCATCTGCAAACTTAATAAGCATCCTCTCTATGCCAACAGCTAAATCGTTGATGCAGTTGTTGAACAGAACCGGTCCCAAAACAGACCCCTGCAGAACCCCACTTGTTCTGCCCTTCCAGCATGACTGTGAACTGTTAATAATGACTCTCTGAGAATGGTTATTCAGCCAGTGATGCACCCACATTACAGTAGCCCCATTTAGCTTGTATTTGCCTAGTTTATTAATAAGAAGGTCATGCAAGATTATGACAAATGCATCACTAAAGTCTAGGTAAACCATGTCCACCGCATGCGAAATTCATCTCATGAATGAGAGGTGCAGGGAAACTTCTCAATGGGAAACTGGGTGCACTAAGCCCCAGCCCTGCACTGTGCCCACATGTTACCCCAAATGGGGCAGAACCAAGATCAGAACATGGGCTAAGCTGCCCATGGCACAGTAGAGGTAAGGGACAGGGGTCTCGGTCTCAGCTCTGAGCATCAGCTGGTCACCCTCCTTGAGACCAGGAGCTCTTTAGAGACCAGATCCCTGCTTTCAGAGTAGGATTTGTAATTAGTGGTGCCCAGGGTGTCTCAGTGGGATCTTCCCCTCCCCTACCACTGGGCTGTGGGGATCCCGGTGAACTGGAGTTAGGGGGCCATCAGACAATAATTATGAGGTGGTCAGGTTCCCCAGCTGAAGTATCAAATGTACTGAGCAGCTACACCCTCCTCACCAGCATATCAGACACCAGGGCCTGACACTGACCAGAGATGAGGGAATTGTTTAATTAAAAGTCCCCAAGTTTACAAACGTTTGAGGTCTAGGAGACCCTAGAAGGAAAGTAACATCAATGCCCCCACCCCCAAATCCCAAGACCCAAGGAGTGACACTGACCAGATACGGGGGCTGGATCTGACCCAGTAGCCCTGGCTGGCCCTGTGCAGAGCTGAGTTCTGGGCTGTCTCTCAACCCAGGCACAGCGCAGAGATACCCCAGCAAGGGCCAGCAAAGAGCAGGGGACGGGGGGACTCACCTGTCACTCTTATGGAGCTGGGCTGACTCCTTGTGGATTTGATCTCTCGGCCAGACACTGTCTGCCAGGACTCACAGCTGTACTCCCCGGCACTGACTGCAGACACGCTCGACAGTGGCAGTGACTCAGTGTAACTGTCACGAGACAAGGCGAGTTCCTTGGAGTGGATTTCCCATCTGTCCCTGTAGAATCGGATCCCAGACACGGTGGGTGCCCCGGCAGCTGAGCATGTCAGGGTCACGGCTTCCCCGGTGATGTAGATGGGCTGCTGCAGGGACACAGTGAGCTGGGGAGTTGGGAGGGGGTCTGGAAAAGACAAGAGGGAGGAGGCACGGGGGGATTCAATGGCAGGTACACCTGTTGGCCACCCGGCTCACAGGACAGCAGGTCAACTCCTCATTGAATCCTACGGGTTGAAAGGGTGGAAGGGGGTAGCGGCCAGGTAAGTTAGGCAGTCAGCCCCTTTTCCAGGTTACTCCCCCAACCACAGTGGGGTTGATTCTGAGCAAACCTGCGGAGATTTTGGACCCAAGCTGCAGACACACGCCTCCAGGGAATGATCCGACACATGTGACATGACCCGAACCAGGTCGTAATACATCGTAGGGCAGATGTTACCCACGATCGACGGTGGGGGAGTACTGAGCCTACCTCCCGCAGCCCACCTAGGCACATCTCAGGAACCCGAGGGGTACCAATCCCGGTATCATACCCGACTCCTATGGGGGGCAAAGCAGAGGCCCAAGAGTCCTTCCTTTACAGGCTCTGTCTGTCTCTGGCTGCTCCCACCTCCACCCTCCGTTCCTTCTCTGGTGCCGCTGGGAAGAGGTGCCCCTCCCCCAGCCAGGCAGCTCCATGTGCGGCATCCCACAGCCATTGGGCAGGGCACATTAAGCAACGGCACGGTCACGCTGCCAATCAGTTTGGCAGGAACCTTGGGGATCGGTTCCCCCTTCTGGCCACAGAACAGATGTTTATGTGTCACTGACGAATGTCACAGACCTGACCTCAAATCTGGGCTATAATTAAATACCCCATCTGATCAAGTCCAGCTCTAAACTGAAGACGCTGCTGTTGCTTCTAGTATCCCCCTTCCGTCCCCGTCTCCCTGCCAGCTCCCCTTCCCCTGCACCCACAAATTGCCGGGTGTTCCAGGGACCTAGGGACTGACAATGACTAGAGATGGGGGTGAAACTGACCCTATGGTGACCCTGTCTGGAGCCAAGTGACCAGGCTGTGTCACCCGTGTCTGGGCAGACACCCCCTGCCAGAGCCCAGCAAACAGCAGCACCCAGGGGGGTCTCACCAATCACTGTGGTGAAGATAGGTCGGCTCCTCTCTGATGGGATCTCTCGCCCAGACTCTGTCCTCCAGTATTCACAGCTGTACGTGCCAGCGTGCCAGAGACAATTTGAGCGAGCTGACATTGTACCGAGACCACTGGAGCTCTCCAGAGACAATTTTCTGGCCATCCCTGAAGAACCAGATCCCATACAAGGTGGCAGTGCTGGGAGCTGAGCACACCAGAGTCACAGATTCCCCACGTAGGAAGATGCGGTGTTCTGGGCTCACAGTGAGTTCGGGGGCAGACGGTCCAACTGGAAGGGTGGAAGGAGAAAACTCTTGAGTGCCAGAGCCCCACTCAAGTAAACGGTAACCCCACCCCCACTCCTCCCCCAGTCCCAACCAGAGCATCTGCCAGTCTCCCCTTTGCCCCTTGCAGCCCAGCCCCTTTGCACAGCTCTGGGCCCTGCCGAAGCTCGGCAGCTGCACCATTGGAAGGTGCCAGGGTGGATGCACCGAGGCCTGTACAGGTGACCGGGGACCCAGTGTGAGCAGCTGGGGGTGTTTCTAAAGGATCTGCCCTGTGCCAGGCAGGGCTCACTCAGGGCTGGTCCCTGCGCTCGGTGGGGTCCGAGCAGACGATCACTCGGCCCCTCTGGGCTCAGAGTCGATGTTTCTATGACACTGACACGTGTTCCAGGCCTGGCCCCAAATCTGGGTTTCAGTTGAACACCCCGACTGATCAACTCCTGTTATAAACTGAAGCTGCTTCTCTTGCTTGCCTGGGGGCCCCCCATCCCCATCTCCCTGCCAGCTCCCCTTCCCCTTAACCTCAAAGTACTGAGTGCTCCAGGGACACAGGGATTGACACTGACCAGAGATGGGGGTAAAACTGACCCCATGGTGACCTTGTCTGGAGCCGAGTGACTGGGCTGTATTGCCCTGTGCATGGAGGGGAGAGACCCCAGCATGGGGCCAGCCAACAGCAGGCGACAGGGGCTCTCACCAATCACTGCAATGGGGATGTTTTGGCTCCTCTCTGATGGGATCTCTCACCCACTCCCTGTCCTCCATGATTCACAGCTGTACGCGCCGGCGTGTGACTCAGACACACTCGACAGCAGGAGGGAGGTGCTGACACTGTACTGAGACCACTGGAACTCTCTGGAGTCGATATTCTTTCCATCCCTGAAGAACCGGATCCCAGACACATTGCCAGTGCTGGGAGCTGAGCACGTCAGGTTCACAAATTCCCCGTGTAAGAAGATGAAGTGCTCTGGGCTCACAGTGAGTTCGGGGGCAGGCAGCCGGGCTGGAAGGGGGGAGGGAGGAAGGAGAAAACTCTTTAGAGATAGCACCCCACTCACCTACGCATTAACCCACCCAGCCCTCAGCCATCTCCCTGCCAGCTCCCTTTCTCCAAAGTGCTCCAGGGATACTGGGACTAACACCTCCAGCCCCTCATCCAGTTCCACCCAGAGCGTCTTCCAGCCCCATCCCCCTTTGTCCCTTGCAGCCCAGCTCCTCCGCACAGCTCTGGGCCCTGCCAACACTCGGCAGCTCTGCCATTGGAGGGTGCCAGGGTGGATGCACTGAGCCCGGTACAGGTGACCGGGGACCCAGCGTGAGGAGCTGAGGGCCCTTGGGAGGGGCAGGGCTGGAAGGCAGGGCTGGGCGGGAACCAGGGTCTCTGATGTTCCCCCCTCACCCCAAGGCAGAGGATGAACCAG
>JANRFK010006695.1:4744941-4756251 GCA_030068395.1 Apalone spinifera
AGTTTTTCTTTACTCAGCGCACAGTCAACCTGTGGAACTCCTCGCCAGAGGATGGTGTGAAAGCCAGGACTTTAACAGGGCTCAAAAAAGAGCTCGATAGATTCCTGGAGGTTAGGTCCATCAATGGCTATTAGCCAGGCTGGGTAGGGGTGGGGTCCCTAGCCTGTTTGGATAGGGTGACAGGGGAGGGATCACGTGAGGATTCCCTGTTGTGATCCCTCCCTCTGGGGCACCTGGCATTGGCCTCTGTCACCAGACAGGACACTGGGCTGCATGGACCTTTGGTCCGACCCAGTCTGGCCGCTCTGATGCTAGGACGGTGCAAAACGACCCAAATCAGTAGATATTGCTGCACACCTCGCTGCATTCGCGTCTAAATCCCTTAGTGCCCTTTGAAAATCCCATCCTCAACCAAAACTCGTTATCTTTTTATCACCTGAGAGCCAGCGTGCGCCACAGTGGAGTACACGGGAGAGAAAGGGGAAGACTCAGCCAGGAGGAAGGCGGGTGCATTTCGGTGCCCACTATTGTCCCATAAGAAATTTGTAAGGGAGCCGAGACCCAAAGCCAGCTCTCTCAAGTATCCTCTCTGCACCTTACATGGCTTGGCCAGCCCATCAGCCCACCCACAGCGAGTCGGGGCCGGCAGGAAAGCTGGAGGAGTTGACGTAAAGGGGTCGCGTGCTGTGTGGATGGAAGTTCTGGCAGGGGAAAGCTGGCCTTTGGAAGGGGGACAGTGCTGACCGTAACTCCAAGTAGGTGACTCCCGCGTTTAACTCAGGGATGACTAAGGAAGGACGGACGGGCAGAGAAGGGCTAAGGGGGTCAGGTATTTTTCCATGAGAACGTTATGAAAACTGTTCAATCTTTCTAACTTTCTCTCCCCCGCTACGGAAGAAAACCCCCATAAAATCCATGAGTCCAAAATCACTTTTGGCTTTTTCTAAAATGTTACCACTTTGGCGCAGGCAAAATGGAGTCGTTCTACTGGCCACGCAAAGGGGTATTGAAGAGAAATCCGTGTGAGGCAGAGGCATAATGTCATGCAACATGAAACCGGCCATTTGGTCACTAGGCCCTTGGTTAGCAGGGGGAAGGAGGAGTCGATGGAAGATAGTTGAGATGGTCTACCCCAAAGGATGGGGATGACCTATGTGAAAATGTTGGGCACCGGTAAATCACCGGGGTCTTCAAAGTAGCCTTAGGAGTTGGATGCTCGGCTGTCTTTGAATTTCCCCGGGATCTGGGTTGCCCACACGCCACTGAAAACGCCAGCCTCAGTTGGTGGAACTCCTGGCTGCAAACAGCCACAGCTACCGATATCGTTAAGCAGCGTAATGCTGTGTGACAACAACGCGAGACAGCTCCGGTTTGGTCTGGGGACACAGTTGTCAGTCCAACCAAGTATGTGACGGTTTCTCTGTACCCTTCCTTCCCACATTCTCTCTCTCGCTCTGAACAGGGGGTTTTCCTGGTGTCCAGCCATCCGAGCGCCTTCCACATTCAATCCATGGGGACCGGGATGGCCAGAGTAGGTTTCATATAAATACGCTGGCCGCGTCTTTGTTTAAACGCAGGAAAGTTAAAGCACTGTTGTTATCTGATTTGAAATATTTTTTCATAATGTGTTACCGGTACTTATTGACCCGCTAGTTTAGTTTCTGCTTGCAGAATCATGGATTCGTAGATTTCAAAATCATTGTGCTTAACTATTCTGCCCTTGTGGATAACACAGGCAACCGACTTTGCCCCAAATAATTCCTAGTAGGTCTCTGAGGATAGGCCAAGAAGCAATGGGCTCAAACTGCAGCAAGGGTGGTTTAGGTTGGACATTAGGAAAAACTTCCTGCCTGTCAGGGTGGTTAAACACTGGAATAAGTTGCCTAGGGAGGTTGTGGAATCTCTATCCCAGGAGATATTGAAGAGCAGGTTGGACAGACACCTATCAGGGATGGTCTAGACGGTGGTTGGTCCTGCCGGGAGGGCAGGGGACTGGACTTGATGGCCTCTCGAGGTCTCTTCCAGTTCTAGGATTGTATGATTCTTTCTAGAAGCCATCCAATCTTGATTTAAAATTTGACAGTAATGAATCCTCCACCGTGATCCTTGGTAAACTAACCCAGCGGTTAATGACTCTCACTTTTAAAAGTTGTCTCCTTCTTTCTAATCTGGGAAAGGCTTGTGATCAAATGTGTTCCAGTGAGAATTGCCTAGGTAGAAAGGTAGGAAATAGGATTCGCGTCCCATGAATATTTTCGAGAGTTTACGTTTTTTGCCCCAGTTGAAATCAGAACGAAAAATCAGAATCTTAAAAATATTCATAAGCCAAAAACTGATTTTATCCCCCATTCAGCTCACTCCAAAATGTTGTTTCAGTAATGTCAAAGCATTTCATTTCAAAATCGACCTCCCCCCAACGTCTCATGAGCTTAATCATTGTGAAGTAGACATTTTCATTTGGGGCATGTCTACGCTCGGGAGTTATTTTGAAAGAACTGCCCTTATTTCGAAATAACAAGGCGCGTGTCCACCGTGTCAAGCCCCTTATTTCGAAATAACACCTCCTCCTGCTTGTGAAGAGGAATCGGCTCATTTTCAAAGAGTTACTCCGGGAGTTGTGATTTCCAAATAGCCTGGTAGTGTAGACAGAGCCAAACAAAACCAAAATATTTAGACACTTTCACAACTTTTTCCCTCCACATTTTTTTCAAGTCAGGAAATTCATCCAAACCAATCCAGTGACATGAGCTATTTTTGTTTCCATGAATTGGTGCTTTTTTTTTTTTTTTTTTTTTTTTTGCTTAAGCTAAAGCCCTTTAGTTGAAAAATTCATGACCGGCTCCAGCAGGAGATCAGATTTCCTGGGTCAGACATAGGACTGAAGGGGTTTCCTAGGTTATCAAGTTCAGACACTTAAGAGAAGCTGCAAGAAACCTGGACAAGTACAAATAGAAAGGGATCAGAATACCCAAACCACACTGATTATCCACAGGACGTGGGTACCCCGTTGGCCCCTGCAAATCTCTCCCACGTCAATGAACGACTGCAGGAGAGAACAGGCAAAGGCCTTCTTGTAAAGGGGGCGAGGACAGTGAGTAGGAGGCTCTGACTGGGGGAAGGTGATCTTCGGCAAGGGAACAACGGTTACCATCACTCCAAGTAGGTCTCGCTCCCTTTCAACCCAGGAACGAACAAGATGTGAGAATTAGAACCCAGTTCCAAGGCCAAGATCTCTGCAGAAGCGTTTGGGTTCTTTAAGAAATCGAAGGAGGTTCTGCCTCTGGCTCTCATTAACAATTCAGTAGGATCTGAGCACTGAAAACCCCTGAAAATCCCACTCTCTAGTGTAGTTGAGCATTGGGAAGGTTAAGGGGTCTATATGAAAAACAGTGAGCCGTTTGGGCTGGGGCCAATGTTATCCGTTCAACTAGGTACGTGTCTGTTTTTCAATCCATCTGTCTGTCCATCTAGCCCGCTTCTCAAAGCTTCTCAACAATACTGGCCCTAAATCCAGAGTAATGATGTTAACGATAAGTGTTTGAACTGGAGGAAGACCTGAATCGGACCCCTTGGGTCCAGTGGGTTTTTGGTGAAGCTCGGAGCACGGTGTGTATAGTGGGACAGCTACAAAGCTCGTCTTTGGGACAGGAACCAGGTTGGCTGTGAAGCCCAGTGAGTATTGGCGATAAAATCAGCCGTTCTGCTTTGATAACACAATAAGGAGCCAACGGCTTAAACCGCAGCAAGGGAGGTTTAGTTTGGACATTAGGAAAAAGTTCCTAACTGTCACGGTGGTGAAACACTGGAATAAATTGCCCAGGGAGGTTGCAGAATCTCCATCTCTGGAGATATTTAAGAGCAAGTTGGATAAATGTCTAACAGGGATGGTCTAGACAGTATTTGGTCCTGCCGTGAGGGCAGGGGACTGGACTCGACTCTCGAGGTCCCTTCCAGTCCTAGGATTCCATGATTGGGGATTCATTACAATTTGAATAGTTGGTTGGTTTGGATTGATCTGAGCCGTATTTGCATTCCAGTGGTTGCTCTCCTACACTGACTTATGGAGGCTGGAATAAGGACAGGGCATTTCAAAGCAGCGTACGCGGGCGAGGTGGCCAAATTCCTTTCAATTTCCAGGGAACCGGGCGCCCAACTCCCTAACGTCCTTCAAAGTCTTTGCCCGGAACGGTCAGCTAGTAAAATCGCTTTCTGTTCTTTGCCCAGCGGTCATGCGCAGGTGGGCGGTGACAAGAGCTAGCTAGAGGGGCGAGGTGGAGAGACAGATGTGGTGTATGTTACTGTCGGTAACTGGCATTGCATGGCTTGTGGCTGGGGGGTCAGGGCTGTATTTGTACGGGGTTTTCGCACAGTGTGTATGATGCAAACAGGGTCCTATTTGGAAAGGGGACGGTGATCTCGGTGACTCCCCGTGAGTATAACGATGAGTTGAAAAGACAAACAATGCAACTGTTACATTGTCTTCCTGGCTGTAGTGGTGGTGAAGAAAAAAAATGAAATTTAAGGGTGAAAACGTCCAAGACACCGAAGATGTCGCGGGTCAGATTTTGAAGGTGGTTTGGCACCTGAAGCTACAGTTGGAGTCCTGTTGTGCTTCTAAAAGCACCTAACTCCCCGTGAAATCAATCCGGTCTGCGAACCGCGATGCTTCTGAAACTCCCGCTAGGAGCCCCAATGCCTTCAAAAATCTGGCCCTGAGTCATTTGGAAATGGAATTTAGGTTCTGAAAGACACGTCTACCCCACAGAAAAGACCCCCCGAGTTGACCTGGGCTCAGAGGCCCACTGTGGGGTTGACCCCAAGTCATTTAGGCCATTTTGAAAATGTTACCCTGCGTCTACCTTATGCATTCCTAGGGGCCATTCAAAATTCCCCCCGCGTGACGGCAGGAGAGCTCCAGGCAGCTCGGCTTTCTAACCCGTCCAACGCGACCGAGAGGTCAGCTCTCCGCTCTTGGTGCCGGGGTGGACGATACACAACACCCGGGAAAGCGCGAACGCTCTCTTCGGGAGGGCAGAGCACGGTCGGTTTTTGCTAGGCCGCAGATCACGGTGCCAACACTAACAGAGACAAGCTGCTGTTTGGCAGTGGGACCATGGTGACGGTGACAGCCAGTGAGTAGCACGACTGAATTGCTAATAACGATCATTGACGAAACCTATTGGCACAGGCGAATGGTGGTTAGCAAGCCTGATTTCAGAGACCAAATTTCCGATGGGAGGCTGTCCGTTTTTGGTGGCATTTTGTAACCGTCCAGTGACGTATCTTCCATTGCCTTACATGGACTAAGTTTCACGGGGCAAATGTCTCACACAGGGCAAAATCCTTGGGCAAGTCAGTCATGGGCGTCTCGGTGGTACTGGCCTCCCACTGATGTGGCGTTAGATTCAGGGCTTAAAGCAATTGAAAGTCGGAGCCTTACTTGCGTCTCCCTGTGGCCCGGAAATGCATATTCAACCCAGAATCTCCTCCTGTGCCTACATAGTAGAGGATACATTGGACTTGTCCTTAAATTCGGGATTTGGCCCAAAGAACGTTGGCTACCTTAGCAAGGAGGGGGTGGGGGAGCGGGGCTGGGTTCTGTCACGGGGCCCATCACAGTGTGAACTACGGAGGAGCCGGGGGCAAACTCCTCTTTGGGGCTGGAACCCGCCTGAGCGTGAGACCAAGTAGGACGATTCCGGGAGCTGGGGACTGGGAACACAGGAGTAGCAACGGCATCGCTTGTGGAGTTAGTCTAAGCGGCTTTCGTTTTATTTACATGGGGACGCTCTGGAAAGAGAATCCATTTCCAAGTGGATTGATTCAGTTGGATTAACCCTCTGTGGAGACACCTTTACTCAGGATTAAAGTGGCCTCAATGGGGTTTAGTGTAATTCGCAGCAGTAGGTATTTTGGACTGAGTTTGTACAGATCTCACTGAACCTCAATGGCCGTCCGGGGAAATGGTCAAAGCACAAGACATGAGCGAGCAAAGTTATGTGAGTGCAGGAAAAATGCCTCCTTCTGTGAGATTTAAGGGTGTCAAACACCCGTTCAGGCGCTGAGCTGCTCAGGGTGGGTAAGTGTCTCCGAAGGAGAAGGTACCAGGTGGAGAATCTAGTGAAGAAAGTCGTAACAAAAGCCGACAGCCGGAAGTTAAACGGAGATACATTCCAAATAGAAACGGAGCGCCACATTTTAGCCAAAATGTGAAGGGAAATGGAGACTCCTCTCTCTCTCTCCAGAAGTTTTCAGTTCAAGACTGGAAGCCTTTCTGGAAAAATTGCTTTAGTCGAAACCAGTTCGGGGCGATTGGTTCCAATATCCCATAGGAGGAGGTCAGACTCCTTGATCAAACTGATGATCCCGTCTGGTTTTAAAATCTATTGAAAAGTCCCGTTCAAAACCAACGGACCTAAATCCTAAAGGGAACCCGAGAATCCACTTGCTCGTGAAGCCGTTAGGTAGGGACTTGGTGTCTTCCTGGAGGACTCACTTTGGCCAGAAGCGATGGGCGGTAGCAGAGGGTCAGACTAGACGGTCTAGTGATCCCGGCCGGTTTGAAAATGGATTGAAAAGTCCCCCTGAAAGGTTGGAGCGAGTGTGTTAACACGTCCGGCGTGTTTCAAACTCTGCCCCACTGACTCGAATTCCCTTGGCCTGCTTTGCCGTTCTCACCCCCAGACTTTCCAAGAGGGAACACTCGGCCTGGGGGGACGGGAGGACGATGGAAGGACAAACGCCGTGTGTGTCAGCCAAGCCGTCCCAGGACGGGAGGGAGCAGGACAGACGTGGTGTGTTTCTCTGTGCGGGGACTCGGGGGGATTTTTGTAGGGCTCACACGCACAGTGTGAACACGGGTGGCTACAAATTCATCTTCGGGCGCGGGACCAGGCTCCGTGTGAAGCCAAGTAAGAGGCGAGCGCGTCCCCCTTCACGCCCGCCCTGCGCCTCACGAGGCACGTCACTGGGAAGGGCAGGGGGCTAATAACCGAGCCGGTTACTGGGGTAGCGACGATGCCCGGGGGGCAGGGGTGCTGTTAGCTTGGAGAGGGGAATCTCCCTTCCCCCTTCCCCGCTCTCACCGCGCTGCCCATCACTAATGCGAGGTGGCAGACGGACAGTTAAATCCCAGCTTAGACCCTGGGTCGCCAATCGCCCCCACGGCTAAGAGAACCGGAGACGCGGAGCCAGGTGATGGACACTGGCCGGGCTGTTAGCACGTTCCCGGGGGGTTTCTGGACCCAGAGAGGCCATCCCGGCCTGCCCCCCGCTCGGTTCCGGCCCTAGCCAGAAGGAAGGGGGGCAGGAAGGGAAGAGGTTTTTGTCACAGCATCAAGCACTGTGTGGATTATGGAAGCGCTGGGACCAAACTCACTTTCGGGGCTGGAACCAGATTACGAGTGGACCCAAGTAAGTGCAGCCTTAGATGGGGCAGTGTGGCCTAATGGATAGGGGAGCAGGGTTAGATTCTAGACCCTCCAGGATTGTTCCTGTTCTCTGCGCTTGCACGTGTAATTTTGCCTGTGTTTCCCATACCACCCTTCCTGTTCTAGACGGTGGGGCAGAGACTATGTGTTTTGGGGAGCCCCCTAATGCAACAGCTGCTGGACCTAGGTCCTACAGTAGGAAGGCAAAAAAACCCCACAGCGCTGCCGTTGGATGGGGATTCCAGGCGTTACGACAGGACTAAGACACGAGGTTGCGCTGAAGTGGGAGCGGTAGGAAGAGGCATTGCTTAGTTTGGTCTGAAAGGGGATTTAGAGACGTAGGACTCACGGGGGTACAGGAAATCGTTGGGCGAGCCAGAACAAGTGAGTTGTATTGGAACCAAGAAACCAAAGGACGGGAAGGAGAAAGGGGGAACAGCTGTGAACAGGATGGCCCTGGGGAAGTTTTGATTGTCGCGCTAGACCCTGTGTGAACCAGGATGGCTACAAATTCATCTCTGGAAGGGGGATGGGGCTCCTCGTTAGGCCAAGTAAGAGAGATGCCTTGGATTCCTCTCAATTAGCCACGGAGAGGTTAGCTCTACATCGCGAGAGAAGGGGCCATTTGGAACGACAACGTAAAAATACACAAGTGCCGTGTTGTTCTAGCGAATGGGTCCGTGACGTGAGCTCCGAGTGCGTCTGTCTGTCCGTCCGTCCCGTGAATGGGTCCGTGACATGAGCTCCGAGTGCGTCTGTCTGTCCGTCCGTCCCGCGAATGGGTCCGTGACGTGAGTTCCGAGTGCGTATGTCCGTCCATCCCGCTACTTTGGGATGGGACCAAATGGAGGAGCCCGTGTGGCTAGGTTGAGTGTTCTGGGGGGAGCAGTTTGTTGCTGCTAAACGTGATCCAGTTGGTGTCCATGGGCTCTAGTTTCGAACTTGGGATGAGGCGTCTTCAACTAAGTTGCCCACGATAGTCCCCTTAGGCTCCTGGTGTCGGTCCCGGTGGGATAGCAACCCGCGGTCCAGCCAGCGTTTCGCAGCCCAACCTCTGTCTAGAGTCTTCACCCTCGAGTACCACGTCCCCGCCCAGACACGCCATTTTGTAGGGCCTCGTACCACGGTGTAAACACTGGAACACTGGGGAAGCTGGTCTTTGGACATGGGACCAAACTTCTGGTGACCCCAGGTGAGCCGACTTCCCATCCTCTGTGAGCCCTATTCTAATATCCCTCGGCCACAAAGCAGGGCCAGGTGCCACGGTGATGGGCTTGGCTTGAGAGCTGAAAGAGGAAAAGGACAAGGGAGGAGGCAGGGGTCAGATGTTTAGGGAGCTGGACTGGAACTCGGATGATCTGGGGTCAGTTCCTGTCTTGACTGAGAGACACATTTGGCAATCAATCCTGTGGGCAATGATGTTTTTCCAATGAGCCTAGGGGAATTAGGTGCCTGTCTGCCATTCGGCAAGCAAACAACTTTGAAACCCAGCTCCCTTACATTCTTTGGAATAAACTAGCCCTAATCTCTCTCTGTGTCATGCCTCACCCATCAAACGGGGACTTCTTCCCTCTTCTGTGTCTCTTGTAGAGTTAGTTCCTGCCTTGACGAGTGGAGTCGGGTGACCGGGCAGCGACCGGCCCAACGGGGTCTTGAGCTTGCCTGGTGCCTTTACATGTCCTTGTTGTATAAATAAGGCCAGTGGAGATGTGCCCCAGTAGAACGGAGGGTAGAACACACACACACACACACACACACACACACACACACACACACACACACACACACACACACACACACACACACACACACACACGGGGTGTCAACATGGCAGATTAGTGCCCAGCGAGTAAATCTACAGCACTCCAGCATGCCACGCACCAGCTGTTCAACAGCTTTCCCCTGTGCCATGGGACTAGCCAGGCTTTCCCGCCCCACAGGCAGGGTGTGGGGGGTCCCTAGTTAATGGCTGAAGAGTGCCATGAAAATGTCAAAGGAGCCAGGCACCCAACTCCAGTTGAATTTCAATGGGATACGGGCACCTAACTCCCTTAGGATGTCAGCCATGGAGTCAAAGTTCTAGGCCTTTGCCGACATGCCAGTTAGATTTCAAAAGAGGGACTCCCACAAACTGGAGTTGTCCGTCTGATCAGCACCACAGCCCATATGCCAATGGACCCCGCGGGAGTCCTCTGGGAATCTCCCCCCAAAATTAGTATGTAGGCATGATTGGGCGAGAGGCGCAAAGGCACACATGGAGGTTTAGGAACGCAAATCTCCTTGGTTTTCAATGGGAGCTCATCCACCTCGCTTCCCCGCCTGCTTTCGAAAGGCCTCGCCCGGGCTGGGACCGGTTTCCTGCAAGGAAGATTCCTCCCAGGGACTGGCCGAGACCTTTGTGGGTGGATCCTTCCTTTTCTGACGGGCGCGGTGACCACAGGAATTCCTCGCCCATTGTGCCGAGAGCCGTGTCAATGAACGGGCTCTGTGAGCCGAGGCCTGTTTTTGATACGACATATTTCACAGTGGGGGCTATGGGGCAGCAGATAAACTCCTCTTCGGCACAGGAACAAAATTATCCGTCAAACCCAGTGAGTACGGGACCCGATTGCAAGGCAAACCCATGCCAAAGGGTGTTGAGTGTCTATTGAATGATGGGGAAAATGAGTAAGTGTTTCACGAACTGATGAGGCACTATTGCAAACACGCCTCCGAATAGTATTTGGTCGACCGAGAGTAAAGACATTTATTTGCAAGGGTCGTAAGTGAAAAATGATGGCAAAATTAATCAGGAATTTAGCCACCAATATTACTTGGCCAACAGTAAGATGGGATTTGCAGGGGCATCTTAGGAATGGGTGTATCCAGGGTAGTTAGGTATAGAACAGCCTTCATCTGGTACCGCAGCCTAGTTCCCATCGGTGGAAGTACCTGAGGAGACTCTTAGAAAGATCATCTTTGTGGTCTTAGAGTGGAGAATGAGTACTGAGTGGACGCGAGGTCTGTCTGACAAAGTTACCAGCAACTACTATTACAGGGAGACTGCATCCGGCTGGTTGAGTAGCGATGTGAGAAAACTCCAGGCTGGGGTGGGGACAAAGTTTCCCCTCAACTAAGCATGTCTATTTCCAGGCTCTGTGTCCATCCATCCATCCATCCCTGTGTCACGATGGTTCTTAAAAAGTCTTGGCCTAAAAACCAGATTCCCATCATGAACGATAGGCGTTGGACCTGAACCGACCCCTGGGGTCTAGTGGGTTTTTGGTGGAGCTCAGAGCACGGTGTGTATAACGATAGAGCTGGAAAACTCACCTTCGGGACAGGAACCAGGTTGGCTGTGCAGCCCAGTGAGTATTGGCGGTTCGATCAGCCATTCTGCTTCTATGGCACAGTAAGGAGCCAAATAGTTCTCAGCGTCAAAGCTCGGATGTTTGGTTTGGCTTTGGGTGACCTGAGCGATATTTTCATTTCAGTGCTTGCTACTCTTCCTTGACTCGCCGATGGGGGATTTTCAAAGCAGCACACGAGAGCTGTGCGCCCAAATCCCTTTTCATGTCCTGGAAATTGTGCACACAACCCACGAAAGTCGCTTGCAATCTCCACTGGAAAGGTTCAGCTACTCCGATAGCTTTCTGGTGGTTGCCCAGCTACGCGGTGACGAGAGCCAGCTAGAGGGGTGTGTTGGGCGAGATGGAGAGGCATATGGTGTGTCAATCATTGTGAAAGGCTGTTCTCAGTAGTGCCAGATGCAGAACGAGGAGCAATGGGCTCAAGTTGTGGTGGGAGAGGTCCAGGTTGGACATTAGGAAAAACTATTTCTCTAGGCGGGTGGTGAAGCACTGGGATGGGTTCCCTAGGGAAGCAGTGGAGTCTCCATCCC
>JANRFK010006695.1:4756351-4766458 GCA_030068395.1 Apalone spinifera
GGGGAGATGGATGGCAGGAGAGAGATCGCTTGATCATTACCTGTTCGGTTCACTGCCTCTGGGACACCTGGCATTGGCCACTATGGGCAGACAGGGCACTGGGCTGGATGGACCTTTGGTCTGACCCAGGTCAGCCGGTCTTCTGTAGCCCCTGGGAAATCAGTGACGGGTTCCCGGGGTGCCCCACACCTGCCGCTGATGCAGGGCAAGGAGAGGGTGGGCAGAGCGGGGCTGGGTTTCCGTCACGGGGCCCATCACAGTGGGAACTCGGAGGAGCCGGGGGCAAACTCCTCTTTGGGGCCGGAACCCGCCTGAGCCTGAGACCAAGTAAGACGACCCACGTTCCGGGGGCTGGCGACGGAGAGCGGGGGGTAGCAACGGCATCGCTTGCGGGCGGGGCTGCCGAAGGGGCCTCGTCTAGACTGTACCCCTTTTTCGAGCAAGGCTTTTTGGAAAGTGTCTTTCAAAAACACCTCTGTCGAAAAAGAGCGTCTAGGCAACAAGGTTTTTTGAGTTGGTTTGGTTTTGATTTTTTCGAAAAAGCGGCTCGCTTTTTTGAAAGAGAGTGTAGCTGCGCGCTTTTGAAAAAGCAGTTTTCCTGCAACAGCACCTTTTTTTGAAAGAGAAGTGTCACCAAAAGGTGTTACTCCTCGTAGAATGCGGCTTACCGCGATCGACAAAACCGCCACATTGTGTCGACTCACTGTCGACAGAACGTGGCGGTAGTGTGGACACAGGTAGAGTTTTTTCAACCACAGCCAACTTTTGTTGAAAACCCCCTGTGTCTAGACAAACCCAGTGTGTCTACATAGGGATGCTCAGGAAGGTTAATCCAAATCCACGTTCAAAGTGGACAGAAGAAACTGGATTAAACCCCGTGTAGACACGGATCTAGAATGAAAGTGGCCTGAATTTGGTTTGTTTTATTCACACCATTTGCTAATTAGGATGAATCTGGCATGCACTGAGGATGAGCGAGGTTAAGGGGGGTGTCCGAGCGCGTGGGAGATAAGCCGGAGAAGTTCTCTGAGTGCAGGAGAAAAGGCCTCCCGCTGCGCCGTGAAGATGTCGGTCTGTGCGGCGTGTGAAAACGCGCAGAAGTGCCGATCTGACCGTGCTGTCCCGTGTCCCAACGCAGAGGACACACGGGGGGAGTCTGGCGGAGAAGCCATGAGACGCAGTTAAAGCCGGGTAGATTGAGAGTAGAAGCAAAGCGCGAGATTTTGCTTTCTAGCTCGTGAGGACGATTTACCAACGGACCAAAATCCGAAAGGGAACCCGAGAATCCACTCGCCCTTGAAGTCTTTAGGTAGGGACTTGGTGTCCTGCTGGAGGACTCACTTTGGCCAGAAGCGATGGGCGGTAGCACAGGGTCAGACTAGACGGTCTAGTGATCCCGGCCGGTTTGAAAATGGATTGAAAAGTCCCCCTGAAAGGTTGGAGCGAGCGTGTTAACACGTCCGGCGTGTTTCAAACTCTGCCCCACTGACTCGAATTCCCTTGGCCTGCTTTGCCGTTCTCACCCCCAGACTTTCCAAGAGGGAACACTCGGCCTGGGGGGACGGGAGGACGATGGAAGGACAAACGCCGTGTGTGTCAGCCAAGCCGTCCCAGGACGGGAGGGAGCAGGACAGACGTGGTGTGTTTCTCTGTGCGGGAGCTCGGGGGGATTTTTGTAGGGCTCACACGCACAGTGTGAACACGGGTGGCTACGAACTCGTCTTCGGGCGCGGGACCAGGCTCCGTGTGAAGCCAAGTAAGAGGCAAGCGCGTCCCCCCTTCACGCCCGCCCTGCGCCTCACGAGGCACGTCACTGGGAAGGGCCGGGGGCTAATAACCGAGCCGGTTACTGGGGTAGCGACGGTGCCTGGGGGGGGTGCTGTTAGCTTGGAGGGGGGGAATCTCCCTTCCCCCTTCCCCGCTCTCACCGCGCTGCCCATCACGAATGCCAGGCGGCAGGCGGACAGACTCTGTTAAATCCCGACTGAAGAGCCAGGCGATGGACACTGGCCGGGCTCTTAGCGTGTTCCGGGGGGGCTCAGGACCCAGAGAAGCCATCCCTGCCTGCCCCCCACTCGGTCCCGAGGGAGGTGGGGGAGGGGAGAGGTTTCTGTCACAGCAGCAAGCACTGTGGGAATAATGCCGGCGCTGGGACCAGACTCACTTTCGGAGCTGGAACCAGAGTACGAGTGGACCCAAGTAAGTGCGGCCTTAGACGTGGCAGCGCGGCCTAGCGGTCAGGGCAGCGGTGTCCAATTCCAGGCATTCGGGTCTGTGCCCGTGTGGCCTTGGCTGCGCAGTTCTGCTCCGTCTGGCGGCTCGTGGGGTGGGTGGCTCCCCGTGGAAGGAGGCCGTGGTCTGGGACTCCTGCCGGACTAGGAATGCCATGAATAGCCACGTGGCCCGACCCTGGGCGGGGACTCTTGGCGCTGCTAGGGGCTGGCGGGCGTGTTACAATCAGGCTCAGCTTGGCCCACGAGGGGGGACACAGAACTGGGGCCAAAGGGGGGCAGGAAAGTGGTAGAGGAGTCAGCACAGAGGCCGTGTGTCATGGCCATGAGCGATGGCCGGCCGCCTGGAGACTAAGGGGTTAACTCCACCTACCCAGGTGGAGTGCTCCATGGGAACGCAGGTAGGAATTTCAAACTGGGAGAAAGGAATTTGGGGGTTTCCCTCTTTTCCGAGAGCTCCCTCCAGCGACCGAAGGGCACAGACGTGTCTGTCTCGCCAAGAAACCATCCTTCACTTTCTGCGAGCAGGGGAAAGTTGGGATCAATCCGTCAGGCTTTATTCTTTCCTGGTCTGGAGAATGGGATCCGCTGTTTGGCCTTGTAACTAAGTTCTCGGCCATGGCGTTTCTCCGCTGTTGTTTGTGACTTTTCCAGCTAGTCGTGATGCCTGCAAGGGGAGGAGTGTGGGGACGGTACAAGTTCTTTCTCTTTTCTCTTGATTAACCTGGGACTGGTTAATGGCGGTGTCCTGGGTTGTACTTTAGGGGGGACATTTCCCAACTACTCTCCCCCTGGTGCTTTATCAATCTTTGGGTGGTGGCAGCGGAGTTTTATCCCCAGAATCTAGGTGGTTAAGATTTTGGGGGGAAGTTTTATACCCAAGCCTGGTAGCTAAAGTCCCCCCAACACCTTAATCTCGCCTGTCGCTCCCATGGGGGATGGGGCCCAGCGGAGGCTAGATCGCTTTTGGGGCTATACGTGATCAGTTTGATGGGAGCTGAGTCTTCTTCCCATGGGAGGAGTCTTCTCCTCTGCGAGCCCCGTTCCAGTCTCGGCCACGTGCCCTGAGGCAACGGTGATGGGCACAGCCTCAGCACCAAGCAGGGGGAAAGCATCAACGGTTGGGGGCTGGACTGGGACGCAGATGGGTTCAATTCCTGACTCCACATGAGACCTGGCAAGGGGAGCCTAGGGGAATTAGATGCCCATCTCCCACTGGACAAGCAAACCTCTTTGGAACTCCACTTCCTTGGAAGAGCCATCGTGTCTCCGGGCCTCAGTCGCTCGTCTGTAAAATGGGAACAATTGTCCCTCTTTTGTGCAATTCTCTCATCTTGGCTAAGTAGACTAACGCGTCAGGGGCTCTCTCGCGGTGGGGTCTGGCCAGGGACCAGCGTAACAGGGCCCTGATCTCGGTGGAGGCCTGTGTGTGCCCCAATCATACAACTAATAGGCCACAGATTCATCCTACTGGAGCCGAGGGCAGAAGGCCCCCTCGGGCGTGTCTGCGTGCCAAGGGGGCAGATCGGCTGCGTCCCGCCCGCCTCCCCCTCTCTGTTCGCCGTATCTCCGGCCGCAGCGTGGGCACCGCACTGCTCGCCAGCCGGGTGGACGGGGCGTGGAGGGCTCTCATTAGTGCCTTGACGATGCCACAGGAACCTGAGGGAGTCGGGCACCTTGTTCCTGTGGAATTTCAATGGCACCTAACTCCCTTCGGGCAGCAAACATGAAAGGGGAGGGGGGGGGTTATGACTACAACGACGCACCAACGCTGAAATCCAGCAAGCTAGGTTTGCCGCGCGGCTCGATCTCACAGCCAGCCCTGACCTCCTGGAGGGGCCGTGAGAATCTCGCTCTCAAACTGTTAGCACGTCGTTATACGGGTTGTCCAGCAAAGACACGCAAGGCCATTTCGGAAAGTCACTGGAAGTTCACCTCCGACCTTCCCCCTGTGACGTTCTTCCCCTTGCTGGATTCGCGCCATTCCTGCTGCTAAGTCGTGTCGGGAGGGTTCCTTGGCGAGAACAGTCAAGATCTAGGTGACTGTTCCCTTGCTTCTCTAGACGAAGTCTAGATCCGTGGTGTGGAGGTCGGTGGCAAAGAACGGAACGAGGAACGGGTTCTGTGAGCTTAGGTCTGGTTTTGATACCAGGCGTAGCACAGTGTGAACTATGGGGCAGGAAGTACGTTCATCTTCGGCAAAGGAACAAAAGTATCGGTCGGACCCGGTGAGTACGGAACCTGTTGCGAAGCAAACCATGGTCAAGGTGTTCAAAGGGTTGGTTGAATGATGGGGGGAAGGAAAAACGAGTGAATCGCTCATTCACTACTGGATGAGAAAATGATCACAAACCCGTACGTGGGCATTATTCAGTCATCTCTAGAGCGAGTGGGCGCATGTTTTGGAAAGGCCTTTGATGGGAAAAGTAATCAGATGATTTATCCGTCGATATTTAACCAGCTTTTCAGGGGACTCTCAGAAAGTTAGGCATGTCCGTGGGAGTTGGCTAAAGAATTGTCTTGGTTGCTGTTACCCCAGTCCCAGTCAAAAATAACCATGTGGGCTTAGGAGAAAATCCCGTGCTTTGTGGGTCTTCGATGGTGGTTTGATACTGTGGTGATGGGCAGAAAGTTACATAAGCACATTGCTGCTGGGCGTTGTTAAATAAGTTATAGACTATTCCGAGCCAGAAGGCACTTTGGCGTCTGAGGACAGGCACAGTGGATACCCCGATGGGAAGGAGGGACAGACCGGGACGGCAGGGGAAAGAAGGAAAGGAAGGAAATCATGTGAGCGCTGCGTGGACACGTTTTATCCGCGTCCGCCTCCGCGGCAGTGAACCAGGGATATCTGCAGTGACGTGCGCGGATGCAGGTACAAAGCAGAGATCTGCAAATCTGCGCGGCTCTAGATCCAAACTTTGCATCCGTAGCCGCAAAGACAAAGGCTCTCCAGTGAACCGGGGGCTTTGGGAGCAGCCGTCAGCTCCCTGCAGGGGGGTCCAGAGAGCATGGAGAGAGGCTGTTCTCAGTGGGGGCAGAACAAGGAGCAATGGGCTCAAGTTGCAGTGGGGGAGGTTTAGGGTGGAGATTAGGAGAAACGATTTCCCTAGGCGGGTGGGGAAGCGCTGGGCTGGGTTCCCTGGGGAGGGGGGAATCTCCATCCCTAGAGGTGTTTAAGTCTCGGCTTGACCAAGCCCTGGCTGGGTTGATTGAGTTGGGTTGGCCCTGCCTTGGGCAGGACTCAATGACTCCTGAGGTCTCCTCCAGCCCTGGGGTTCTGGGGTTCGATCCGATCATCTCCAGGGATTCGCAGGGCTCTAGGAACCACGCCGCCTAGCCCTGACGGCTCCCACGCGGGGTACGAAGACTCGTATTGTTATACCCGGGGAAGCTCTGAGCCAGGTGGAACGAGTCAGGCTCTCGTCACACCAGGGAGAGGCCAAGACTCATTCCACCGGTTCCAGCAACGCGCCTCCCGCTACATCCCACCGGCAGAGAAAGGGGATCGGGCGTGTGTACAGCCAGGGATCTGGGAGAGGGGCGAGCGGAGGGCACGGGGGTGGGGGCGAGCCAGTCCGGGCACGTTCTTGTTGTGCCCCAAACCACTGTGTGTGAACATCAACAGCTACGAGCTCCACTTTGGGAAAGGGACGCGGCTTCTTGTCCAACCACGTAAGGTGCCAGCGTTGGATTCCTTTGCGCCGTGGCTAGGGCAGCGGGACTCCCAGCGAGTCTGGCAGGGCCATTGAGGGTGGAAGTTTAATAGCGAATATGTTTGGTCTAGAAGATCACGACGGGTGTGGAGAACGGGATTAAAGAAGAGTTATTTACTCTTGCCCAGAACCAGGGGTCACCACGGGGATCAGGTATAAAACAAACCAAAGGAAGCCTTTCTTCACAGACAACCTGTGGAACTCCTTGCCAGAGGATGTTGTGAAGTCCAAGACCATAACAGGGTTCAAAAAAGAGCTAGATAAACTCATGGGGGATAGGTTGATTGATGGTTCGCCAGGAAGCATAGGAATGGTGTCCCTGGCCTCTGTTTGCCAGAAGCTGGGAATGGACAACAGGAGAGAGAGACGGGATGGTTCCGTTTCGGTTCACGCCCTCTGGGGCACCTGGCATTGGCCCCTGTGGGCAGACAGGACACTGGGATGGATGGACCTTTGGTCTGACCCGGTCTGGCTGTTCTCATGGTATTGTAATAGTTAAGGGATCAGTTGTCTAGTGGGCATCCAATCTTTCCTCTTTTGTCCATCAATTTCCATCACCAGAGCGTCTGGGCCACCAGAGATTTGATAAATAACATGGTACTGGCTGAACCTCTCTAGTCTGGCACCCTTGGGACCTGACCGATTCCGAACCAGAGAGTTTGCCGGACCGCAGGAGGTCAATGTTGTCTAGCAGCATGGCCAACACCTCCCCTGCTCGCTGGGCTCTGATTAGAGGGGTCAATTAGCGCTAAATAACCCACTGACCACGGAGAGCCAGGACTGGGGGCTGTAAACAAACTTCATGGGACAGCAGGAAACTTGGCCACCCCCATGCTACGTGAACACCTGGCTAACTAAAATCCTGCCGGACCACGGAGGTCGCCAGGCAGGGAGTGCCGGACTGGAGAGGTTCAAGCCGTACAAGTACTTTAAATAACCCAAGTGCAGTGAATTCCGTCCGCTTCCCACGAGACGCCACCCCCAGAAAGATCTGGTTGCTCAACTGCCCTGACTGGTCTCCCTCTCCACCTGCTTACGCCGCACACCATTTTGTAGTGCCTCGTGCCAGGGTGTGAGTACCGGGGGCTACAACAAACTCATCTTTGGGGCAGGGACCCAACTCCTGGTCTCGCCAGGTACGTTTAAGAACCCAGCTTTAAAAAACCCCACCATACTGGTTTGTCAGCGTCATTAAGGCTGGCGTTCTACACAGGCACACAGAGCTAGTCCCTCGGTCGCGGTCAATCGGCAACCGTTGGCTCTTCTGCAATTATGGGGCGATGCTGATTTACACTAAACCCCCAGGCGCCTTCGTGGCGGGCTTGAGTCGCTCGGTAAGAATTAGAGGCGATCAGAAAATTGAAGGGTTTTTTCAGACACAACAGGGTTGGGTTTTTGTTTGGCGTTGGGTTCTCCTTGGAATTGGCATCAGAAAAGGTCAACTTTTTAGTGGAAAACCTAAACACTGTCTCCATTTCCAGCCACTGGAAACCAGGGGAAACTTCTCCGTTGCCACCCGACCAGTTTTGATTGTCAGGTTCTTTGGGTTTTCCAAGGAGGAGTAAAAATAGTCATTTTGGGGGGGGAGGGGGAAAGCAGGCAGCTTCCATGACCATCTCCCTGGAGTCAAACACTCAGTTTTCCCTTGGAGAGAAGTTTGGCAGGAATTTCTCCAACCAGCTGTAAATCAAGAAATCCATTTTGTTTCCTCGGCCCTGCAAAGATGGTTTTTTCTCTAGAACTGTCGTGTTAAGTCAGTGGCCAGGGACTGAGAACAACTGGGGCTTTCTTTCCAATTCTGCCAGTGTTTCCCTGTGTGACCTGGGACAAATGATTCCTGGTGCTTCGGGACCTCACCTACAAATTCAGAATATGATCCTGTCATGTCAATTTCCACTGGAACAATATTGAGGCAGGGGGTTTCTCTTGTCCGGCTTGTACAGCTCCGAGCACACTGTGCTCCGGGTCTTGGTGTGAACATGTAGCTGGCCACGGTAATATTTAGGTGAGTGCGTGACAGATTACACACAGATTGTAGGATCTGTTGCTAAAGTTACGGAGACACACACCTAGCTGGAGCCCGAGTGGCTAAGAGGAAGTAGGCTGAGAAAAGCAGGGAGCTGGAGTCTGGGTTGCACCCAGAATCACTGTGGGAACCAGGAGGCTCGGGAACCAGACTCACCTTCGGGAGTGGAACCCACATGAAGGTGGAACCAAGTGAGAAGGATGCGGAATCTGGATTATTCTGCAGGGTGCAGATGGGAGACGGCTCGTTACTTTGGGGGACGGGCTGGAATAAATGGGATAAAGCCGGGCAGAAAGGTCGCGGTGTCGGAGACGTCTTCTGAACCAGAAGGGCGGAACAGATGTCTCAGGCACTCCGATCCCCTGGGAAGGGTCGTGAGCGTCCCAGACAGACAGAGACGCTGCAAGTTCGTCGCAGCCGGGGCAGTTGAGCTTGGTAGAAGCTCGCGCTGTTATTTCCAAGGAACGCTCCTGATCTCGCAATAGCCGGGCAGCGTAGACGCCCCCCCACGCACAGGAAACAGTCTAACTAATCCGACTGAGTGGGGACAGCTGCCCTCCCATTTTGTAGAGGCAGGTCTCACCGGGTGAGAAGCCAGGGCTACACGACAGGCGTATTTGGAGCCGGGACCAAACTTCTGGTCACCCCGAGTAAGTTGACTTCTCTCTGCTGCTCTAACCAGAAGGCCACCCTGTTCCTCCCCCCACCCGCCCTCCCTCCTTAGCCACTGGGGAGCTGGACTGGGCGTCAGGGAGACGAGGTGTCTAAATCCCCTAGGCAGCTGTGCAAGTGACTGTGGCACAGCGGAGAAGGGAACTAAGATGCCAGGCACAATGGAAAGTAGACCGTTGGACCAGCCAAGACTGGGGCGGCGGGTCTACATGCGACTTTTCCCCCGAGGTTGGGAAAACCAAGAGGGCCCTCGACGGGCACATGGGAACGGCCTTGTAGCCAAAGTCAGACCCAGTCCACAGTAGCGCAAGTGCAAGCAGCGCGGTAGGTCAGCTCAGCGCCAGAGGAAAGTTCTCGCAACGGTCTGCGGGGCAACGACTCCCATTCGGACAGGGGACCGGACTGACGGTCAGCCCGGGTGAGTAAGGCACCGGGACAAAAGGAAAACTCTTCAGGCAACCAGCCCTCCCTGAGGTGCTATGGGAGTTGGGTGCCTCACCACTGTGCAGGGTACGCGGTGGAACTGAAGTTTAGTGTCTTGGTATTTTGTGGTAGGTTCTCGTGGCAAGTCGGCAGATCGAGGCCTGGCTAGGAGGACACATAGAGACCTCGTTGGTTTCCAGTAACACGGCCTTCTAGTTTTCAAGCCTTAAGCATGGATTTAGCTGTGCCAGGACAGACCCCCCTCCACAGGTCTCCGTTCCGTCTCCTCTCTGGAAGGTGCAGCAAGATGCAGTCCCAGGCCAGGTTCCTCCTATTTTTTGTGGCTCATCTTGGCTTGGTCTCCTTCAGCGTTCGTTGAGTTGCGTCCGGTGGGAGGAACATAAGAGCGGCCGCACTGGGTCAGACCAAAGGTCCATCCGGCCCAGTGCCCTGTCTGCCCACAGTGGCCAATGCCAGGTGTCCCAGAGGGAGTGAACCGAACAGGTACTGATCGAGCGATCTCTCTCCTGCCATCCATCTCCCCCCTCCGACACACAGTGGGTAAGGACCCCATTCCTTACCCAGCCTGGCTAACACCCATCGATGGACTTAACCTGCATGAATTTATCTAGTTCTCTTTTAAACCCTGTTCTAGTCCTAGCATTCACAACCTCCTCTGGCAAGGAGTTCCACAGGTGAACTGTGCGCCGTGTGAAGAAGAACATCCTTCTCTTTGTTTTAAACCTGCTGCCCATTAGTTTCATTTGGTGGCCCCTAGTTCTTATATTATGGGAACAAGTAAATAACTTTTCTTTATTCACTTTCTCCACACCACTCATGATTTTATAGACCTCGATCCTATCCCCCCTTAGTCTCCTCTTTTCCAAGCTGAAAAGTCCCAGTCTCTTTAATCTCTCCTGGACCCGTTCCAAACCCCTCAGCATTTTAGTTGCCCTTTTGTGACTCAGCAGTGTGATGCTGTTGCAAAGAAAGCAAACATGATTGTGGGATGCATTAAAAGGTGTGTTGTGAGCAAGAC
>JANRFK010006695.1:4811210-4823773 GCA_030068395.1 Apalone spinifera
TCCCCGTCTCCTTCCAAGGGGGAGCGAGTCCTGCTGCGTCAGACAAAAAGCAGCGCTGCGGTTCAGGAACCGTTTGTTACCCGCAGCACAACGCACAGCGGGGCCAGCTGGCGGGTGGACACACGGGTGTGTCCCCGTCTGACCTATTACCGGTGTTGTGGGATTGAGGGGGAATTGGCGCGGGGCCAGCAGAGGGAGCGATTGCCCCGCACGACGCAGGCAAGCTAGGTCTAGCCCTGTGTTTCTCACCCAGGGGGACGAGAGCGGAGAGAATCGGCGGGTACGTCCCCACCACTGACATTTGGAGAAAACTCGATTTTTGTTTTAAGTGTTACAGCGCTTGATTATTTTTGTACTTTTTATACCCAAAAATGTCATCGCCCGCCCAGCTACAATTAAGTTGTTTAAACAAATGTGTTGCAATGGTAGAAAAAAATTGTGTGTCTGAAAACTGTAGGTACTGGGGGTATTTGTAATTTTTAAAGGGGTACTTCATAAAGAAAGGTGGAGAGAAACTGCTCTAAGATGATTTGCTTTTCGTTGCTCTGTTTGCTGGTTGGTTTTCTTTTACACCCAACTACTTGTGGATTTCCACTGCCCCTCACTTTCATTTTCTGCTCTCAATCCCCCGCCCCTTCCCCACAAACGCACACAAGCCAAATACCAAGTCACAGACTCAGCCACGTACAAATCCCCCCCTTGATTAGATACAAGCGCATGTTGTTGTGCTGATAGACACCCCAGTGGTCACACACTCACAGCCACAAAGCTGTACACAAACTCTCACAGGCTACGTCTACACAGCAACGCTATTGCGGGAGAGCGGAGTATCCCGAAATGGCTCTCCCGCCTCTTCACAGCACGCCCGTTCTTTCCGGCTCGCCGTTCCGACGTCCCTGTAAACCTTGTGCCACAAGGGCGAAGGGACGTTTCGGAACAGCGGGTTATTTGGAAATCTACAGCGCCAAAGTACGAAATAAGCTATTTTGAGATAGCATCGAAATAAGAGATGCAATTTGCATGGCTCAGATTGCGTATTTTATTTCAAGTTACGGGGCAGTGTAGACGCACCCACACAATGCTGCCTCTTGTGCCCACACACAAACTCGCAGTAGCTCAGTAACACACAGAGACAGGAACACAAAGGGCCCGGCAGGGCTAGGTCAAATTAAGCGACGCAACTTCACCAACGTCAACTGTGTAGTTTTCCGTCAAAATAGCTTCATTCAGCTTTTTGCGCTGTCTGCACAGCGGAAAGTCGAAGGAAGAAGCCGCTTCCTCCGACTACCCTTTCTCCAGTGAAATGAGGGATACAGGAGTCGAAGGCTGTGTCTATACTGCAGGTTTCATTCGGAAGAAGCTTTTCCGGAAGAGATTTTCTGAAAAAACGTCTTCCAAAAAAGAGTGTCCTCACTGCCAAAGCGCAATGAACTAGCGCTCTGCTTTTCCGGAAGAGAGCGTCCACACGGATTGCTGTGGACGAGTGGCCACCGGGCATCTGTGCGTTTTCCTGGAGGCCTCTTCTTTCGGAAAACCCCTCTCTTCCGCGTCCACACACGACTTTTTCTGGAAAAGCTTTTTAGGAAAAAGGCTTCTTCCTCGTGGAAAGAGGCTTACCGCCGTCGGAAAGACCCCTCTGTTCTTCCCACTGTCTGTCGCGAGAACGCAATAGCAGTGTGGACGCAAGTATAGTTTTCCGGGAAAACGGCCGTTTTTCCGGAAAAACTCTGCGGTGTTGACACCCCCAGAGTAAGAATCCTCCAGCTCAACGTGATGTCAAAATAACGGCTCGCAGTGTGAACGTGCACTGTGTGATTTCGGAATCGCCTTGGTTATTCCAAATTAACGCCTTGGTTATTCCGACACGCCCAAACTGACCATCGTAGGCCAATGCGAATTCACACCCACATACAGAGTCGCACCTGTCGAGTTCCCAGCCTGCTTTGCTTCCGGCGGCCTGGGCACTGCAGAGGGGGCAGGATGTGGGCTGGGGGCATCTCCTCACTCCCTGGTCAGAAAACGGGGCAAATCACTCAGTGACCAACCGGGGTAAACATGTCGGGGGAAGTAGGCCCTAGACGTATGCTGCACAGGGCCCTGCTACATCTGAAGGGTCCGTCCGCATAAGCCAAGGACGGGCCCCATCAGGACCGCGAGAGGCAATCGTCACACACAGAGGCTGTGTCTACACTGGCGTGATCTTGCGCCAAAGTGGCCGCTTTCGCGCAAAAACATGCTGCCTGTCTACACTGGTGGGGAGTTCTTGCGCAAGAACACTGACGTTCTAATGTGTGAAATCAGGGCTGCTTGCACCAGAACTATGATGCGCCCGCTCAGGAATAAGCCCTTTTGCAACTGTTCTTGCGCAAGAGGCCAGTGGAGACAGGCAACATGAATTTCTTGCGCAAGAAAGCCCTATGGCTAAAATGGCCGTCAGAGCTTTCTTGCACAAGAGAGCGTCTACACTGGCATGGATGCTCTTGTGCAAAAGCACATCTCTTGGGCAAGGGCACATGCCAGTGTAGACGCTCTCTTCTGCAAAGACTTCAATGCAAGAACTCTTGCGTTAAAGAGTATTTGCTCAAGATCATGCCAATGTAGATGTAGCTAGAGCGTTCCAGCTGCCGTTCTAGCCCCAGTCTGAATGATACTTGCCTGTTAATTCTTCACCTTTACCTCCCTCCGGAGCCCTGCCCCTCATCCCACCCCATCCCCCCCTCCCGAAAGGAGGCGAGGTGAGTAGAAAACTTGTAACCCTTCCGACAAGAGTTGGAGCTCTTTGCTTCTCAGCCAACCCTGCAGCCTGGCCATGGGAGCAGAGACTTCTCACGTTCTGTGGAACCAGAGAGGCCGGTACTCCTCTGGGTAGCTCTGCGCATTCCAGTGGCCAGCGTGTACCGGCTGTGGCTTCCATCGGGCAACTCTGATTTCCACCAGTTGGGAGGTCTGGCCCAGTGACTTCCATAGGCTTGTTCAGTCTCAGAAGGGATTTAAGAGCAGCCTTCAGCTCCCTGAAGGGGGTTCCAACGAGGCTGGAGAGAGGCTGT
The DNA here is from genome assembly GCA_030068395.1 of Apalone spinifera. Taxonomy (NCBI): domain Eukaryota; kingdom Metazoa; phylum Chordata; order Testudines; family Trionychidae; genus Apalone; species Apalone spinifera. Next base: position 4,814,258 of record JANRFK010006695.1, read on the forward strand.
TCTCAGGGGTGGCAGATGGTAGAATGAGGAGCAATGGGCTCATGTTGCAGTGGGGGAGACTTTGTTGGAGATTAGGACAAACGATTTCCCTAGGCGGGTGGGGAAGCGCTGGGCTGGGTTCCCTAGGGAGGGGGTGGAATCTCCATCCCTGGAGGTGTTTCAGTCCTGGCTTGACAAAGTCATGGCTGGGTTGATTGAGTTGGGTTGGTCCTGGTTTGGGCAGGAGGCTGGACTTGATGCCTCCTCGGGTCTCTGCCCGCCCTGGGATTCTAGGATTAAGTTCCGTGTTTTTGATGGTGAGGCCAGAATGGGAATGCCTAAGGAAACTGCTTTTCTGACCTCTTGTTGGCCAGTGTGCTGAAACAGAATTTTAATAGACCTTATGGGAGAATTACCACCAGCTATGGCAGTGTTTCTTAAACCGTGTTCCGTGGGTTTAAGTGTGCTGCGAGGCAGTCGGAGGTGTGCAGTGGAGAACAGAGTTCAAAATGGCTGTCCTTAAAGGGGCAGGTGACCTTTTTTTTTTTTTTTTTTTTGGTCAACAACTTTCCCCCGACCATTTTTTTTCCCCTCTACAAAAAATCCTTGGTGTTCCACATAAAAAAAATATTGTTTGGTGTTCCTGGGTCTTAAAAAGTTTAAGATACACTGAGCAATGGAGTGTATCTGCCCTGTTGCTTAGCTGTTTGTCCTGAAACTGGTATTCTCAGTTGTGAGCCACAAAACTTGGTTACAGTCTAAATGTTTTTTGTAAATGTGTGTTTGGTGGTTGGCAGCATGTGACTTTTAAACAATAGGAAACCACAGTCCTCGCCTTCCCCCCCACTTCATTCCACTTCGCCCCCACTTCGCCCCCAGCTTCTACTGCTGCTCACGGTAGAAGCGGGTAGGGCAGTGAGGTGAGAAGTTGGAGTGAGGCAGAGCATGTGGACAGATGTGTCTCTAAGATCCAGGTTACCACAGCAAGCTCCTTTATGGGACGGCCACCCCCAGCCTTCCTGTTATCAAACGGCAACAAAAACAACATTGTGCATGTCTGTGAACCTTGAATGTCACCGGCTTCTCTCTGACTCGTGTGAAAACAGGGAGGGAGAAAGCAAAGGCTGATTTACACAGTTAGAATTTCCAAAAAGTATCGCTGCTAGTCCGGAGGGGAATAAAGGCACAATTGTCACCTCGGCTTTAGATTGTATAGCCTTTGCAAACTTTGCACCCCTGAACATTCACTGCAAAAGCATCATTTGGAAAGAGAGAAATCAACATGAAAATTAGAAGATGCCTTTTAGGAGTAAAGTGTCGCTAAACAGGAGTGTTGGAAGAGAGGTAAATGTTCATAGTTCAGGATATGAGCCACATTTTAACTACAGAGGGTAAGGATGAAAGAAGCTTAGGTTGCTGCATATATTTGTCATATGTAATTAGAATAAAAATATAACTGATATTAAAATGGATCAATCAGTTTCACTGGTTTGAATTTATTAAGACAGCCAATAGATTTCAATAGCCCCGTCATGTGATAGTTGGTAAAAAAAATCCATTTAATATTTTTGTGGAAAATTAGGAATTTAATTAAATCCAATTTTATAGGGAAAGAGTCTGCTTTCCTTGATTTCTTTTTTGTTTGAAACCCCAAACTTGAAAATTATGAGCTGAAAATTTTTTTTGGTTTCAGCAGGTTTTGGCCAAAAATATATCAGTGTTCCAAAGAAGACATTTTCCACTTAAAATGTTAATGAAAATGTTTCATTTTTGCTAAAAATATTCCTAAACAAAACAAAACAAAACAGATAAATCTAGGTCCTAGAAGGCACTCTTCAGTCAATATTATACTGAGTAAGAATATAATTATATTGAAATTAGTTTTTTCGTGTCTGTCATATGTGTAAAAGATAAAATACATCTCTTTCATCGGGTTTGACTTTATTAAGACACAAAATATACTTGAATAAAAACATCAATGTAATGAAGCTAGCACAAGCAAACTATAAATGTTGCCACTAATAAATTAAAAAGAATATCACATTTAACTGTATCTGTTGACATTAGCATTTCACATATGTAGAAAATCAGAATGAATTCAAAATTAAGGAGTATTAAAAGAAAACCAAATAAGTGCTGGAGGAGAATAAAATAAAATTGGAAAAAAAATGTTTTAATCAAAAAGAGTTTTATTCAAAAATTAATTTTTTCTCAAGTAAATATTTTGCTTAAATACTGTTTAATTTCTGTGAAAATATTCGCATTTATTGAAAATGTTAGTAAAATAGCAAAACACTTATTTAAATCATTCATTTGCTAAAAGGTAGATTTTTGGTAGACTAAAAATTTTGATAACTATTTCAACAATATTTTCAATTAAAAATTCAATGTTATATACAAATTCAGTGAAGATTTCTGGGAAACACAAACCGGCTTCATTTTGAACACTTCAAAAACTTCAACTCTAGAGTTTATTTTCGTTTTTCTGACCAGCTCTAATAAAGCGTAAAAGCTGATGAATAAAGCGTAAAAGCTATTGTCTTCTTCAAATCATTGCTGGCTTCCTTCATCCAACCTGTAGGAATAAGAGCAGCTCATGGTTGTTGTTATGTGTTATGGCTCAGATTCTCCCAAACATACTCATATCAGTCCCGGACCAAAATCCACTACGTGAGTAGAAAGTCTCCTCTTGAAGTCAATGGATTTTGCATCTGCTCCTTTGAGTGGAATTTTCAAAGGCCGTAGGGGTGTTGAACGATCAGCCTCATTGATTTCCAATGTGAGTTGGGCATCTAGCTCCTGGAGCATCGAGACCAGAAGAGACAGAGATTTCCTTGTTATTGGCGGGGAACTGAGGCATGTAAGACTTGAAGGATCCATGGCTGGGTCATGTAGGGAAGACTTGGGTCATGGAGTCCTGCTGTCTAGAATCTAAGTGCAATGCTTGGACCTCAAGGCCTTCATTAGCAAAAGAGGAGAGAGAGAGAGAGAGAGAGAGAGAGACTACACAATGGAGACTGACGGACCTTCTCCCCCTACGTGTAATGCAGCCGAAGGAAGGTCTATGCATAAACCCCACCGACCTTCAGTCCTTACCTCAGAAATAAAGGCATCTCGTGACCAGGAGCATATTCAAGGCGATGCTTTTCGTTAGCAACACCCTCACACTCAGCACAGTGACAGACAGCGTATTCATTTTCTCCGTCTCCTCATCTGCAAACGTGCAAGAGAGATTGTGGCTTTGAAGTGACAATTCGATCCCCGCGCAACAAACAACGTGGCCACTCCACAGAGCCCTTCGTTCTGCAGGTGTAGGGTGTGCACTGGAAATCGGACCCTAGAGGAACAGGTGTTCAGGGCACAAATGATTTTCATTGACTCAAGCCACGTTTGGGGCCAGGTTTTCAAACAGAATAAATCAGCCTTCTCGAAGTCAATGGAAACTAAATGGATTGGTTTGTGTGGCTGACATTCGAGCTGACGCTGGTGGAACGCCCCTGAAATCAATGGGGTTACAAGGCTGTAAAACGGGAGTAACTCAATAGTGACACCAAGCACTAAAATTCCACTTATTTTCAAACTAACCTTGGAGGCCGGGAGCTGAAGATCCGTAGACCTCAACGGAGCCTGTGGTTGGTCCAGGAGTTGTTAAAGCTGAGGAGAAAGGAAATGAAACACAAGTGATGACCACAAGCCTTCCATGGTGAACAGATGAAATAGTTGCGATTTTTAACTCAGCTGAATTTCTGGCCCGAGACAGAGTTTCTTAGCCCATGTAAATAGGTGCAGCATTGCTGACTTGGATGGAGCTACTCCAGTTTACATCAGCAGGTTCTGGAGCTCTGAAAGACTATTTCCCAGTTTGAATCTATTTCACTTATGAAAAAGAATATTAGCAGGTGACGTGCTCACACTCAAGTACCTACACGGGGAGAGGATTTCGGTTACAGGCCCCATGTATCCAGGAGACAAAAACAGAAGGTCTTCTCTAGGGCAAATATTCCGCATTTCTCTAGGTGCATCTGTAATGCCTAGATAGCCTTTAAAAACTGTCCCTCTTTGACTTCGGAGCCTAAGTTGTAGTTTCAAAAGAGACATAGGCATTTAGGAATTTAGGCTTTGAAAGGCTAGATTTTAAAGGTAAGCAACTACAGATGGAGGCAGAGATAGGTATGCGGTAGTGTTTTTAAAAGGGCATAGAAAGGTTAAATGCCTAAGTCCTCTTGGTGAAGAGGACCCTTAGACCTCCTCTCCACTTGCCACACCAGAGATCCATCTTCTGGCGTTTGATTTAGCAGGTCTAGTAAAGACCCGCTAAATTGAATGCTGAAGGTGCCCCCAGTCAGGACTGATACTCCTTGCAGTCATGAGGAGTAAAGGAGGCTGACGGGAATGTTTGATCCTATTGGTCTCCGTCTGTGAAGATGGTGCCAAGTATGGCTTACGGTCCATTGATGCCAGCTGTATTATTTACATAGCTGGAGTTGCGTACCTTAAGACAGACTTCCGTGTCTACTATAGGCCTGGCCTTGCATACTTTTGAAAAGCCCTCTCCCAGTCAATAGTATCAAACAGGGGACACTATGCAACGTCTTAGCAGTCAGAGTAACTAAGCAGTGACTGTTGCCAAGGGAGGTAAAAAAGAATCTACTTGGGGTCATTTTTCTCTGCTCCACAACATCATACCTGGTGGCCTCTTTGACTCTAGGATCGTATTAAACTTTTGGTTGAGGTGTTGTGCTGAGCAATGCACGTCTTGTTTTGCTGTAACGTTGATAACCTTCACGGCATGGTATTTTCCCGATGAGAGGACAGGCTCGGTGGTTTCATACAGAACTGGGCTGCCGGCATTCATGGTGATCTTCACTTCGGGAGGGTAGAAATCCCTTGCTATGCAAGCGGTAGAGCCACTGGAATCTTCAGATTTCAAAATCACGAGGGAAGGCTGAGAAGTTGGGGAGTGGTCTGAAAGGAGGAATCGGTCATGTTGTCATGCTCGTGCAAAACTCAACTGCAAAGTGTCACCATTTTCGGGACCAGAAACTACCCTGACCATGTTATGGGCAGGTGCTGAGGCTAAAGTTAGGGGTTAAGGGCATAAGGACCGAGATCTTCCAAACTCGACTTGTGATTTGCTGGGCTTTGGTTTTTGGTTCTCCAGTTTTGGGTACCTGAAGGAGGCCTGATTCAAAACATGCACATCATCCATCCTCTGAAAATCAACGAGGAGTCCTTTGGCACCTTAGAGACTAACAGATTTATATGGGGCATCAGCTTTCATGGGTGAAACCCACTTCAGTTGCATTGGAGTGGAAATATCAGAACCAGGGGGGGCTATATCAGGAAGAAGTTGCTTGTGTTAATGAGGCTAATGACATCAGGGTGGAAGTGGGTCATTCCGAACATTTGGTGTGGAGATATGAAAATCCAGAGAGGGGTAATTGCCTTTGTAATGACTTAAGCAGCTGAGCTCCTTATTCAGTCCTAAATTGATAGTGTTGAATTTGCACTGCAAAGGCAATTTCCCCGCTTTGGATATTCACATCTTCACACCTAATGCTGGGAACCCTGACTTGGACACAAGGAACTTCTTCCTTCTATAGACTCCTGCTGGTGCTACTTCCACTCCAGTTCATCTGATGAAATGGGTTTTACCCAGGAAAGCTGATGCCCTAATAAATCTGTAAGGGTGCGTCTACACAGCAAGGCTAAACTCGAAATAAGCGACACAACGTGAGCTATGCTAATTGCGCAGCTTAAATAAAGCACTCTTCCCCTGACTTCCCTTACTACTCGTACCATGAGGTTTACACAAGTCAGAGTAAGAAGCTCGTTATTCCAAATGTATTCCGAAATAACGGGCTTGCAGTGTAGACGCGCACAACGTTATTTTGGATGAACGGATGTTTTTCCGAAATAATGCTGCTGTGTAGACATAGCCTTAGTCTCTACGGTGCCACAGGACTTGTTATTTTTGCAGCTACAGACTAACACAGCGACCCCTCTGGGACCCCTGGAAATCAGTCCCCCTTACGGGCTCTGAAGTGGGGCACCCAAAATTACTAGTCACTTTTGAGAATGAAGGTCTAAAAGTCCCAATTTAATGGCGGCAGCATCTTCATATATATGTGCAGAGCTGGCAAATACATTTCTACTTAGGCGTTTTCAAGTTCAGTTGTTTCAAGTTTCAGTTTGTCAGGAAACCGCTTTTGAACAAAAGGACATTTTTGTTCAATGCCCATCTGCCTGCAGATCCCTTTTCTACTCTCAGGGTCTGTGATGCGTGAGTGGGCTGAATTCTGCCTTTGTACATCTATGGAATAACAGAACACTAGAAGCGGAAGGGAATCTCAAGACGCCATCAAGTCCAGTCTCCTGCTCTTATAGAAGAACTAAGCATTATCTAGGCCATCCCTGACAGGCGTTTGTCTAACCTGCCCTTAAAAGTCTCCAGTGCTGGAAATCCCATAACTTCCCTATGTAATTTAACATGGTAATGCGCAGGTAACTTGCCCTTTGGATAGCAAAACAACCAGGGAAGCTGCCGGGTATTCCACATTCATTACAGAGATGGATCTAGTTTTCTCCTCATATGGAGGCAACACCTTACATATGTTCATAAACTGGAATCCCCGAGTTCATTTTGTGAAAATGGTCCTGTGAATTAATGGACTATTAGCGCCATTTTACACATTGGAAACTGAGGCAAAGGGAGACAAAGTCACTTCACCAAACTATGCAGAGAGTCAGTGTCAGAGGAAGTTTTAAACCCAAGATCTTCTTCGTACCAGTCTCACCACTCTTTTGCTTTCTTCTCCCGTCTGTGAAATGGGGATAATCAAATTATAGACTCATTGGACCAGGAGGAACCTTGAGAGGTCATCGAATCCAGTGCCCGCCCCCATGGCAGGGCCAAGCACCATCTAGACCATCCCGACAGGTGTCTGTCCAACCTGCTCTTCAATATCCCCAGTGTTGGAGATTCCACAACCTCCCTGGGCAATTTACTCCAGTGTTTAACCACCCGGACAGGTAGGAACTTTTTCCTAATGTCCAACCTAAACCTCCCTTGCTGCAGTTTAAGCCCCTTGCTTCTTGTCCCGTCCTCAGAGGCCCAGGGGAACAATTTTTCTCCCTCTTCCTTGTAACACCGTTTTAGATACTTGAAAGCTGCTCTTGTGTCCCTTCTCATTTTTCTAAGATTGAACAAACCCAGTTCTCTCAGCCGCCCCTCCTAGCTCATGTTTTCCTGATCTTTTTTGACCTTTGGATAGCACAACAACCAGGGAAGATGCCTAGTATTCCCCGTTTATTCCAGAGATCGATCTATGTTTCTCCTTATATGAGAAGGGATGCGATAGCAGCTTTCAAGTCTCTAAAACGGTCTTACAAGGGAGAAAAATTGTTCTCCTTGGCCTCTGAGGACAGGACATTTTTGTGGCTCTTCTTTGGACCTTCTCCGATTTGGCCACCTCTTTCCTGCAGTGGGGTGCCCAGAACTGGACACAGCACTACAGTTCAACCAGAGCAGAGTGGTCATTCATTTCCTCTGCACTTTATCTAGTCTGGGTAGGTTGAGACTTTCCAAAAAGGATGTAGGCGCCCAAGTGCCATTGGTTTGGGCCCAGATCTTGATTGTTGACACCCCATGGGAGCAGAAGTAGAATCAGAAGCCGTGTGTACCGCCCGGCTAAGCAAACACTAAGGGAGGATGCGACAGCGCTTTCAAACAGACAACGGGGCTTCCCAACAAAGGTGGGAGTAAGAAAAATGTTTGTGATTTTTCTAAAAACTCTAGTGAGAGGAGACGTGGATAAATTAAGAACATGGTTTTTGTCTGGGTAAGAAACTGAAACGTTCACATGGAGAAGAGAGGCTGTGGAATACACTCCCTAGGAAAGCGGGAATTATAGCCATTTATATGAGGAATCAAAAGAATCTGCTATAAACATTTTTTGTACTAGAGGTTGGGAATTTTAGCCCACTGACTCCAATGGATACACCAATGGGGTGTCTTAGCGAAAGAACACTGATTTACACCTGTCAAGAATCTGCATCCATCTCCCCAAAACACAGTTTTCTAGACACACTATTATTTTTACCTGTGTAAAGAGGTCTTCATAAAACAGAAATGTGCAATATTTAGATTTTTAAAATGAATACATTTTGGTTTTTCAGATGACAAGAACATCTATTTCTATTTCCGTCATTGTAAAATGCTTTACTTCAAGAACTTACTTGGATCTACTATCACGTTTGTCCCGGGAGAGTCAGTGTACACAGCAATACAGAGTTGTACTAAAACATCACTAAGGAGAAAAAAAGAAATGGAACTTACATTTTTCTTCCATTCAACATGGAGTAGAGAGGAGAATGATTCAACTTCCCATATCAGATCATACATTCTCATTGTTTAATGAGAAAAGTTTGTCATGAGAATGAAATGTGTTCAGTCAAATCTTCTTTTTAATCCCTCTTCCATTCTGTCTTTTTATATTGCTCTGAGAATGAAGGGGGGCAAATACAGAAATAAATAATAAAAGTGTCACACGAGTCACTCATAGATTTGAGGATCAAAATGTTTGTATTTTAACCAGAAACAAGTAATTCTTCAGAGTCTGGGTTTTTGTAGAGGTCACTGGGGAATTTATATCACAGTGTTCCAATGTTCCACAGTGATACACTTCTTTACACCGCTGTCCCCTCTCTCTCTGGCTGTGCCAGGGTATGAAGGCAAAACTCCGTTCATTGCAATTGAATTCGCTTTGCTGCAGCAGCAGGATCAATTTTCTTGAAGAAGATAAAGTATATTCCTCACAGATCGCTGCAAATCTCTTTACTTCTCCTTATTAAGTGTATTGAGCTAACGAATTGTCAGGGCAAGCAAAGGAGAGAGAGATAAACATCAATCTTGTAAGTAATTAGTCCAGCCCTTTCACATACCTTGCTCTCCTGGGAACAGTTCCTGTTCCTCCCTTCCGTGTCTTGTATTAAAGCCTTCACGCATTTCAAAATAAAATATCTCTAGGAAGTGTTTCTTAAAAAGTTAGCTGAATCATTCCTTTCATTTGAATCTTTCAAATTAACAGCAAAAAGCTATACTGTCTGCCTCTCACCAAGCCTACAGTATATCCATTGAAAAGATAGCAGAGCAAGGGTAAAAAAGTCAAAACTATCTAAACCGCACAATCATTTTTGAAAATTACTTTGCATTTACAGGGGCACATTTTCAAAAGCGCCTAAGTCAGTTAGGCAGTTAACTCCCATTCATTTCCATGGGAACTAGCTGCCTGAATTGCTTAAGTGCTTTTGAAAGCCCCACGAGGCACCTATCTGCGTCTCTAGGTGCTTAAACGACACTGAAAACCCCAAACTGAACGAGCTCAATTCTTTCAGACTTCCCTCATAGCTCATGATGTGGAGAAATTGGAGAAGGTCCAGAGAAGAGGAACAATGATGAAAGGTCGAGAGAACACGAGGTAGGAGGGAAGACTGAAAGAATTGGGCTTGTTTAGTTTGGAAAGGAGAAGGCTGAGA
>JANRFK010006695.1:4888228-4903069 GCA_030068395.1 Apalone spinifera
GGTCTCTGGGAGAGTGGCTGGCGTTCTCCTGAAACAGGAGGTTGGGGGGGGGGGAAGAAGAAGGGGGAGGTTCTAAGATGGGGGCTGGGCAGGGAGGGATTGACAGAGGAAGCTGTCACCCTCATTTACATATTTACCCTTTCTAAGCGATGCCCATCCCTTGGGCATCGTAGTTACTCGGTCCAGATGTTTGTGAAGCGCCCACCAATGGTCCCCGATATCGTGAAAGGGAGAAATCCCCCTTCACATACTATGGCCCCAAAGCAAAGACCCAGTGCTGAACTCCAACGTGACTTCACGCAACAGAAATGTGAACGGGAAGCAGGTTTAAAACAAACAAAAGGAGATTTTTCTTCATGCAGCGGCACAGTCAACCTATGGAACTCCTCGCCAGAGGATATTGTGAAGACCAGAAATTTAACATAGTTCAAAAAAGAACTAGATAAGTTCATGGACCATATGTCCATCAATGTCCATTAGTCAGGATGGGTAGGGAGCGTGACCCTGGACTGTGTGAGAGGCTGGGAGTGGGCGATAGGGGAGGAATCACTGGGTGGCTCCCCGTTTGTGCAGCGCAGACATAGCGGGAGAAGGGGGGTTGAAACTTTTGTTCGTTCACACTGTTGTTCCCCGAGGCGGCGCTTTGTGCGGTTCTGCCGCCCCCTAGTGGCGCAGGAGGAAGCGGCGCCTCTTTCCCTACCGTTTTTGTTCCAGAGCCCGTAGGTTTCCTCTTGCTGTGGGCGGCGCAGTGGTAGCGGGCGCCAGGCCGGACAGTTGCAGGAAGAGCAGGCTATTCTGGTTATCCCTGGACATGGTGAATCGCCCTTCCACAGCCGGGGAATAAAACTGGGTGGATCCGTCGTATTTAATCCAAGCCACAAACTCGGGCCTCTGCCCTGCGGCCTGACGGTACCAATTCATGTATTCGTCGCTGAAGCTGAAGTTGAACCCGGAGGTTTTGCAGGAGAGGCGCAGAGCGTCTCCGGCCTTCCTCACGCCCCCTCCCGACTCCACGAGCCGCATCTGGGCCGGGGCCCCTGGGTACACAGAAGGGTTATAAACGGAGGCACGAACCGAACCGAACGCGACATTCGTTGGGCGCTGCCACAGACTCGGGGGGAACCGAACCTGCCAGCGCCGCCGTCGTGACTGTGAGGAGCCGGAGCCGGAGCCGCATTGTGGCTGGTGCCGGAGGGGAGAGGTCTCCGGGCGAGTGGCTGGTGCCCGCCCGAAACAGGACTCTGGGGGAGGGTCGGTTCCCAGGGGAGGGCAGGGCAGGGAGGGATTGGCACAGGAAGCTGTCACCCTCATTTATATAGTTTCGCCTGTATACGCGGTACGCGTATCTGTCCTTGGGCACCGGAGTGAGTGGAGCGGGGGCTCCGCGGGGTCTCGTCCGGGTGTTTCTGCTGCGCCCACCGATGGGCCCCGGTGTCAAGAAAAACGCTGCTCCGGAAGCGGGAAATCCTCCGCCACCTACCGTGACCTCAACGCAAAGCCCTTAGCGCGGGACTTGAACTTCACGGCAATTAACACAAATGAGAAGAGGCAGCTCGGTGGCCTGTGACAGGAGGAAGGTCAGAGGAGCCGGACAGACGTCCCCACCCCCTTTTGCAGTCCATGGAAATCTCTTCTTGGCTGAGGCCGTTTTCAGGGGAGTCCATAGACCCGGATCCCAGTGGCGGACAGAGCGTTCTCCTGCGTTTGCCCTGCAGTCCCGCCCCACCCAGATATTACAGAGAGAAAGGGAGTAGGACAGAGAAAAAGAGGCAAAGGCAGCCACTTGGTACTTTTCCCTCTGAACCACCAGAGGGGACTCGTCACGTCGGACAGCTCCCTCCGTCCAGGCGAGTTCAGAGACGGACGCTGGGCGAACCAACACTACGCGGGGCCCGGCGACACCTGCCGGACACACACATCGATCTGCGCACCCGCGTTCCTCGAGGAGACCACTTCGTCAGATGGTCGGAGCGGAAACCTCAGCGTGTCAGGGACCAAGACACCCGGATGCCGGACGGGGGAGCCCCGTTGTTCTGAGCAGAACAAAGGAACAAAGAGACTAATTCCATGAGAGTGGGACGTGGCCTCTCCCAGCAGTTGAGCAGAATGTGGAAGAGCAAAAGGGGGGAAATTACTCTGTGAACTGACTGAGGAGCATCGCCTTGTGGCCATGCGTGTGCGTTACAGCGTTAATACACTGTCTGTACGCCAAGCAAAACATGTCGATCTGTCTGTTCTCAGACACTGCCCTTTGACAGAACACACTCCCGCCTCCCCTTCCATCTCTCTCTCACTCTCTCTCTATCCCCACACCCCTATCTATCTATCTATCCGCACACACACCATCTATCTATCTATCTATCTGTCTCTCTGTCTCTCTGTCTGTCTATCTAGACTAAACACGTGAAGGTCTATACAACTGATTTTAATTTATTATATCCTCCGGAAAGATCCCAGTCTAGGCCACAAGCAGCACTAAATTCTGTGCCATCGTCTGAGAAATGCTCCCCTACCAGACAGACAGACAGACACGGGCTCCTTCCCCGCCCCCAACAGAGGTCGTGCCCCCCAGCTGTCCATACTCTGCTGTTCATAAGCGACGCCTTCTTCCTTCCACTCCCCGCCCGTCGCTCCCTCACTGTCAGTTTTTGCTCTACCTCGCAGCACAGCTGGGGCACCGTGCGACCCTGGCAGCGCAGAGATAGACCGCCCGGTCCCGCAGCTCCGCAGCCCGGATCCTGAGGGGGAACCTGTTGTTGGAGCTGTCATCTGTCCCTTCGAAGCGACCCTGGAAGCCTGCCCCATAATTACCGCCCTCTAGGTAAATCCAGGTGAGGGGGCCCGATTGCCCCTTTCTGTACCAGTACATGTAGTAGCTGCTCATGTCCCCTCCCTTCATGCTGCACCGGAAGGTCACTTCTTCTCCCTCTCGGACTATTAAGTCCTGCGCGCCTTGGTCCAGCACCACATCGCTCCTGGCTGCTGGGGAGGGTATAAAGGAAGGGGAAAAAAGAAATAAAAACACAGGTAAAGAAGCAAGGGGGGAGGGGAGGAGGAGGCGGGTTGGCGAACTAGTCTGAACTAGTCTCTGTATCTCCGAGCCTGCAGAGCATTTTAGCAGCTGCAGAGGCAGTGAAAAAAACAGAGGAAATTAATAGAAAGCATAAAATACTGTAACTCAACACGAAAAACACAAAATCCTGAAAGAAACCCATCCTACATAGAGAAATTATAAAGAATCCCAAAACAACCTCAACAGAGTAATACAAAAATATTCAGAGAAAACCACCAAAACCAGAACAAAGGCATCACACAGAGAAGCCAGTATTAAGGACCCCACCCCAGAAAAGCGAAAATAAAAGAAAAACACAAAGACAGGACACCTTCAATGCACGATAAACACAGACCGAGAGAACAGTGAGAGAGAAAACAAGGCTTTGAAACGGGCAAAACACGCTGTTCCGGGAGGAACAAACTGGCAAAATCCTGCTCCGAAAACACAAAGAGCCCAGACGCCACAAAAATGCATGAACACAGAACACACAGGGACTCGGACACCCTCAGTTCACAGCCCGAGCCCCGAGAACCAAAGGCAGAGGAGCAAACCCCAGATGAGGCCAAAAGGCCCGCGCCGGACTCTGGGCTGGGGAGGTTTATTTACTTCTGCAGAGGTTGCTGAGAAGCAGCAGAAGGCAGCAGCCCCGGATCATCTCGGCGAAGACACAAAAAGCCCGGGGGTTCTCAGTCTGCCCCTGCGTAAATGCAAAGCTTTCGGGCACAGGCACAAGGGAGCGCGCACAGACACCCGCGTTCCTGTCTGGGTAAGTGCAGCTCCGAACGACCCTGCGTGGGATCCTCCAGTCTTTCCGGTACGCACCCCGTGGGGGGACAGAGCGGAGCCGCCCGAAGAATCCCGTAGACACACACGATGCGCCCCGAGACCAGGCAGCTCCGCCCCTTCCGGAGAGGTGCCCTGCCCAACGCCAAGCGGAGCCGGAGCCGCCACAGTGGCGGGGAAGCGAGAGAAACGCGGAGCAGCGCCGGGCTCTGCCAATGGCGCCAGGCTAAGCGCTTGGATTGCAGCGATTGCAGCGCTCACAGGGCGGGCGAAGAGGGCGGGGTTAAAACACTTTCCCCCTTTCTCACTCTTTTGTTCTCCCAGGCTGCGCTTTGTGCGGCTCTGCCGCCCCTAGTGGCGCAGGGGGGAAGCGGCGCCTCTTCTGCTCCGGTTTTTGTCCCAGCGCCGCCAGATTCCCTCTCGCTCTGGGCGGCGCAGTGGTAGCGGGCGGTGTCCTCGGATGTCAGGCCGGACATTTGCAGGGACAGCACGTTGTTCGGACTGTCTCTAGATATTGTGAATCGGCCTCTCACGGCGTTCGCGTACACAGTGCTGCTCCCACTGCTGATACGGCCCACCCAGTCCAGCCCCTGCCCGGGAGCACCAATCCATGTAGAAGCTACTGAAGTCACACCCGGAGGCTCTGCAGGAGAGCCGCAGAGAGTCTCCGGCCTTCGTCACGCCCCCTCCGCACTCCACTAGCAGCACCTGCGCCCGGATTCCTGGGGACACAGACAGGTTAGAAACCGGGGTACGAACCGAACCGAACGCGACATTCGCTCGGCGCTGCCAGAGACTCGGGGGGGAACCGAACCTGCCAGAGCCGCCGCCGTGACCGTGGGAACAAGCCGGAGCCGCATTGTGGCTGGTTCCGGAGGGGAAAGATCTCTGGGCGAGTGGCTGGTGCCCACCCGAGACCGGGAGCTGAGAGGGGAGGTTCCCAGGGGCGGGCTGGGCAGGGAGGGATTGACAGAGGAAGCTGTCACCCTCATTTCCATATTCCCCTGTATAAGCGGTGCGCGCATCTATCCTTGTGCAGCGGAGCGGCTGGATCGAGGGCTGCGCGGGGGCTCGGTCCGGGTGTTTATGCAGCGCCCACCAATGGGCCCCGGTGTCAGGAAAACTCTGGTCCGGAAGTGGGAAATCCCCCGTGGCCTGCTGAGGCTTCAGTGCCCCGGGGGAAACTGTAGGTTCGAAATGCCCCACAATGGACACAAACGTTCCACTTGGGCTGGGGGGACGCTGGAGCAGACCCCGCCGGAGAACACGGTTTGGCTGGAGAACTAGGCCAGTGGGGGTGGTCAGAGCGCTGGGAGAGAGAACGGGGGCGTTGGGGATGCTGTTGGGCACATGGCGGATCCCTTGTCACTTTAATAAAAAGCCTCAAAGCTATTTAGTTTCCTGCCTGGCCGCCCATTTCAGCCTGATTACCGCGCCCAACAACCCTAGTGCCCTTGAGGATCCTAGCCAGAGTCCCCCCGCTCCCTTTGGAGAACCTCCCCTAAAATAGAGAAATTTTTACTGGGGATCTTTGAAAATTTCAGAGTATCCGTGCCTCGTGGCTGGGATTACATAAGGATTTTAGAGCCCCATTGAGTTCAAACAGCTGTTGGGGGCCCAACTCTCTGTGGCCTGCGAAGGTCAGAGGAGCGGATCTCAAGGGCTCCTCCTGGCCGAGGAATCGATGGGAATGTCTCTGTAATAATGTGTCAGCCTGTAAGAACATTGGAGCGGCCAGGCTGGGTTAAGGCCAAAGGTCAGTCCAGCCCCGTCTCGCGCCTTTCAATACTCTGCAGTTTGCAAGCGACGCCTTCTTCCTTCCGCGTCCCTCCCTCTATCCCCCGCCCGCGCTCTGTCAGTTTTTGCTCAGCTTCGCTGCACAGTTGGGGCACCGTGCGACTCTGCAGCGCAGAGATAGACCGCCCGGTCCCTCAGCTCCACAGTCCGGATCCTGAGAGTGAACTTGTTCTCCGAGCTTTTAACTTCCCCTACGAAACGTCCCCGGAATCCTTCCCCATACCGGTCCCCTTCTTTATAAATCCAGGTGAGGGGGCCCGACTGCCCCTTTCTGTACCAGTACATGTAGTAGCTGCCCATGCTCCCTCCGTTCATGCTGCACGAGAAGGTCACTTCTTCTCCCTCCCGGACTATTAAATTGTGGGCGCCTTGGTCCAGCACCACATCGCTCCTGGCTGCTGGGGAGAGGATAAAAGAAGGGTGGAAAAGAAATAAAAACACAATGAAAGGAGCCAGGGGGGACCTGAGGAGGAGGCTGATTGGCAAACTAGTCTTCACTAGTCTGTGTATCTCAGAGTCTGGAGAGCATTTTAGCAGCTTCACAGCCAGCAATAGGTGAAAAAGAGAGGAAGTTAACAGACAGCAGAAAAGAATGTAAGTCAACAGGAAAAACACAAAATCCTGAAAGAAACCCATCCTACATAGAGAAATCAGAAAAACACACAAAAAAACCTCAGCAGAGATAACACAAACATACTCGGACACAAACACCAAAACAGAACAAAGGCCTCACACAGAGAAGCCAGTATTAAGGACCCAGCCCGAGAAAAGCGAAAAGAAGAACACAAAGACAGGACACCCTCCATGCACTATAAACACAAACCGAGAAAACACACACAGAGAGAGAAAACAAGACTTTGAAACCGGCAAAACACACTGTTCCGGGAGGAACAAACTGGAAAGGTCCTGCCCAGAAAACAGAAGCAGCACAGACGCCACAAAAGCTGCATGAACACAGAACACACAAGGCACAAAGACACCCTCAATTCACAGCCCGAGCCCCGGGAACCAAAGGCAGAGGAGCAAACCCCAGACGAGGCCAAAGGGCCTGCCCGGGACTCTGGGCTCGGTAGGTTTATTTACTTCTGCAGAGGTTGCTGAGAAGCAGCAGAAGGCAGCAGCCCAGGATCATCTCAGCGAGGACACAACCCGCCCGGACGTTTGCACTCTTCCCTGCTGTAATGCAAAGCTTTCGGCCAAGTGCACAGGGGAGCGCGCACAAACTCCCGCATGCGCGCACACGTTCGCTGTCTGGGTAGGCGCAGCTCCAAAGGCGCTCGGCTGGGACTCTCCAGCCTTTGCTGATCGGAGCCCGCGGGGGGAGGGAGCGGAGCAGCCCCCGGAACCCAGCAGCCACACAAGGGGCGCCCCGAGACCACACAGCTCCGCCCCCTCCGGAGAGGTGCCCTGCCCAATGCCACACGGAGCCCGATCCGGTAGTCTCGACTGCAGCGAGCACGGGGCGGGGTAAAAAACTTTTCCTCGTTCTCACTTGAAGAGGCGCTTTGTGCGGCTCTGCCGCCCCCTTGTGGTGCAGGGGAAGCGGCGCGGCTACCGCTGCGGTTTTGGTACAAGCGCCGCTAGGTTTCCTCTCGCTGTGGGCGGCGCAGTGGTAGCGGGCGGTGTCCTCGGGCGTCAGGCCGGACATTTGCAGGGACAGGAGTCTGTTGGGGTTGTCCCTGGAGATGGTGACTCTGCCTCTGACGGCGTTCGCGTACTCAGTGCTGCTCCCACTCGTGATGTAGGCGACCCACTCCAGCCCCTGCCCGGCGGCCTGGCGGTACCAATAGAGCCGGTAGCTGCTGAAGTCGAACCCGGAGGCTCTGCAGGAGAGGCGCAGAGAGTCTCCGGCCTTCGTCACGTCCCCTCCGGACTCCACCAGCAGCACCTGAGCCCGGGCCCCTGGGGACACAGACGGGTTAGAAACGGGGACACGAACCGAACCGAACGCGACATTCGCTCGGCGCTGCCACAGACTCAGGGGGAACCGAACCTGCCAGCGCCGCCGCCGTGACAGTGAGAAGGAGCCGGAACCGCATTGTCGCTGATGCTGAAGGGAAAAAGTCTCCGATCGAGTTGCTGCTGCCTGCCCAACACTGGGCGCTGGGAGAGGTGTGGAGGGCGGTTTTGCGGGGCGGGCGGGGCAGAAAGACATTGACACGGGAAGCTGTCACCCTCATTTACATATGACAGCGCCCACCTCCAGAGTGCCCTTGAGGATCCCAGCCAGAATCACTGTTTCTTGGGCAACCCCCTAAAATAATCTGCTGCTGGAAACATTTTTACCGAGGCTGTCTGATAATTTCAACCGTACTATTGTCACGTTACTGAATTTTAAGGGGAACAGCGAGATCACTGCTGCATCCATGGGGGGGAGGGGGCAGCATTTGTCCCAAAGTGTATACAAAGGGGGCCATGTGAAGTGTCCAAAAAAAAAAAAAAAAAGAAGCTTTCATTCTACCGATTCTGTATGTTCTATTCATGTAATTGTATCATGCCTGTAGGTGGAGTTATAAAGTATTCTGTATGGATACTGGAAACTTCTCTGTCTGTGGTTGAGCAATGGGCGAAGAATGCTCAGCCAATGGATATGCTAATGAGCGATGCTCCAGGGACCATGGATCTCTAAATGCCAAAGAGTTACCTGGCCACTGACCATGTGACCCTCTCCAGCTTGGAAGAGACCAGGGAGGGATATAAAAATGCCATGTGGCAGACTTCATCTTGGCCTTCAGTTCTGCTCCTAATACCGGATGCAGCCTTGCAGGAAACAAAGAGCCAGAAAGAACTGTGGACCCATCCTGACATAGATTTTTAAGCTAGCAGTTTATAAGATCTCTGCTAAGAACCTGCATTGAGGACTTGGTGATTCAATGTATGTAATGTATTATCTTGTAACAACCTTACTCTCCTGCTTTTCTTTCTTTTAGTAATAAACCTTTAGATTTTAGATTCTAAAGGATTGGCTCAGCGTGGTCTTGTGGGTAAGATCCAGAGTGTAAATTGACCTGTGATCTATGGCTGGTTTCTTGGGACCAGAAGTACCAGTTCCGGGATGGTGAGATTGGATTCTAAAACCCCTCACATGTGTGTAAGGCCGGGGGCTGTTTGGGCACAAAGAGAGCTGAGGTGTCAGAGGGGTCCTGCTCCTGAGGCTTCTGGTTGGCCAGACTGCCAGCAGAAGTGCTCTGTGCAAACTGCTTTGTAGCCTGTTTGGGAAGGGCCTTCAGTCAGGGGCTGTAAAGAGCCCCAAGTTTGAGCAATTTGGTGCCCAGACCCGGCTGGTCCAACACAGCTATAGAAGTCGGGTTAATAAAAGCAACTAAGGGATTTAGGAGCCGAATTTCTACTGGGTTCACACAGCTGTGGGGGGTCTAAGTCCCATGGGCCCTACTTTCTGCGGCTTGCAAGGTGCAGTCACAAGGGCTCCTCCTGGCGGTGGAATCGATGGGAATGTCTCTGTAATAATGTCACAGCCTGTAAGAACATCGGAGGGGGCAGGCTGGGTCAGACCAAAGCTCCGACCAGCCCCATGTCCTGTCTGCCGGCAGTGGCCAATGCCCGGCACCCCACAGGGAGGGAACAGTACAGGGAATAATATGGGGGGAGTGGGGCGCTGAGATCCCGCTCCCTGCACATCTCTGGCTTGTGGCGACTTCGGTGCGTTAGGGCAAGAAGCTTAAATTCCCAATCTCGACGCCACGCACAACCTGTCTGTGTCTCTGTCCATAGTATCTTTGGTCTGCTCGCTTTCCGGACCGCTACACCCACTGACTTTCCACTTTGTAGAAGTCGCCACATGGAACCCGAGCTGCCGTAGAAAACGCGGCACCAGACGCCAGGCCAAACGCTTGGGCAGCGATTCTCAATTGCAGCGCACACTGGCCGCAGGAAGGGGGCGGGATTAAAAACTTTTCCTCACTGTTGTGCCCCTAGGCGGCGCTTTGTGCGGCTCTGCCGCCCCCTAGTGGCGAAGGCGAATCGGTGCCTCTTTCGTTCCGGTTTTTGTACCAGTGCCGCTGGATTTTCTCTCGCTGTGCACCTCTGGCGCAGTGGTAGCGGGCGGTGTCCTCAGGCTTCAGGTCGGACATTTGCAAGTAGAGCAGGCTGTAGGGGTTGTCCCTGGAGATGGTGAATCGCCCCTTCACGGCCTTAGAATACCACTGATAGGATGATTCGGGTCTAATCTGAGCAACCCACTCCAGCCCCTGCCTGGGGGCTTGGCGGTACCAATTCATGTAGAAGCTGCTGAAGGTGAAGCCGGAGCCTTTGCAGGAGAGGCGCAGAGAGTCTCCGGCCTTCGCCACGCCCCCTCCGGACTCCACCAGCTGCACCTGGGCCCAGGCACCTGGAGGCACAAACGGGTTAGAATCGTCGGCACGAACCGAACCGAACGCGACATTCGCTGGGCGCTGCCACAGACTGGGGGGGAACCGAACCTGCCAGCACCGCTGCCGTGACCGTGAGGAGGAGCCGGAGCCGCATTGTGACTAATGCCGGAGAGCAAAGGTTTCCGGGCGAGTGGTTGGTGCTCGCCCTACACCGGGCGCTGTGAGGTGAAGAGGCAGTTCGGAGGGGCGCTTTGGGTAGGGAGGGATTCACACAGGAAGCTGTAATCCTAATTTACATATTCCTCTCCATAAACGGCGCACACAACTGTCTTTGGGCACCGGAGTGACTGGGGCAGGAGCTCCGCAGTGGTCTCGGTCCGGGTGTTCGTGCAGCGCCCACCAATGGGTCCCGGTGTCATGAAAACACTTGTCAGGAAGCAGGAAAACCTCCGTCGCCTACCATGGCCTCAAAGAAAAGCGAGGGACTCGATCTTCTGTGCATTTAACGCAAATGCTAACAGGGAGCAGGTTTAAAATCCACAAAAGGAAGATTTTCTTTAAGGAGTACACTGTCAATCTGTGGAACTCCTTGCCAGAGGATGTTGTGAAGACCAGAAGTGTAACAGGGTTCAAAAAAAGAGCTAGATCAGTACATGGGGGATAGGTCATCAATGGCCATTAGCCCAGAGGGGTGGGATCAGTCCTACTGGCCTCTGTTTCTCAGTGGTAGGGAATGGGCGATAGGGGAGGGAATCACGTGATGATTCCCTGTTCTGTTCACTCCCTCTCGGGCATCTGGCATTGGCCACTGTTGGCAGACAGGACACTGGGCTGGATGGGCCTTTGGTCTGACCCAGTTTGGCCGCTCTGATGTTCTACTTGGGTTTAGAGCAAATTGGTTCAGATCCCAAAGGAGCTCACTTCTCTGGGCTACAGAACAAAGCAAATGCGGGTTTCAATGTCTTGCCACCAATTTCACCACGATTTCCGCAGCTATCTCCCGTGGTGCCTTTGAGAATCCCGGCCACGGTCACTTCCCCTTGGGCAGCCCCCCAAACTAACGTTCCTGGGGAAAGGTTTCCTGTGGGTGGCTGCACATTCAGAACGACTCGCTCTGCTTTGGGGCTGGGATGAATAGAGGCAACCAAGGGATTTGGGAGCCCAGTTCATACTGATCCCGCGGGGTTTGGGTGCGTAAGTCCAATAAATCCAAATCTCGGTGGCCTGTGATAGGCAGAAGATAAGAGGAGCCGGACACAGGGGTCCCCAGCCTGGCAAACCATGGAAATCTCTTGGAAGCTGAGGCCGTTTCCAAGGGAGTCTGCAGTCCCTAGCCCCGCGGCGGACCCAGCCTTTTCCTGCCTTCGAACACCAGCCCAGGCTGGGAAATCAGTCCCCGCGCCCCGGCACAGACCAGCCCGCGCAGACAGCGCCCGCTGCTGTCGTAGGTGAGTGCGGAACGTCTGTGTCTGTCGCGGAGGGGGGGGGGGGGGGGGGCGGTTTGCACTGATACGGAGGCTCCTGGATATGCCTGTGCCCGCACACAGGACAGGGAGCCAGAGGGGAGACACAAACCGGAAACCGGAAACTGATCCTACCTCCCGAGTGTCCATCCACCTCCCCCTAGGAGACTGACAATCCTTCCCCCGGTGATACCTTTAGAAGCTGAGTTTGCGCAGAGGAGGCAGGGCAGGAGAAGGGGTGTTAAAAAGTTTTGCTCGCTCACACTGTTGCGGCCCGAGGTCGCTTTGTGCTGTTGACCCCTAGTGGCGCAGGAGGAAGCGGCGCCTCTTCAGCTCCGGTTTTTGTTCCCGCGCCACTAGGTTTCTTCTCGCAGTGTACAGCACAGTGGTAGCGGGCGGTGTCTTCGGGTGTCAGGCCGGAGACTTGCAGTGACAGCAGGTGGTTCTGATTATCCCTGGAGACTGTGAATCGCCCTTGCACAGCCGGGGAAAACCGCCGCTCCGATCCATCGTATTGAATCCAAGCCACAAACTCTGGCCCCTCTCAGTAGCTACTGAAGGTGAAGCCGGAGGCTTTGCACGAGAGCTGCAGAGAGTCTCCGGCCTTCGTCACGTCCGCTCCGGACGCCACTAGCCGCACCTGGGCCCGGGCCCCTGGGGACACAGACGGGTTAGAAACGGGGGCGGGAACCGAACCGAGAGCGACATTCGCCTGGCGCTGCCACAGACTCGGGGGAAACCGAACCTGCCAGCGCTGCCGCTGTGACCGTGAGAAGGAGCCGGAGCCGCATTGTGGCTGGTGCTGGACGGGAAAGGTCTCTGGGCCAGTGGCTGGTGCCCGGGAGGGGTCGGTTGCTGGAGGCGGGAGGGGACGGTTCCCAGGGGCGGGCTGGGCAGGGAGGGATTGACACGGGAAGCTGTCACCCTCATTTACATATTCCCCTGTATAAGCGGTGCGCGCATCTGTCCCTGGGCACCGGAGCGACTGGGATGGGGGCTTGTGTGTTTGTGCAGCGCCCACCAATGGGCCCGGGAGTCAGGAAAACGCTAGTGCGGAAGCGGGAAATCCCCCGTTTCCTCTCAGAGTCGCTGACTCCCCTCTCTGCGGTTAGCTGTAAAGGAGACAAACTCCCAGCAGGGGGGCTCTCGACTCAGGTAGAGGAAATGACTCGTTTCCGGCTGTTTATATCACGCCCCCTCCGGGCTCCACCAGCAGGATCTGGGCCCGGACCCCTGGGGACACAGACGGGTTAGAAAGGGGGGCACGAACCGAACCGAACGCGACATTCGCTCGGCGCTGCCAGAGACTCGGGGAGAACCGAACCTGCCAGCGCCGCTGCCGTGACCGTGAGAAGGAGCCGGAGCCTCATTGTGGCTGCTGCCGGAGGGGAAAGGTCTCCGAGCGAGTGGCTGGTGCCCGCCCGACACAGGCACTGGGCGGGGGGACGGGCGTTCCCAGGGGCGGGCTGGGCAGGGAGGGGTTGACGCAGAATGCTGTCACCCTCATTTATATATTTCCCCCTGTATAAGCGGCGCGCATCTGTCCTTGGGCACCTGAGCGACTGTGACAGAGGCTCCCCGTGGCCTCCGTCCCTGTGTTTGTGCAGCGCGCAGCGATGGGCCCCAGTGTCATGAAAACACTGGTGTGGAAGCGGGAAACCCCCCGTCGCCTACTATAGCCTCAAAGCAAAGTCTTAGTGCGTGACTCGAACTTCAGTGCAGTCATCACAAACGTTAACAGGCATCAGGTTTAAAACTAACAAAAGGAAGTTTTTCTTCAGGGAGTGCACAGACAACCTGCGGAACTCTATGCTAGAGGATGTTGTGAAGACCAGAACAGGGATCAAAAAACCGCTCAGAGGCTGGGAGTAGGTGACAGGGAAGCGGTAACGATGATTTATTTTCTCTTTCTGTGTGTGTTTCTGTTTAGTGTTGGCTTTTGTGTTTCAGTTTTTTGTGTTTAGGGGTTTTTTTTAGGTTTTTGTCAGTTCGCTTTAGTTTGGTTCTCAGATTCTTCCCCTTTCACGGGCTGGGAAGATGTTTAAGCTCACCAGGGATATCCCAGATAACCCAGTCTGGTCGCTTACCATAATTGCTTTTCTTGCTGGAAATCCCAATGGTTTCTTCCTGTGCTTTTAATAAGGCTTCTTTAAAATAGTGCCAGCTCTCCTGGTCTCCTTTCCCCTTCATGTAAGCATCCCAGGTAATCCTGCCAACAGTTTTCTGAGGGAGTCAAAGTCTGCTTTTCTGAAGTCCAGGGTGTGTATTTTGCTACTCTCCTTTCTTCCTGTGGGGAGGATCCTGAAATCTACCATCTCATAATCACTGCTTCCCAGGTTGTCACCCACCTCTACTCCCCCTACTAGTTCCTCCCTGTTTGTGAGCAGCAGGTCAAGCTGTGCATGGCCCCTGGTTGGTTACTTCAGCACTTGTACCAAGAAGTCATCCCCAAAATTCTCCAAAAACTTCCTGGATTGTCTGTGTACTGCCGTATTGGTCTCCCAACAAATGTCAGGGTGATTAAAGTCCCCATGAGAACCAGGGCCTGAGAGCTGGAAGCGTCGCTCAGTTGTCCCAAGAAAGCCTGGTCTACCTCATCCATCTGATCCGGTGGTCTATATCAGACACCGACCACACGGGCAAATAAGGGATTTGGGAGCCCAATTACTACTAAGTTCACACTGCTGCTCGGGGCCTAAATCCCATAGGCTGAAGTCTCTCTGGCCTGCGAGTTGCAGAAGGTCAGAGGAGAGGCTCACAAGGGCTCCTCCTGGCCGTGGAATCCATGGGAATGTCTTTCAAATAATCTCATATTTCTAACCTGTGAGAACATCGGAGCGGCCAAGCTGGATCAGGGCAAAGGTCCGTCCATCCCCGTGTCCCGTCTGCCGGCAGCGGCCAATGCCGGTGCCCCAGAGTGAGGGAATATGACAGGAAATTATATGGGTCGAGCGGGGCACAGAGATCCGGTTCCCTGCACAGGTCTGGCTTGGGGCCATTCATGTGCCTTAGAGCAAGAAGCTTAAGTTCTCTCTCCACACGCCAAGTACAACCCGTCTGTCTGTCTGTCTATAGTGAGTGTAGTACCACGTCTGGAGCCATAAAACTGCTTTTAGTTGATTATATTCCTTGGGAAGGTCCCAGCCCAGGCTGCCTGGCACAAGCAGCACTAAATTCTGTGCCATCGTCTGGGAGATGCTTCCCTTCCAGTTCTGTCCGGATGGCTTCCCGGAGAGCGGCACCCACAGTCAGACAAACACAGGCCCCACCCCCACCCCCTGTGCCCCACAGCTGTCGATACTCTGCAGTTTGTAAGCGTCGCCTTCTTCCTTCCGCCCCCTTCCCTCCCCGCCCGCGCCCTGTCAGTTTTTGCTCTGCCTCGCAGCACAGCTGGGGCACCGTGTGACCCTGG
>JANRFK010006695.1:4909056-4919079 GCA_030068395.1 Apalone spinifera
GGGGGGTGAGGGAAGGGGGAGTTAGGCAAAAGGAATCCTACTCGGGAAAGGGGAACTTTTCTCCAGAAAGTTGTGTCACTGCGGGAGGAGGCGGATCCCAAACACACTCAGGACCTCCTGGGGCAGCAGATGGGTATTTCCCACCCCGCCTTGATTTCAGGGCATGCCGGACACCGGGTTACTGCTGTTTTGCGAGAGGGTTGTTGTTGTTGTGTTGTTGTTATTGCTGTTGTTGTTGATGTTACTGTTGTTGCTGTTGCTGGGGCTGTTATTGTTTTGATGTTGCTGCAGCGGTTGTTGTGGTTTCTGTGTTTGTGCTGGTTATTGTAGAATGCTATACAACAGTATGTGATTCTATAGTATAGTTGTATACCATATTATATAACTACTGCTGTTGTTATTTTTTGCTGTTGTCGCTGTACCTCCTGTTGTCGTGTTCTTGTGGTTGTTGTGTTTCTGGTTGTAGTTGTATACTATACAATCACACAGTGTTCTATAGGATAGTTGTATACCATACTATATGACTGTATAGAATCTCGCTGGTGTTTGTGTTGTGCCGGAGTTGAGCTGAAATTGCCTCTCCGGGCATCCGTGGACAGTCTGGACGGAGTCCTTAGACTTCGGTCCGCAGCAAAGGGAGGGGGAGGGGGAATTATTTAGGTGGCGAGGCAATTAACCCGTCAGCCGCCGCGTGGCTCCCGGCCCGCCCCCCGGCCTAGCGCCCCAGCCCGCCGGGTTTCTGCGCGGCTCCCCCGCTGCGCTGAGCCGCTGTGGTCCCGGGCCAGGCAGTAGTAGGTCCCGGAGTCGCTCAGCTCGCTGGCCGCTTTCCACAGAGGGAAGGTTTTTCGCTCCCCATCGTGAGTAGCGTTGAAGCCTTTGGTCAAGCCGAGGTCCGAGTCCTCCCGGCCCGTGTCCCGCAGGAAGAGCCGGGGCCCGGCGCCGGGGTACTGCACGAACCAGAAGGGGAAGGCGGTGAACGAGGCCTCGTAGCTGCAGTTCAGACGCACCGGCTCCCCTTGGGACAGGACGAGGAGTCCTTCGGTTTGGTTCTCGGCCGCTTCGGAGGTCTTTTCTGCGGGGGGAGAGCGGGAGAGTGACGCGGTCCGAGAACGGGCCCCGCACACGAAGAGACACAGCCGAAAGCACCCTCCCTGCGAGTGTGTCCTGCCGCAGCACAACCCCTGGGTGAGAACACACCGAGCCCACAAACACCCACCGGGCCTCTCCCCAGGCGCACCACACTCACACCAGGAACACGCTGCGATGGAGGCCGAGGGGCCGCTGGGTTTATTGGTTCTGCAGTAAAGCCGGGATCGCTCCCCAGAGCAGACACCGGCTCCCTCAGGCTACTGGACACACAGCACACAGACACACCCCGGCTTTCTCAGTCTCACTAGACACACAACAGACACACATCGGCTCCGTCAGGGTCACTGAACACACAACGGACACACACACCGGCTCCCTCAGTCTCACTGGACACACAAAAGACACACCCCGGCTCTCCTCAGGCTTACTGGACACATAACACACAACAGGCACACTGAACACACGGCGGAGACTCGCAGTCGCAATAACCGCACATTGACAGACCCCACCCCGCCAGGTGGGTGGCGTTCCCGCCAGGATCTGTCCTAGGGGCCCAGGCTGGGAAAATAAACCCCCCTCACTTAGAGCAGCCAGGAGGAGAAGAGCCGCTGCGAGCCCAGGCGGACGCATCCTGAGGGGTCCCCGGGGATGCAGAGACTCTGGACCCAAATCCCAGCGTCAGGGGGATTGATTTGCCTTTGAATCTGGCCTCTGCAGGGGGCAGCGGGAGCTCCCCTCCCCCTCGGGATTCGGCTCGGTCTGCCGGGGAGAGGTTTCTGAGCCGGGACGTCAGACTTGGGGGCGTGAGAAGGGCACAGGGGGTGACGTAAGAGCTGGGGGCGTGAGAAGCAGTGACTGACGTCAGGGGCGTTGGGAGTTGTGCAGAGAGAAGTTGTTTCTGTTTTTTTATCCCTGGTACAACAGCGCCCCCACGTGGCGACACACGCGCGCACATGGAAGCCGGGGGCCTGAGAGGCGAACGATCTTGTACAGAGTCCAGCGACCCACCCAAGTGTCCAGGCGGCTGGCCAGAAGGAGGGTGGACAGATAATGGGCCCATCTCACCTTCTCTCTCCCTACGCTTATCTGGGCAGGTAGAAAATCCGTAACAGCCCAGTGCGCGTTTCCCACCGCCCTCCTGGTAGGGTTTGTGTTTGTGTTTCGGAGACACTGAACGGTCCCATGACACTTTCCTTCGCGAACAGGGCTGGAGTCGGGACGTGGGGAGGGTGTCTCTCCTTTCCCGATTCGGCACAGCACTTGCGCCGATTTTGCTCTGCCTCTGCGCAGTTTTTGCGCAGCCCGGCTGCCGGCCGGTGTCACTGTGTCTCTCCCGCGCAGAAATAGGTGGCGGAGTCGCTCACATGGCCGGCCGGTTTCCTGAGGTGGAATGATTCGTTCTGTCTCTCGTGGGTGGCACCGAATCCTTTTCGGATCCCTTCGTCCGAGTCCTGCCTGCCCAGGTCCTGCAGGAGCAGCCGGGGGGCCTGGCCGGGATATTGCACGTACCAGAAGAGATTAGTGGGAGGGGCAGAGAATTCGTAGGTGCAATTGAGACGCAGCGGGTCCCCTTGGGAGATGACGACACTGCCTTGAGTCTGAGTCACGGAGTCTGCCCCAAAGGTGCCGCCTGCGGGGGAGCAGAGAACAGACACACTCAGCTCCTGGTCTAGTCAGGGCGCCAGAGACCCCGGAGCTGCAGGGAGACGCCCCGAGAGACGGTCCCTGGCACAGACACACACGGCGCAGCCAGACAAAGCACCGGGACTCACCGAGCAGCGACCAGACCAGCACCGCGGGGAGCCAAGTCGGAGCCATGCCGGGCCGGTGGGTCTGTGTCTAAACGGAGACAATTCCCCAGCCGCGCGGTTTGTCTGCGGGGCTCGCGGTTCCCAGATGTGGAGGCAGAAATTCTCCCCCCGCCAAGGCCCGTGGCGCGGTGCGTGTCTCTGAGCGGGGCTGAGGGACTGAAGTGCCCAGGAGCTAGTCTTGCTGCTCTTTGAATCCTGCCACGCGGCGCGGCCACGAACCGCAGGGGGTTCAGGGAGCTCAGTGGGGGTGGTGAGAAAAGGGCGGGCGCCGGGCGGGGACCAGGGGGCGGGAGAACGGGGCTGGGTCTCATTGTCTAACTTCGCGGCGCCCCCCAGCGGCGACATGGGCTCGCAAATTGGCAGCGGGTGCGGGTGCGGCTGCTGTTCTCGCCCCTGAGCGAGGAAACTAACTTTTCCAGCAGCGACAGGCTTTCTGATGCCCGAGGCGAGGACAGTCTCCTAAAGTCTGTCCGCCTGTCCATCTGTCTGTGCGTCTGTCTGTGTGCCCTGGGAAGGGGAATGACACTTTAGGTTCTGCCAGTTTTCCTTTAGAACAGGGGTCTCCGGCCTTTTTAACCACAAGATCACCTTTTCAGTGTAACTACAATGTAAGATCTACCTGAAACTCAAATATCCCTGCGTCCCTTCCTTCCCGCCCCGTCTCTAAGGCCCTGCCTGGGATCCACCCATTCTCCACGCCTCACCCTGCTCATTCCATCTTCCCTCCTTGAGAGTTTCCCAGCCAAGCAGTCGGCATCCCCTGTCGGGGGCTCCTAGATCTACTGCCTGGTGACGGCTTCTTTAGAATATGAATTTCCTCGCGGTGATCAGGGCAGAACCCGTGTTTGTTTTCAGTGTCAGGGACTGCGCAATGTTGTGTCCGCTGGCACTTTCCTTTAGAGACAGGGAGTGGGGGCAGCTTTCCTTAGAGCGGCTCCTCGGGAGGCGGGGGGTGCATGGGCTCTGGTCTTTTCTCGCTTTCTCCTGGTGATTCCCGGCACTGACCCCCATTTTTGAGACAGTGGAACTCCGCATAGGGGGAAAGAACTAAAACGCCGAGAGCTAAAGTTTGTGCGTGGAGGGAAAGGGTGGGGTGGGGATTTCTGATCTAAGCTCAATGTTTAGAGACTTCATCGGCTTCTGCTCCACAGTAGTTTCCAGAAACCAGTGACCGCCCCCTGTTCCTCTGCGAATCCCCTGCGCGGTTTTTGAGCAGTTCCGCTGCCGGCCCATGTCACTGTGTCGCTCGCGGCGCAGTAATAAGTGGCGGAGTCTCTAAGGTCGATGGACGCTTTCCAGAGGTGGAAGGATTTGTCCTGTGTCTCGTGCGTGGCGTTGAACCCATTTCGGATCCCTTCGTCCGAGTCCTGCCTGCCCAGGTCCCGCAGGAGCATCCGGAGGGTCTCGCCGGGATATTGCACGTACCAGAAGGGATACGGAGTATAAGTGACAGTAAATTGGTAGGTGCAATTCAGACGCAGCGGGTCCCCTTGGGAGATGCCGACGCTGCCTTCGCTTTGGGTCACCGAGTCTGCCCTAGAGGTGCCTCCTGCGGGGGAGCAGAGAACAGACACACTCAGCTCCTGGTCTAGACAGGGAGCCAGAGACCCCGGAGCCGCAGGGAGCCGCCCCGAGAGACGGTCCCTGGGACAGACACACACGGTTCCAGCCAGACAAGGCACCGGGACTCACCGAGAAGCGCCGTGAGCAGCACCGCCGGGAGCCACGTCGGAGCCATACCGGGCCGCTGGGTCTGTGTCTAAACGGAGACAATTCCCCAGCCCCGCAGGAACCGAGGTCTCGAGGTTTCTGGGCAGGGGGCAGAAATTCTCTCCCGTCCAAGGCCCGTGCCGCGGTTCGGGTCTCTGAGCGGGGCTGCGGGACCAGCCGGCACCTACCTGTCCAGGAGCGAGTCTCCTTCCTCTGTGGATCCCGCCCCCGGGCGCGGACAGAACCGCAGAGCGTCCTGGGAACTGGGAAGAGGGGGGAAGAGGGAGGAGCAGGGCTGGGCGGGGAGGGGAGAAGGGACTTATTGTCCAGCCCAGCAGCGCCCCCTAGCGCCAGGAAACCAACTTCTCAGCAGGGAGAGGCTTTCTGGTGCCAGAAGCGAGGAAAGTCCCCTAAAACCTGCCTGTCTGTCTGTGCGTCTTTCCGTGTGTTTTCGGAAGAGGAAGGTACTTCAGCTCTTCCTCACAATTTTCCCTTGGAAGAGTGGTCTGCGAACTTTTTAACCACAAGATCAGTTGTTCAATGTAAGTTCAGTGTAAGATCTACCTCACAGGCAAATACTCTTGTCTCACTTCCTTCCCGTCTCTTCTCTGAGGCCCTGCCTCAGCTCCACCCATGCCTCAACTCCAACCTGCCTGAACTTGATTGACTTAGAATCACTTGCAGCAGGCTGGGGACAGAGGTCCAGGAAGAGTTTCAGGGTGCAACCTCTGGGAAGGACGTTAGGTGCAGGGAGAGGTTAGGTGCGGGTTCAGGTCTGGGACAGGGGTCCAGGATGCAGGCTCCCCCAGGGCACCTTTGAACTGACAGGGCTTCTGGGAGGTGGAGCAATGGGATTAAGGCATCTTACTCTTACCCTGGCCCTACACAGCTCCTGAAAGCAGCTGACATGTGCAGCAATGGCTCCATGGTACCATGTGGTGCTCCTCATCCACAGACACTGAGCCCACAGCTTTCCTGTTATTGATTATGGGAGCTGCAGGAGTGGTGTCCACAGGCAAGGATAATGTGTGGAGACCCCCTGCTCTGCCTTTCTCAGGGGCTGCAGGGACATGCTAGCTACTTCTAAGACCAGCAATTACCACAGGGATAATGACTCCAGCCAGGACAGATTCAGCTACCTCCATCCCCTTTTCTTTGTGTGGAGACATGGTACAGAAGTGTGTGGGGTAGGGACACCCCCACAGCAGCGCCCCCTTTCTTCCCTGTGTTTGTGATTAGTGTCAGGAACAGGGAAATGGTGTGTCAGGAGCACTTACCTTCAGGGACAGGGCTGAGGATGGTTCTCTGAAGACGTCCACACAGTGTAGCAGTGGCAGTCAAAACAGCAAACAGGATGTTAGGAATCATTAGAAAAGGGATAGAAAATAAGATGGAGAATATCTTATTGCCCTTATATAAATCCATGCTACACCCACATCTGGAATACTGCCTACAGATGTGGTCTCCTCATCTTAAAAAAGAAATACTGGCATTTCTGATTTCAGATAAATGTTTACAGACTATCCTGTCTTCTACCCTGCATTAATTTCCAGAGCCCAGTGTCTGCCTCTGTTCCTCTTCGCAGCCCCTGTGCAGTGTTTGTGCAGCCCCACTGCCAGCCCGTGTCACTCACAGTGCAGAGGGGGAAGGATTTGTCCTTTTTGTCGTGGGTGGCACTTTTTTTTGAATCCTTTGTCTGAGTCCTGCCCACCCAATTCCCGCAGGAGCATCCGGGGGCCTGGCCCGGATATTGTATGTATCAGAAGGGATACGTAATAGTAGTAAAAGAAAATTCATAGCTGCAATTCAGACACAGTGGGTCCCCTTTGGAGATGACGATGCTGCCTTCGGTTTGGGTCATGGAGTCTGCCCCAGAGGTGCCTCGTGTAGGGGGAGCAGAGCAGAACAGACCTGCTCAGACACCCCGGAGCTGGGCGGGTCCGGTCCCAGAGAGCTGGCAGGTCCCAGACACAAATTGCGCATTGGACACCTGCAAACACCAACACACTAGGAACGCAGTGTGACAGACTGGGCTGGGTTTGGGCACAGCTGAGGGCATCTGCTCAGGGTAAATTGCTCAAAACTCAGGGCATGAGAGTAAGATTGTTGACGTATCATACATCACATGCATCAAATCTCCCAATTCTCGATATAGGCTCTTAGAGATGTTATAAACTGCTACCTTATAAGTCTCTGATGTACATCCTATGTCAGGATGGGTCCACGGGTTCTTCCCAGCTCACTGTTCCCTGCAAGGCTGCATCTGGGATCAGGATCTGAACTCAAGACCAGATAGAGGGTGCCACACGGCACTTAAATTCCTGGCATCTTCCTGGCCAGAGAAGGTCACATGGTCCAACAAACTATACCTGGGTCCCAAGCTGGTAGCCCTTAGGCCAGTGGTCACCAACTAGTAGATCGGGATCTACTGGTAGATCTTGGAGCCTCTGACAGGTGATCTTGACTGGTTTGGCCAAGAAGCTATTGAGTGCCAACACTTCAACTACCCCTTCCCGCACTGCTGCGCATCTCCTGCCCTTTGCCTTGGAACTGCACCCCCACTCTCCCTCCTGCTCGCTGGGCAGGACAGGGAAAGCAGAGGAGGTGGCGCAGATGGCAGGATGCCCCATCTTCCACCCTATATTCTATCTCCACAGAAAAGGTGGTGACACAACAGGGCTTGGAATGGGGGGAGCTTTCTGGCTGCTTTTGAGAGCAGTGCAGGGCCACGGCAAGGGTGATCCTGTCTCATTCCCACTGCACCACCACCCAGGAGCCACCTGAGGTAAGCAGTGTCTATCTGGAGCCTGCTCCAAACCCATGCCACAGTCATGAACCCCTTCCTGTACCCCAAATGCCTGCCTTAGCCCTGAGCCCCCTGGACCCAAACTCCTTTATGGAACCTGTACCCTGAGCACTCCCCCCTCCGGCACCCCAACTCCCTGCCACTGGCTCAGCTCAGAGCCCCCCTCACACTCCAAATCCCTTAGCCCAAGACCAGAGCCTCAACCCTCTGCCCCTTCCTGGTGAAAGGGAGGGAGAATGTGGAAGGGAGGACCAAGTGAGCAGGGTCAGGACCTTGGAGAAAGGGCACCAAGGAAGTGGGGCGAGGGTATTGTGTTTGAGGTAGATCTTACATTGCACTTAAATTGAAAAAGTGATCTTGTGCTTAAAAAGGTTGGAGACCACTGCCTTAGGCCCTGGCTGGTTTTCAGGTATCAGCCACATTCCTGAGATGTGTCTTGGCACCTAGAGCTTCATTGTCTTCTTGCTGAATAGCATATCCACCACTGGCTGAAGATTCTCTGCCCATTGCTCAGCCACAATTTTCCAGCATCCATACAGAGTACATCTTTATAACTCCACATACAGACATTATACAAGTACATGAATAGTATATACTAATCAGTAGAATATAAGCTTTCATGTAACACCTCACATGACCCCCTTTGTACAGACTTTTGGGGTAACCCCCTCCCCCCATTGGGTGCAACAGTGATCTGGTTTCTCCCTTTAAAATCCAGTAACGTGACAAGCGGTAAATCTCCCACAGACACAGGAAGCCGGATCGCAAGGCCCGGAACAAGCCCATGACCCGGCCGAGCCCTGCACTAGGGAGCCCAGCGCACAGAGATTGTTATTTACTGAGCAGAGCTGAGACTGTCACCACCGAGACCCAGAACCGAGGCATGCGGGGGCCGCGCGAGCCTTTGACTACACCGAGCAAACCCCCTTCTCCCGCCAGAGCAGTTGCGCCCCCTCCCTCACGCCTCGCACTGACGCAGGAATTGTGCCCTGTAGACACGCCTGGACATGCACTTGCGCACTTGCGGTGAGTGCGCAGAAGCTGCCGGCGCAGCACCAGCCCGGTCCCAGGGAGCGAATCTCCACGCTGTGACTCCTGTCGAGGGGCGCTGCCAGCGAAGGGAGTGGGGGCTGGGGTGGGGTGGGGGCGGGGATCCGGGGACCGGGCTGTGATCGGCCTGGGTATTGACTCAGTGCCGCAGCGCCCCCGCGTGGCCAAACGAGCTTAAGTAGGTAAGCAGGGCTGTCGCTCGGGTTCTGTAGTGGTTTAGGCGATAAAGCATTGACGTTGGGGGGTGAGGGTGGAAGGTTCATGTTCTACCCACCTGAGGAATGGCTGGAGAGACAGCACGGGCTGAAGGAGGATAAGGGACCTGCTGGAAGTTGGGAGGTTCCAGTGAATTTGGGGAAAGGCTATCTACCTCTTGCGCCCCTAGGGCGTGTGACCTTCCCACCCGGGAACGTGCTCGGCTTCCCGCGTGGGCTGGTTCCGTGTTAGCGTCAAGCGGTTTTTGGAGACAATTATATAAAATAGGGCTGCGGAGGGCTGCTTTCACAGGAGTTTTTCAAGGCGAGGGGACGTGGATGTCTGCAGGTAGGTGCTGATTTTTGACCTGGTGATTCATGAGATGAACCAGAATTTTGGAGGTGGAGAAATTCTAGCTCAGGGCAAAGGAGGAAAACAGAGGCCGAGAGAGAGGCCTGCTTGTGTGGGTCAGATTCATATGCCACGTTCAAACTCCTCCATTTATTTTCCCGATTCGCTCCCTATCACACTGCCCCCCCGCTTTTGCTCCACGCAGCCCCTGAGCGGTTTTTGCTCAGCCCCGCTGCCGGCCGGTGTCACTGTGCTGCTCGCTGCGCAGTAATAGGTGGCGGAGTCGCTCAGTTCGACAGACGGTTTCCAGAGGTGGAAGGATTTGTGCTGCTTCTCGTGGGTGGCACCGAACCCTTTGCGGATCCCTTCGTCCGAGTCCTGCCTGCCCAAGTCCCGCAGGAGCATCCGCGGGGCCTGGCCGGGATATTGCACGTACCAGAAGAGATTATCGGGAGTAAAAGACAATTGGTAGGTGCAATTCAGACGCAGCGAGTCCCCTTTGGAGATGGCGACGCTGCCTTCGGTTTGAGTCACTGTGTCGGCCCCAGAGGCGCCTCCTGCGGGGGAGGAGAACAGACCAGACCCGCTCAGACACCCCGGAGCCGGGCGGGTCCGGTCCCAGAGAGCGGGCGGGTCACAGACGCAAACCGCGCAGCAAACCAACACGGAGACCACCGAGCGGAGGGCGATACACACACTGTCCCGCGCGACCATAAACAGACAATCCCAGGGCACAGGATCTCAGCCCCGAGGGAACAGGGAATATGGACACTCGGCGGCAGCCCGGGCCCGGCCCACGCACCGAGACGCGAGACCGGCGCAAGCGCATGGAACGCGGTGTCAGGGGCCGACACACTCGGCCATAGGCGGGCCCACGTCTCAGGCACCGAGACACCCTGAGCGGGACCCGGCCCAGGCCTGGTTCCGTAGAGCGCGGCGCGGCTCAGAACCCGAGCGCGACTCACCGAGCAGCGCCGTGAGCAGCACCGCGGGGAGCCACGCCGGAGCCAT
>JANRFK010006695.1:4929950-4940255 GCA_030068395.1 Apalone spinifera
CCAGCCCGGTGTCCGAGGCATCGGAAAACACGATAAAGGGCTTGTCAAAGTCCGAGTTTACCAACACTGGGGCCATGACCAGGGCTTCCTTCAGTGCACAGAGAGCTCTCTGGCACTGCTCCGTCCAGACCACCCTGTCTCCCAATATACTAAACTGCACCTGGTAAAGAGTAACATTGTCAGACACATAATTTGATGAGGGAAAGTCAATGTGGTTTTTGTAAAGGGAAATCCTGTCTTGCTAAGATACTAGAGTTCTTTGGGGAGGTCAAGAAACATGGGGTGAAGGGGGATCCAGTGGATAGAGTGAACTTAGATTTCCGGAAAACCTTCCACAAGGTCCCTCAGGAAAGGCTCTTAAGTAAAGTAAGTTGTCATGGGGTAAGAGGGAATCTCCTTTCATGGGTTGATGGACACTTGGTCTGACCTGGTATGGCTGGTCTTATGTCCTCATTGCAGGACGAATATCAGCTAATTCGATTTAGGGCTTTAATTCAGAATCCCATTTTACTGCCGTGTAGATGAGGGCAGTTACTAAGGGCTAATCAATTTCTAAAATGGTGACTGGCTGGAAATATGCTAATGAAGGGTAGGATATTTAAATCACGTGCTTCATTTGCAATTTTGGTCACCCTCATTAGCCCCCTTAGATCGAATTAGGGGGCTAGTGTAGACTTACCCTAAGAGCTGTAGCTGAAAAAGGAGCGGGAATAACTCTACCAGCAAAAGTCCTCTCTCCTGTCAATTTACTGTATGTTTTTGTGCAAAAATGGGCTTGAGGTGTGCAAGCTCTGTCAGTTTTTGCACATATACAGATGCTTTGCTCAGAAACCGTAATGTAGACATATGAGGGATGAGAAAAAGTTGGTGTGATCACGTGGTTTAGTGAACTGTGGTAAATGCAGACTCAGTTTGTGTTAACTTCCTACAGGGGTGGAGGGAGGGAAATTCGTTTCTAGAGTGATATTTTCTAGTAACATGCGAGTTCTTTTCCCAAAAGGAAGGCAAGGATGTTGACATGTGTCAGTTTCCTAACGTCCTCTCGTGTGTGTCTGTCTGTGTGTCTGTAATCCCTCCACTTCCCGTTCTCCTTTCCTATCTCATTGGACTCATTTCTGCATTAGTCTCTCTGTCCAGAAGAAGTAGAGATCTTCTCTGGCCCGTCTTGTCTCATATCCCGTCTCCAACTGGGCCACAACAAGGCTCAATCTAGGAATCTAGGAATCACAACAGCGTCTCTAGTTAGTGTCAGGAGAAAGGTGAATTTCTCTTCATTTGCTAATGGAAGTGCTGGAGCTTAAGCTTTCCTGGGCAAAGACCCACTTCGTCAGATGCATCTGACAAGTGGGTCTTTGCCCAGGAAAGCGTATGCTCCAACACTTCGGTTAGTCTACAAGGTGCCAAAGGACTCCTCGCTGCTTTTGCAGATTCAGACTAACACGGCTACGCCTCTGATTCTTCGTTTAATGCGCTTCATCCTCCTCCCTGGATCGGATTTTCTTAGGTAAAAATATAAACGCACCATCACCTTGGTACATGTGTCCCCGAATCCTTTGTCCATCTCTTTGTATCCCTTCATCTCCTCTCTCCCATCCTCCGCCCACCGCCCTCCGCGTTCACCCCTCCCGCCGCCTACAGACACAGTCTGGTGCAGGGCGATATTTATTGTACGGGGCCCGCCCCTGGCTGTCGCACTGTGTAGCTCAGAGCGCAGTAATACACCGCCGAGTCCCCGAGCTGCGCCCTGCGCAGGGCCAGCGCGCTGGATTTCCTGTCCCCGGAGATGTGCAGGACGCCCTCGGGATCAGAGGTAGTGGTGGTTACGCTGTACCCAGACACGATGAACTGGAGCCCTCGCCCCGGGAACTGCCGGTACCAAACCACATTCTCAATGAAGATTTTGCCGTGGGAGCAGGTGAGGTTCAGTTCGGCTCCCTGCAAAGCTTCGGCGGAGCCCGGCTGCTGGATCTGAGCCCGGCCCGGGACACCTGGGAAAGAAAGCCAGGCAGGGAGTTGCTTCAGTGGATGTGAAATTTCTAAGGAGCCTAAGGGTACATTTCCTCTGCCCCCACCCACCCTTCCGGATACCGCCCTGGCTGTTGACACAGCTCGGTCGGGAGAACTCAGCATTGCGGGAGGTAGAGGGAACAGGGTGTATTGGGTAGGATGGGCGAGGGGCAGCTGGAAACAGTAAATCTTACCCCAAACGAGAAGCAGAACAATCGCTGCACCCCACATTGTTCCCATCCCCACACGAATCCAGATGTCTCTGATCTTCCCCGGGAATCCGTCGCTGGTTTCTATCTCCAGTCCCACAAACCCTCACGAGGAGAGACGCTCCGGCCCTGTTCCCACCGCTGGAAACCCGAGCAGAGAGACGCGCGCTGCTATGTCTCTGCTGCTGGATTTTGAGCTGGGTCCCGGCTGGTGTCAATAACACAAATCCCTCCCCCGCCAGGTCTGTCCTAAGCTGCGCAATGGCTCAGTGTGTCCGCCAAGAGCGCAGACAGAAAGTGTCCTGCGGCGCCCTCTGCCGGGCAAACGTGGAACTGCGCAACACAAACCCTCTCTCCAGAACTTTGCATAAGAAGTTCGTCTGTGCCGCGTACAGGGGTGGGCTGCCAAGGGCGGGTCCTGTGAGACAGCCCAAGTGACGTGGTAATTCAGGTTCAGCCCCGCTACACCGTGGG
This sequence comes from Apalone spinifera, assembly GCA_030068395.1. Lineage (NCBI taxonomy): Eukaryota > Metazoa > Chordata > Testudines > Trionychidae > Apalone > Apalone spinifera. Next base: position 4,932,641 of record JANRFK010006695.1, read on the forward strand.
AGATTCTCTAGGCAGAATGGGATTTAATAGTTAATGAGGCTTTCCCCCAGTACTATTGGTGGCGAGCTGAGGGCACAGGGCGGGGTTGGAGTGTGGAGCGGGCGATCTGTCGATATAATGTTCCTGACACTGGATTTGTGCTCGGTTTTTCTTTCTTTCTTTGTTTGTTTCGTTGTTTCATGCTTTGACCTTTTACTGAGCTTCACATTTTTCTCAGAAGAAGATTTTTTCTCAGACTATTTCCAACGTTTCAAATCTCACGAGCCACCTCGGTCAATAGTTGGGCGAGCAGAGACCTTGGTAGATTTGGCCCCAAATCCTTTCGTGGGCGCTAGTGTTCCTTGCCATAGCCTTTCCCTGCCCCACATGGAATCTCAGCCCGGATTCACCTCTCCCGCTGCCTACACACACAGCCCGGGGCAGGGCGATACTTATTGCACAGAGCCCGCCCCTGGCTGTCGCACTGTGTCTCCCAGAGCGCAGTAATACACCGCCGCGTCCGCCAGCAGCGCCCTGCGCAGGGCCAGCGCGCTGGATTTCCTGTCCCTCGGGATGTGCAGGGCGCCCTCGGGCTCGGAGGTCTCAACATTTTCCTTGAATCCTTGAACTATGTACTGGGGCCCTCGGCCCGGGAACTGCCGGTACCAAAACACGCTGTCAAGCACCGTGATTCCCTCGTGGGAGCAGGTGAGGTTCAGTTCGGCTCCTTCCAAAGCTGTGGCGGAGCCAGTCTGCTGTATCTCAGCCCGGCCCGGGGCACCTGGAGGAGAAAACCGGGCAGATAATTAAATCAGTGAAAGTGAAATTTCTTAGGAGCTTTGGGGGTGAATTCCCTCCCAAACTCCCCCCTTTCTGGCACCACCCCGCCAGTTCAAACAGCTCCTTAAGAAGACCGCAGCTGGGGGGAGGGGAGGTGTTCAGGAGACAATGGTGCATTGGGTGTGTTGGGCGCGGAGGACAGGGGTGTGGTTGATGAGATGGGCAGAGGGTGGTGGTACGAGGAAATTTTACCCCAGACGAGGAGCAGGAGAATCGCTACACCCCGCAGTGTGCCCATCCCCACACAAATCGGAGTGTCTCTACTCCTCCTCAAGGACCCGCCGCTAACCCGGGCAGAAAGACGCGCGCTGAGATGCTGATGCTGATGCTGGAGTTTGGGCTGGGTCTCGCCTGGGGTCAATGACACAAACCCCTCCCCGGCCGGATCTGTGCCAAACACGGAATTGCTCCGTGTGTCCGCCAGGTGCTCCGAGCCAGGAGCGAACCGCCAAGCTGCGTGAGAAAGCAGAGCAAGGGGGTGTCCTGTGGCGCCCTCTGCCGGGCAAACGTGGATCTGTGGAACACAAACCCTCTTTCCAGAACTTTGCCTAAGTAAAAAAACAAGAAATGGTCTGGTGGGAATGTATAGACTAACATATAGATGACATCGGAAGAAGTGGGCTGTGCATATTTTGTTAGTCTATAAAGTGTTACCAAACCATTTGTTTTTTTTTCTGTAACAGACTAACTTGGCTACTCCCTGAAGCTTCTGCCTAAGTAGTTCTTGTGTGCCGCGGACACAGGTGGGCTGCCAAAGGCGGCTGCTGTCAGACTGCCCAAATAACGCAGTTTGGGAGAGCCCCGCTACATCCCGGGAGATTATCCAGGCAGAATGGGATTTAATAGTTCAGGAGACAGTAAATTATCGCTTTTCCCCAGCACTATTGGTGGCGACCTGAGGGCACAGGACGGGGTTGCGGTGTGGACCTGGGCGATCTCTGGAGTTAATGTTCGTGCCACTGGATTTGGACTGAGATTTCTTTCTTTCTTTGTTTCATGCTTTGGCCATTTACTGAGCTTCACATTTTTCTGTGAAGAGGGTTTTTCTCAAACCGTTTCCAAAATTTCTAGTCTCATGAGCCGCCGAAGTACATCGTTGGGCGCGGGAAGACGTTGATAAATTTGGCCTCAAATGCTTTGGTGAGCGCTAGTGTTCCTTGCCATCGCCTTTCCCTGCCCGACAGGGAAGCGCAGCCCGGATTCACCAGTGCCGCCGCCTACACACACAGCCCGAGTCAGGGCGATACTTATTGTAAGGCCCCCGCCCCTGGCTGTCACACTGTGTCGCTCAGAGCGCAGTAATACACCGCCGCGTCCCCCAGCCGCGCCCTGCGCAGGGCCAGCGCGCTGGATTTCCTGTCCTCGGGGATGTGCAGGGTGCCCTCGGGCTCCGAGCTGTGGAAAGTTCCCTTGAATCCTTGAACTATGTATTGGGGGCTTCGGCCCGGGAACTGCCGGTACCAATGGATGTACTCATTCGTCTTGATTCGGTCGTGGGAGCAGGTGAGGTTCAGGTCGGCTCCCTCGAAAGCTTCAGCGGAGCCCGGCTGCTGGATCTGAGCCCGGGACGGGACACCTGGGGCAGAAAACCGGGCAGAGAGTTAAGGCAGTGAAAGTGAAATTTCTCAGGAGCTTTGGAGGCAAATTCCCCTCCTCAACTCCCTCCTTCCTGGCACCGCCCTGCCAGTTCAAACAGTTCCGCAGGGAGCGCAGCGGGGCGGAGGGAAACAAAGGGGATGCCCAGGAGACAGTGGTGTGCTTGGTGCGATGGGACAAGGTTGTGCTGGGTGAGATGGGAGGAGGGCTGCTGGAAACAGGAAATCTTACCCCAAGCGAAAAGCAGCAAAATCACTGCGCCCCGCATCGTTTCCATCTCAACAGAATTTGGGGTGTCTCTGCTCCTGTGTGGGCACCTGCCGCTGGTCTCTGCCTCCAGCCCCGCCGACCCTCACCCGCTGCAGACCCGGGCAGAGAGAGGCGTTCTTCGCTGCTGCTCCTTGTGCTGGATTTTGGGCTGGGTCCCGCCTGGTGTCACTGAGACAAACCGCTCCCGGGCTGGGTCTGTGTCGAGCCGCACAATGTCTCCGGGTGTCCGCCGGGCGCTCAGACCCGGGAGAGAAGCGCCAGGCTGCGAAAGGAAGCCAGGGGTGTGGTAAGGATCCAGAGACCGCCAAGTCTACTCGCAGCGTGTCCTGCAGCGCCCTCTGCCGGGTAACCGCGGAACTGTGCAACGCAAACCCTCGCCAAGAATGACTCCGGTTATCTGAAGAAGCACACTCACGCTCATGATCCAATCTACATGTTTTGTATATAAAGTGCTACCAGACTATTTGTTGTTTTTTAAGTTCATCCTGTACCGACTAACTGGGCAACCCCTTGAAGCTTCTTTCCCTAAATCGTTTGCCTGTGCCGCGTACACTGGCAGGCTGCCAAAGGTGGGTGCTGTCAGGCAGCCCTATTGACACAGCAATTTAGGGTGAGCCCCGCTACACCGCGGGATATTATCAAGGCAGAACGGGCTTTAATAGTTAACGAGAGACTAAATTATCTTTTCCCCACCATTATTAGTGGCGAGCTGAGGGCACAGTGTGGGGTTGCGCTGTGAAGCTGGCGATCTCTCGCGATAATGTTTTTGCCGCGGGAGTGGGGAGAGTTTTCTGGTTCCTTTGTTCGTTTCTTGATTTGTCCTTTTATTGAGCTTCACATTTTCCCCTGGAGAGGATTTTTCTCAGACCGTTTCCAACGTTTCCAATCTCACGAGCCGCCTAGGTCAATGGTTGGGCGCACAGGGACCTTGGTAAATTTGGCCCCAAATACTTTGGTGGGCGCTAGAGTACCCTGCGATCCCATTTCCCTCCCCCACTTCGGATTCACCACACCCGCCGCCTACATCCACAGCCCGGGCAGGGCGATACTTATTGTACGGGGCCCGCCCCTGACTGTCACACTGTGTCGCCCAGAGCGCAGTAATACACCGCCGCGTCCTCCAGCCGCACCCTGCGCAGGGCCAGCGCGCTGGATTTCCTGTCCCTAGGGATGTGCAGAGCACCCTCGGGCTCCGAGGTCTGAACATTTTCCTTGAATCCTTGAACTATGTACTGGGGCCCTCGGCCCAGGAACTGCCGGTACCAGTAGATATTATCGGTCCCCTTGATTTCGTTGTGGGTACAGGTGAGGTTCAGTTCCGCGCCCTCCACAGCTTCAACGGAGCCCGGCTGCTGGATCTTAGCCCGACCCGGGGCACCTGGGCAAAAAAACGGGCAGAGGGTTGGGTCAGTGAAAGTAAAATTTCTCGGGAGCTTTAGGGGTAAATTCCCCTCGAAAAGTCCCCCCTTCCTGGCACCGCCCTGCCAGTTCAAACTATTCCGCTCGGAGAACGCAGTGGAGTGGGGGGAGTTGAGACAGGGGTATATTGGGTGGGATGGGAGAGAGGCTGCTGGAAACAGGAAATCTTACCCCAAACGAGAAGCAGCACAACCGCTGCGCCCCGCATTGTTCCCATCAGCACACAAATCCGGGTGTCTCTTCTCCGCGGAGACCCGCCGCTGCTCTCTGCTTCCAGCAGCACAGAAAGTCAGCGGGACAGACGCAAAACCGGAGGGGGTGTGACATGGATCCAGAGGCCGACACGTCTACACGTAGGCTGCTATGTGGAGCCCTCTGCCGGGCAACTCTGGTAATTTGCAGCACAAACCTTCTGTCCTGAACTTGCCAAAGTCTCTGGTCTCCCGCCCTCTACCCACAAGCTTCTTTTTCAAATTCAGTGGAATGTGATATCTACCTCAAACCCAAATACCCTTCTCTCGCTTCCTTCCGCCTCTGCTTTGAGGCCCCGCCCCTGCTCCACCCCTTCTCCAGGCCTCACCCTGCTCTCCCCATTTTCAATCACTTTTACCAGCCTGGGTTAGGCTCCCCTAACCCTACACCACTCCTGGAAGGAGCTGGCATGTACAGCAATATATCTATGGTGCCATCTGCTGCCCCTCATCCACAGTCACTGAGCCTACAGCTCCTATTGGCTACTGTGACCTAGTGTGGGTACCTTGCTGGTTGCTAGGCTTGGGCTGTGAGTGACGTCTACTGGCTACTGGCTGCAGCACAGCCCAGCAGGGGATGAGTCATTATGCAAAAGGGGCTTCTAACCTGTCTGACCAGTTATCTCCCAGGGAGCAGAACAATGGGAAGAAGGGGAGTGGAGCCCTGGCTGGGGGCAGGGCTGGAAGTGAGGGAATTTAGTTTCTGTCTGGGATCATGGAAGAGACAGCCTAGGGAAAGGGGCTGGAATTTAGGGGCCCAGTCTCCCCCATCTAAAGGGGGACTGAGGCACCCTAGGTCCGGTTCCTGTAACCAGATGACATCTGTGCTGTGCTGTATCCTGGAGAAGCAATAAACTCCCTCTATTCTACCGGCTGGTGGAGTCTGTCCATGCCATTACCGGGATGCAGGAGATGCGAAAACCCCAATCCGCTGTCACAGCTACCTTCCCTGTTATTGACCAATGGGAGCTGCAGGAGTGGTGTGTGCAGGCAAGGACAGCATGTGGATAGCATGTGCTCTGCCTCTCTCAGGGTCTGCAGGGACATGCCAGACACTTCCAGGAGCAGCAGTTACCAGAGGGATGGTGACTCCAGCTGTGACAGGATAGGTATTTGAGAATTCCTTACTCAAAGAAATAAATTTAAGAGAGAGCCAGAGAGAGACAGACAGACACAGCATGTGTAAGTGACAGAGATTAGCATTGCAAAGCTCCCTTCACCCCTTGTTCTGTGCGGAGCTAGGGTACAGGAGTGGGGGGAGGAGGGAGGCCCTGACATCAGCAGCGAGCTTCTCCCTCCCACACTCTGCACAGCAATCAGGAAGCTGGGGGAAGGGGGAGGGGGCAGCTCCAAAGCAGAGGACAGGAGCAGCAAGACAGTGGTGGAAGGGCAAATGAAGTACTAGCCCTTGAGAGTTTCCTGGCCAAACTAGTCAAGATCACCTGTCAGAGGCTCGGAAGCTGGTAGTGACTCTTGGCCTAAGTATTTTGTCTGTGCAGTATGGGGGTGTGTGGGTGTTGCTAAAAGCAGGTGCTGTCAGACAGCCCGAGTGACGCAGTTATTTAGGGTGAGCCCTGCTGAATCGCGGGAGATTATCCAAGCAGAACGGGATTTAATAGTTAATGAGTAAATAGATTATTTTTCCAGTAACAGTGATGGCGAGCTGAGGGCACAGGACGGGGCTGCGGTGTGGAGCTGTTGATAATGTTCTTCCCATGGACTACGACGGGTTTTTTGGTTTGTTTTCTTCATGGTTTTACCTTTTCACTGAGCTTGGTATTTTTCTCAAAACACAATTTCCCCCTAGAGCTTTCCCAAAGTTTCCAGTCCCAAATGGCCACTTCCAGGAATAAATAGGCGCGCAGAGACCTTGGAAAATTTCGCCGCAAATAATGTGTTAGTCGCGGATCTTCCCTGAGATCCCTTCTCCCATCCCCCACAGGAAGTGACACCCTCATTCCTCTCCCGAGTCAAACACAGAGCCCGGGGCAGGGCGATATTTATTGTACCGGTCCCGGCCCTGGATGTCACACTGTGTCGCCCAGAGCGCAGTAATACACCGCCGCGTCCGCCAGCCGAGCCCTGCGCAGGGCCAGCGCGCTGGATTTCCTGTCCTCGGGGATGTGCAGGGCGCCCTCGGGCTCGGAGCTATTCATGATTCCCCGGTAGCCAGACACGATGAACTGGGGCCCTCGGCCCGGGAACTGCCGGTACCAAAACACGGTCTGAGGAGAGACTGAGCCGTGGGAGCAGGTGAGCTTCACTCCGTCTCTCTCAACAGCTTCGGCGGAGCCCGGCTGCTGCATCTCAGCGCGGCCCGGGGCACCTGGGAACGAAAACCGGGCAGAGAGCTGGGTCAGTGGAAGTGAAATTTCTAAAGAGCCTTAGGGGTAAATTTCTTCTGTCCCCACCGCCCTGCCTGTTGACACAGCTCGGCAGGGAGAACTCCGCATTGCGGGATGGAGGACAGGGATGTATTGGGTGAGATGGGCTTGGGTACAGGGCTTTATTGCGGAGATGGGAGGGGGGACGGTGCAGGTACACGGATGTATTGGGTGAGACGGGCGGGGAGCTGCTGGAAGCAGGAAATCTTACCCCAAAAGAGAAGCAGCACAATCGCTGCGCCCCGCATTGTTCCCAACCCCACAGAAATCGGGGGGTCTCTGCTTTTCCGAGGGGACCCGCCGCTGGTCTCTGGCTCCAGACGCACAGACCCTCACCGGGACAGACGCTCCGGCCTTTTTCCCACCGCTGCAAACCCGGGCAGAGAGACGCGCGTTGAGACGTTACTGCTGCTGGATTTGGTGCTGGGTCCCGGCTGCTGTCAATGACACAAACTCCTCCCTGGCCGGCTCTGTGCCTAGCCGCTCAATGGCTCCGCGTGTCCGCCAGAAATTCCGAGCGGGGATCGAACTTCGAGGCTGAGCGACAAAGAAAGCCAGGTTTGTCCTGCGGCGCCCTCTGCCGGGCAACCCTGGAACTGTGCTACATAAACCCTCGCTGTGCTGTGCAGAGTCAGTGGTCCCCAACCTTTTGGGGCTGCCGGGCGCCCGGGGGCGGGTCCGCGTATGCGCCGTGGAGCAGAGGTGAGATGGGCTGCAGAGCCAGGGCAGAATCCATCCTGCGTCCGAACTTATCCGGCGGGCTCTGCCGGGCTGCAGCCGCTTATCGGTTTAGTTTGCGGAGGGGTGTGTGTGGGCGCCGGTCCCTTCAGGGGTCGGGGTCGGGGCAGCTTGCACCGGACTGGCTCATGGGGGGGG
>JANRFK010006695.1:4977579-4988154 GCA_030068395.1 Apalone spinifera
AGGGGGATTTCTGGTAACAGGTAAATGTTTACAGACTCCCCCGGTTTCTACCAAGCAGTAATTTCCATAGCGCCGTGTCCGCCTCTGTTCCTCTTCGCAGCCCCTGAGCGGGTTTTACGCAGCCCCGCCAGAGCGGGTTTCCCGGGGCGGCAGGAGAGGATGGTCCTGGACAAGCGCAGTCTCCGCGCAGGGGAGGGGAAGATACCTCCGCTGCCCCAGCCAGCGCCCTAGAGCGTGTGACCCTCCCACCTGGGTCCATGCTCGGGTTCGCTTGTGGGCTGGCTCCCTGTTAGCGCCACGAGGGGTCTCAGGGCGCTGCCCCTCGGGAATGGGGAAGGGGGCAGGTTTCCTGAGAATCGCTCATGGGGGGAGGGGCCGGTGGATGTATGTGTAGGATGTTGAAAGAAACATGAACATCCTTCTCTCCTTCCTTTGTCTCTTATTTTGCCTCATTTTTCTCTCTGAGGGGAATTTTTAGTTTTTTTCCGAAGGATCGAATCTCGCTACTCTCCTCAAGAAATACCAGCGCGGAAACAGACCTTGGTAAATTTGGCCCCAAAAAGGTTTTATTCAACTTTTGTTGTCTCCCAGTGGCTCCCCTCCCACAGCTGGAAGTGAGCCTCGCATTCCCTCCTCCCGCCCCCTACATACACAGCCCAAGGCAGGGCGAGACTTATTGTACGGGGCCCGCCCCTGGCTGTCGCACTGTGTCGCCCAGAGCGCAGTAATACACCGCGGCGTCCGCCAGCCGCGCCCTGCGCAGGGCCAGCGCGCTGGATTTCCTGTCCTCGGAGATGTGCAGGGCGCCCTCGGGCTCCGAGCTGCTCTCGGTTTCCCGATAGCCAGATACAATGTACTGAGGCCCTCGGCCCGGGAACTGCCGGTACCAAACCACGTTCTCAGTGGAGATTTTGCCGTGGGTGCAGGTGAGGTTCAGTTCGGCCCCCTCCACAGCTTCGGTGGAGCCCGGCTGCTGGATCTGAGCCCGGCCCGGGGCACCTGGGGGAGAAAACCGGGCAGAGAGTTAGGTCAGTGAAAGAGACATTTCTCAGGAGCCTAAGGGGTAAATTCACCTCCAAAACTCCCCCCTTCCTGGCACGGCCCTGCCATTTCAAACAATTTAGCAGGGAGAACACAGCGAGCGGGGAGATGTTCAGGACACAGTGGTGTATTGGGTTGGATGGGCGGGGGGGAAGGGTATGTTGGGTGACAAGCGATTGGGGACAGGGGTGTGTTGGGTTGAATGGGCGTGGGGCACCTGGAAACAGGAAATCTTACCCCAAACGAGGAGCAGCACAATCGCTGCGCCCCGGATTGTTCCCATCCCCACGCAAATCGGAGTGTCTCTGCTCTTCCTCGTGGACCCGACGTTGGTCTCCAGCCTCAGAGACAGTCACTGGGGCAGATGCTCCGGCCTTGTTCCCACCGCTGCAGACCTGGGAAGAGAGACGCGCGTTACAATGCTGCTGCTGCTGCTGCTTCTGGAGTTTCAGCTGGGTCCCAGCTGGTGTCTATAACAGAAACTCCTCCCGGCGGGGTCTGTGCCGAGCCCTGCAATGGCTCAGTGTGTCCGCCAGGAGCTCCTAGCGAAGCGCCAGGCTGCGAGAGGAAGCAAAGCCAGGGGTGTCCTGCGGCGGCCTCTGCCGGGCAACCGTGGAATTGAGCAATACAAACGAACTTTGCCTAACTAATTCGTGCGCGCCGCGTGCACAGGAGGGCTGCCAAAGGCTGGTTTTGTCAGCGTAACTGGCGCAGGAATTCAAGGTGAGCCCCGCTACATCGCGGGACTTTATCCAGGCAGAACCGGATTTAATACTTAACGAGAGAATAACTTATGTCTTTTCCCCAGCACTATTGGTGGCGAGCTGAGGGCACCGAGCGGGATTGTGGCGTGGAGCTGCCGATCTCTCCAGATAATGTTCTTGCCGCGGGAGTGGGGCCGGTTTGTCTTTGACCTTTTGATGACCTTTACAATTTTCCCTGAAGATTTTTCTCAGACCGATTCCAAAGTTTCCAATCTCACGAGCCGCCTAGTCAAATAGCTGGGCGGGCAGAGACCTTGGTAGATTGGAACCTAAATGCTTTGGTGGGCGCTCGTCTTCCCTGAGAACCCCGCTCACCTCCCTCACATAGAAGCGCAGCCCGGATTCACCCCACCCGCCGCCTACACACACAGCCCGGGGCAGGGCGATACTTACTGTACGGAGCCCGCCCCTGGCTGTCACACTGTGTCGCCCACAGCGCAGTAATACACCGCCGCGTCCGCCAGCCGCGTTCTGCGCAGGGCCAGCGCGCTGGACTTTCTGTCCCCGGGGATGTGCAGGGCGCCCTCGGGCTCGGTGGTGTAAATGTTTTCCTTGAATCCTTGAACTATGTACTGGGGCCCTCGGCCCGGGAACTGCCGGTACCAGTAGATATAATCGGTCCCCTTGATTCCGTCGTGGGAGCAAGTGAGGTTCACTTCGGTTCCCTCCAAAGCTTCGGCCGAGCCCGGCTGCTGGATCTGAGCCCGGCCCGGAGCACCTGGGGGAGAAAACCGGGCACAGAGTTAAGTCAGTGGATGTAGAATTTCTCAGGAGCTAGAGAAGTTAATTCCTCTTCAAATCTCCCCCCCTTCCTGGTACCGCCCTGGCAGTTCAAACAATTCCGCGGGGAGTGAGGGGGAGTAGAGGTGGGAGAGGCGGGAGTTGAGGAAACAGGGTTGTGGTAGGTAAGATGGGCGGGGGAACAGGGGTGTATTGGGTAGGATGGGGGGACAGGGGTGTGTTGGATGGGGGGCTGCTGGAAACAGGAAATCTTACTCCAAACGAGGAGCAGCACAATCGCCGCGCACCGCATGGTTCCCCTCCGCACACAAATCGGGGTGTCTCTGCTCCTCCCCGCGGGGACCGCCGCTGGTTTCTGCCTTCAGCCCCACAGACTGTTACTGGGACAGACGCTCCGGTCTTATTCCCACCGCTGCAAGCCCGGGCAGAGAGACGCGCTCTGCGATGCTGTTACTGCTGGATTTTGAGCTGGGTCCTGGCTGATGCCAATGACACAAACCCCTCCCAGACCGGGTCTGTACGAATGGCTCCGTGTGTCCGCCAGGAGCTCCGAGCCGGGAGCGAATCTCCAGACTGCGAGAGAAAGCAGAGCCAGAGGGATGTGAAATGGATCCACAGACAGACTCGTGTACATGGAGCGTGGCAAGCGGAGCCCTCTGCCGCGCAACTCTGGAACTGTGCACACAAACCCTTTCTCCAGAACTTTGCCTACGTTTGTGGTCCCCAACCCTTTTAACCACAAGCTCTCGTTTTCAAGTTAAGTCAATGAAAGAACTGCCTCAAACCGAAATACTCTTGTCCCGCTTCCTTCCCCCTCTGCTTTGAGGCCCCACCTCTGCTCCACCCATTGTTCGAGGACCAGAGCCGCCCGGGGAGGGGGCAAGTGGGGCAATTTGCCCCGGGCCCCGCAGGGGCCGCCACGAGAATGTCTATCGTATTGCAACTTTTTTATGGAAGGGGCCCCCGAAATTGCTTTGCCCCAGGCCCCCTGAATCCTCTGGGCAGCACGGTAGAGGCCTGAGTCTTCTCACTCCATCCCCCGCCGCCGCCATCCTCGGTCCCTTTTACAAGGTATGGGGTAGGAATTTGGGGCACAGGCTCTGATCTTGGCTCAAGGGGTTTGTAGTGTGGGAGGGGCTCTAGCCTCAGTCTAAGTTCAGGAATTGGGTCGAGGAGGGGTTTCAGAGGGCAAGCTCTGGGAAAGAGTTTAGGTGCAGGGAAATTCAGGTCTGGGGCTGGAGTTAGGGTGCAGGAGGAGGTTCAGGGCTGGGACAAGTGTTGAGGAAGCAGGATCTGGCTGGGTACCTGTGACGACGCGTTCGGGTTTTTCCCGTCTCCTGCACCCCCGTAATGGCATGGACAGACTCCACCAGCCAGTAGGATAGAGGGAGTTTATTGCTTCTCCAGGATACAGCACAGCATAGATGCAATCCAATTACAGGGCCAGGCCCAGGATGCCTCAGCCCCCCTTGAGATGGGGTGGGGGGACTGGCCCCTCAAATCCCAGGCCCTGGCTCGGCTGCTTCCTCCATGATATCCAGACAGAAACTCACTCACTCACTTCCAGCCCTGCCCCCAGCCAGGGCAGCATTCCCCCTTCCTTTGTCTCTCTCCCTGGGCGGTAGCTGGTCAGCCAGGTTTGGGGGTCGTTTGCATCCTGACTCAGCAGCTGTCCTGCTGGGCCGTGCTGCAGACAGCAGCCAGTGGAGGCCACTCACAGCCCACTGCCCAGCACAGCAACCAGCCAGGTACCCCCACTACGTCACAGCACCATTTAACTGAGATGGTTTCCAGGTGGTGGAACAGTGGGGTTAAGGCAGCTGACTCCTGCTCTGGTCCTGCAGGGCTCCTGAAAGCAGCTGGCATATACAGCAATGGCTCCATGGTGCCATGTTCTGCCCCCCATCTACAGGCCCACAGGTCCTACTGGCCAATGTTCCCAGTTATTGACCAATGGGAGCTGCAGGAGTCTTGTCAGCAGGCAAGGACAGCACGTGGATATCCCCTGCTCTGCCTTTTTCAGGGGCTGCAGCCCAGCTACATCCTGGAGCTGCAATTACCAGGAATAATTATTCCAGCCATGGCAAGTTCAGCATTTCAGAACTCATTGCTCATAGAACTAAATTTAAGCACAAGAGAGAAATGAAAATGCTGAAATGTACAGACCAGTCAAAAAGCAAAACTAACCCACTGTTCCAGCAGTAAAAGGAGTAACAACCACCCCCCACATATGCGCTGGGACGGGACAGGAGTGTGTGTGTGTGAGAGAGTGAGAGACACACACACAGGGAGTGAGAGTGACAGAGATTTGCACTGGCAAACTCCCTGGACCCCTTCTCTCTGTGTGGAGACATGGTACCGGAGTGGGAAGAAGAGGAAATAAGGACATAAGTACCCCCTCCCCCTGCACAGCAAGCAGGAGGCTCCCAGGGGGGCAGCTTCCAGGCAGAGGGTCGGAGCAGCATGACAGTGGCAGGAGGGCAAGTGAAATACCGAGAGCCTCTCGGCCAAACTAGTCAGGATCCCCTGTGAGAGGCTCTGAGACCTACCAGATGGTGATCTCTGGCCTAAGTACTTTGTCAGTGCCGCGTACACAGGTGGGTTTCTTCAGGCAGGTGATGTGTCACAGCCCCAGTGATGCAGTAATTCAGGGTCAGCCCGGCACATCCCAGGAGATTATCCAGGCAGAATAGGATTTAATAATTAATGAGACAATAAATTATCTCTTTTTTTTTCCACTAAAATTGGTGGCGAGCGGGGGAGGGGCTGTCGATCTTTCCAGCTACTGTTCTTGTCCATTGGGTGTGATACATTGTTTGGTTGGTTTCTTTCATGGTTTTACCTTTCCACTGAGCTTCGGGTTATTTTTCCTCTGAACAAAATTTTCCCTAGAACTTTTCCAAAGTTTCCAATCTCAAATGGCCCTTCAGTGAATAAATACGCGCAGAGACCTTGATAAATTTGGCCCCAAATACTGTATTAGTCACGGCTGTTCCCTGAGATCCTGTCTCCCCTCCCACACAGGGACTGACACCCACATTCCCCTCCCCATCAAACACAGGGCCCAGCCCCTGGCTGTCACACTGTTCCTCCAAGCTCAGTAATACACTGCTGCGTCCAACAGCTGCACCCTGTGCAGGACCAGTGCCTTGATCCCTTTGTCTGGGGAGATGTGCAAGGGGCCCTTGGGCTCACGGTTCTGAGCGATTCCGCTGAATTTGGTCACTATCACTTTGGGCCTACAGTTCCAGAACTGCCGGTCCCAGCCCATGATCTCACTGTGGGCGGAGGGATGAGATACCGTTCTATAAAATCATGACTGGTGTGGAAATAGGGAATAAAGAAAAGTTATTTACTTTCCCATAATATAAGAATTAGGGGTCATCGAATAAAATTAATAGCAGGAGATTTAAAACAAACAGAAGAAAGTTTTTGTTCACTCAGAGCTCAGTCAACCTGTGGAACTCCTTGCCAGAGGATGTGGTGAAGGCTAGGACTTTAAAAGGGTTCAGAAAAGAGCTAGTTAGTTTCTTAGAGGTTAGGTCCATCAATGGCTATTAGCCAGGATGGGTAACAATGCTGTCCCTGGCCTCTGTTTCTCTGGAGGTAGGTGACAGGGGAGGGATCCGAGAGGATTCCCTGTTATGTTATGTCCCCTCCCTCTGAGGCATCAGGCAGTGGACACACAGGACACTGGGCTAGATGGACGGTTGGTCGGACCCAGTCTGGCCGTTTTATGTTCTTATGTCCTAACCTCAGAGACCAAGGAGAACATTTTGTCTCCCTCCTCCTTGTAACTCCCTTGTAGCCTTTGACTGCACCGAGCAAGCCGCCTTTTCCCGCCCTAGCGGCTGCGTCTCCTCCCGCCCGGCTCGGACTGAGGCAGGAATTTCGCCCTAAAGACAGGCCTGGAAATGCGCTTGAGGCGGGTGCCGGTGGGTGCGAAGAAGCTGCCGGCGCAGCACGAGCCCAGCCCCCCGGGAATGAGTCTCTGCGCTGTGACACCTGCTGGGCGGTGCTGCCAGCGGGGGCGTGAGGGGCTGGGTGGGGTCAGGGCGGCGAAGGGGAGTCGGGGACGGGCTGTGACTTGTATTGAGCCAGCGCCGCAGCGCCTCCGCGTGGCCAAATGTGTCCTCTACACCCGGGACAGCTCGCAAGCGAATCGGCCTTTACCACCCATCCAGAGCGTATGGAGACAGGTGGCGTGGTTTCTGGGTGGTGGGTTCAAGTCCTACCCACCTTAGGAATGTCTGGGCAGCCAACACGAGCGGAAGCAGGGTAAGGGACCTCCTCAAAGTTGGGAGGGTCCAGTGAACTTAGGGAGAGAGGGATCAACCTCTTCGGCACCTTGAGCGTGTGACCCTCCCACCCGGCACCATGGTCGGCTTGCGTGTGGCCTGGTCTCTGGTGCGGGCTTGAAGACGTTACTATAAAATGGGGCTGGGCGGAATTTTCACAGCAGTTCTTCATGGGGGCGGGAGGGAAAGGGGAAGTGTGCAGGTCGCTGCTGATTTTTACCGGTGTTGGTGATTCATGACATTGACCAGCATGTCGGAGGTGGAGAAGTTCCAGCTCAGGGCAAAGAAGGAAAAGAGAGGCCGAGAGAGAGGGCTGCTTGTCTGTGTGAGGGATTCGTGTGACTCGTTCCAACTCCTCTATGTATGTCCCCGATTTGCCCCTCCATCCCATCGCCCACCCCCTGTTGGCCCACACATCCACTGCGCGGTTTTTGCTCAGCGCCGCTGCCGACCCGTGTCACTGTGTCTGTCGCGGCGCAGTAATAGGTGGCGGAGTCGCTCAGTTCGGCGGACGCTTTCCACAGGTGGAAGGATTTCTCCTTTGCGACGTGGGTGGCACCGAACCCTTTTCGGATTCCTTCGTCCGAGTCCTGCCCGCCCAGACCCCGCAAAAGCAGCCGAAGGGCCTGGCCGGGATATTGCACGTACCAGAAGGGATCCACAGTGACAATAGTGCCAGAAAATTGGTAGGTGCAATTCAGACGCAGCGGGTCCCCTTTGGAGATGCCGACGCTGCCTTCGGTTTGGGTCACGGAGTCTGCCCCAAAGGTGCCTCCTGCAGAGAACAGAGACACTCAGCTCCTGGTCTAGTCTGGGCGCCAGAGACCCTGGAGCCGCAGGGAGCCGGCCCGAGAGACGGTCCCTGGCACAGACACACACGGGGCAGCCAGACAAGGCACCAGGACTCACCGAGGAGCGCCGTGACCAGCACCGCGGGGAGCCACGTCGGAGTCATGCCGAGCCGGTGGGTCTGTGGCTAAACACAGATGATTCCCCAGCTCCGCAGGATCCGGTTTGTCTCGGAGTCGCGGGTGTCGGAGGCGGGGGCAGAAGTTCTCTCCCACGCGCGGTGCGGGTCCCTGAGCTGCGCGGCGGGACCAGGTTCCGACGTGCTGGGGAACAAGCCTCAGGACTCTGTGAATCCCGCTCCGCGGCGCGGCCAGAAACCGCAGGGCATGCAGGGGACAGGGGCCTCGGTGGGAGGAGCAAGGGCGGTCGGAGAGCAGGGGGCGGGTAAAGGGGATGGGACTCATTTTCCAGCCTCGCAGTGCCTCCCAGCGGCGACATGGGCTCGCGAACTGACAGCGGGTGCTGCGACTATTCCTGCCCCTGAGCCAGGAAACCAACTTATCCCGTAGAGAGAGGTTTTCTGGAGCTAAAAGGGAGGACAGTCTCATAAAGTTTTTCCTCCTTTTTGTCTGTCTGTCACTCTGTCAGTCTGCCTGTCCTGTCCGTGTTGTGGGAAGGGGAAGTCACTTTAGATCCTCCGACGACCTTCCCTTTATGAATTTCTTTCTGGTCAGCAAAATCAGACTAACACGACTACATTTCTACTACTAATTTGCATAAGAAGTTCGTCTGTGCCGCGTACAGGGGTGGGCTGCCAAGGGCGGGTCCTGTGAGACAGCCCAAGTGACGTGGTAATTCAGGATGACCCCAACTACACCGTGGGAGATTCTCTAGGCAGAATGGGATTTAAGAGTTAATTAGGCTTTCCCCCAGCACTATCGGTGGCGAGCTGAGGGCACAGGGCGGGGTTACGGTGTGGAGCTGCCGATCTCTCGAGATAATGTTCCTGACACTGGATTTGTGCGGGGGTTTTGTTTCTTTCTTTCTTTGTTTGGTTCATGCTTTGACCTTGAGCTTCACATTTTCCTCAGAGGAGAATTTTTTTATCGGACTGTTTCCAACGTTTCGAATCTCGCGACCCGCCTCGGTCAATAGTTGGGCGTGCAGAGACATTGGTAGATTTGGCCCCAAATCCTTCAGTGGGCGCTAGTGTTCCTTGCCATCGCCTTTCCCTGCCCCACATGGAAGTGCAGCCTGGAATCACCTCCCCCGCCCCTCCCCGCAACCGCCTACACACACAGCCCGGGGCAGGGCGATACTTATTGTACGGGGCCAGCCCCTGGCTGTCGCACTGTGTCGCTCAGAGCGCAGTAATACACCGCCGCGTCCGCCAGCCGCGCCCTGCGCAGGGCCAGCGCGCTGGATTTCCTGTCCCCGGAGATGTGCAGGGAGCCTTCGGGCTCGGAGCTGGGGACTGTTCCCTTGAATCCTTGAACTATGTACTGGGGCCCTCGGCCCGGGAACTGCCGGTACCAGTGGATGTTCTCACTCGGGGTGATTTCGGCGTGGGAGCAGGTGAGGTTCAGTTCGGTTCCTTCCAAAACCCAGGCGGAGCCCGGCTGCTGGATTCTAGCCCTGCCCGGGATACCTGCAAGAGAAACCCGGACAGCGAGTTGGGTCCGTGGATGTGACATTTCTAAAGAACTTTAGGGTTAAATTCTCTTATCCGACACCGAGCTGCCTCTTGACACAGCTCGACAGGGAGAGCGGGGAGCTGAGGGCGAGGGGGGGGAGTGAGCAGAGGGGAAGAGGCAGGGGTAAGCGGGTGGTGTGAGCGGGTGTGTTTATTGGGTAGGGGGGCTGCTGGAAACAGGAAATCTTACCCCAAAAGAGAAGCAGCACAATCGCTGCGCCCCTCATTGTTCCCACCACCGCACAAATCGGGGTGTCTGTGCTCCTTTGCGGGGACCCGCCGCTGGTCCCTGCCTCCAGCCCCACAGACCTTCACTGGGACCGACGCTTCGGCCTTGTCCCCACCGCTGCAAACCCGGGCAAAGAGGCGCGGTCTGCGATTCTGTTACTGCGGAAGGCGGCGATGGTGTCACCGCTGGGCCCAGTGACACACAGCGCTCCCTGGGTCCCTGCCGAGTCCTGCCCAGCTCAGGAAAAAGCCACCGGGTGGAACAGCTCTGCGAGCCAGCCTGTGGACACAGAGCTCGGACTGCAGCGCCCCCTGCCGGCGAACTGAGGAACTGTCTGAACTGCCCAAGGCGGGGGAGAGCAGAAACTTCCTTCTGAGTTTCCCAGGGGAGGGCGGTTATGATCAGGTTTGTTGGTTTATTGTTGCTACGAAAAGCGGCTGATCTAGCTTCCAAGCAAGGGCTAGTTTGCGTTGGCTTCCCTTAAGGGAAGCCGGTTTCCCCCTGGTTTGATTTACTAAAGAAGTTTGTTGAAGACAATACAGCAAGAAGAGGAACGTTGATGAAATGTTTACATCGGGATTGTGATCTAGTCTCCTTAGAACGCATGTGGAATGACTCCGGATTGAGGCTGCTGTTCACACAGCTCTATAAGGCACTGCAGATCTGGGAGCCTCTCCCTAGCTCCTTAAGCTATGGCCCCATTAGCTCCACCGGGGCTCGGCCCACTGATAATAGCTGATAAGTCCCTCGGCCGCTGTGGGCTTGTGCCGCTTTGCGCCCGCGGAGAATCGGATACCCAACCCCTCCCCTAGAGGCCCGGCGCTCCCTGCTGCCCCGCTAGGGAAAGGTGGGGGAGGAAGAAATTCTTTGCAGCAGAGGAGTTCCCTGTGTTAGCTAGAATGCGGGGGACAGGGGCAGATTTTCTTCCATTGCACTCGACACTGCTACGATCCCAGCTGGGGTCCTGTGAGCAGTCCTGGGCCCCACACGTGGGGAACAATGTGGGCAAAGTCGAGGGGG
>JANRFK010006695.1:5003587-5014597 GCA_030068395.1 Apalone spinifera
GTATTTCTGCGCCCTGCAGCGCGCACAGTGACTCAGCCAAGTAGCAGAGCCGCACAAAAACCCGGCCTCCCCTCTCCTCCCCCTGGTGAGTGCTGCCGTCGGATGCTTCCTTCCTGGTCGCGCCAAGGCACCCAAGAGTTTTTGGCCAAGCCAACCCCCCACTCCAAAAAAAACCCTCCTCCCACAGCTTGCCCCTCTAACACCAGAGACACTTTTATTGACATTCACTCTCTGCATTCACAATAATTTAAGTATCTTCTTAAAAAAAATTTTGAAAAGTGGAACAGCTGTTTTAATCTGAGTATCCCAAACATAACCTGGCAATCGCTATGCATTAAATAAAAAAAAGTTGTCCGACAAACATGGAACATTGTATCTGTAGGGCAGTTCTCTCCCCTGGAAGGCAGGACCCCCGGACCAGCAGCTTGAGGAGGAACTCGACTAGCCCCGCCTCATTTCCAGCCGCGTCACCGCTGCGTCACCGCTCGCTCACCTCGGCCACGCGTCTCAGCGGCTCTGGCGGCCGTTACTGGTCCCCAACGGTCGCGCCGCACCTGCGAGTTCTCCGCGGAGCAGCGTTGAAGTCGCAAGGGTCTGGCGCGAAGGTTCCTGTTGCTCAGTTCCAGGGCGGCCCGGCAGAGGGCGCCGCGGGACACCCCAAGCTCTGCGTTCTCTCGCCTGAAATACCCCTTCACCCCACACCTATGTCATAGAGTCATAGGGCAGGAAAGACCTAGGAAGGTCCTCGAGTACAGCCCCCAAGTTCACTCCCACTGACCCAGCTCTCTGCCCGGTTTTTCCCCCCAGGTGCCCCGGGCCGGGCTGAGATCGAGCAGCCGGGGTCTGCCGAATCTTTGGAGGGAGCCGAACTAAACCTCAGCTGCTCCCACGACGGAATCAAGGGGGACGATTATATCTACTGGTACCGGCAGTTCCCGGGCCGAGGGCCCCAGTACATAGTTCAAGGATTCAAGGAAAATGTTCAGACCTCCGACCCCAAAGGCGCCCTGCACATCTCCGGGGACAGGAAATCCAGCGCGCTGGCCCTGCGCAGGGCGCGGCTGGCAGACGTAGCGGTGTATTACTGCGCTCTGAGAGACACAGTGTGACAGGCAGGGGCGGACCTCGTACAATAACTATCGCCCTGTCCCGGGCTCTGTGTGTAGGTGGCGAGAAGGGTGAATCCGAAGAGAGGGACGGAAATTATATTGCAGGGTACCCTAGCGCCCACCAAGGCATTTGGGGCCAAATTCGCCAAGGTCCCAGCGCGCTCACTTACTAACCTAGGCGGCTCGTGAGATTGGAAACTTTGGAAAAGGTCTGAGAAAAATCCTCTTCAGAAGAAAATGTGAAGCTCAGTAAAATATGAAAGCATGAAACAAAGAAACAAACAAACAAAAATGCGTCCCACTCCAGCGGCAAGAACATTATCTCGAGAGATCGCCAACTCCACACTGCAACCTCATCCTGTGCCCTCAGCTCGCCATCAATAGTGCTGGGGAAAAGCAATAATTTATTATCTCATTAACTATTAAATCCCATTCTGCCTGGATAGTCTCCCACGGTGTAGCGGGGGTCATCCTGAATTACTACGCCACTTTGGTTGTGCACAGCACCCGCCTTTGGCAGCCCACCTTTGTACACAGGACACACCAAAGCTCCAGGGTTGCCCAGCAGAGGACGCCAGAAGACACTCCTGGTTTTAAAAGTGAGAAGGAGTCCTGTGGCACTTTATAGACTAACAGATGTATTGGAGCATAAGCTTTCCCTGGCTTTAGTTTCTCTCCCAGCCTGGTGGTTCGCTCTCCGCTTGGAGCGCCTGGCGGACACACGGAGCCATTCCGTGCTTCGCACAGACCCAGCCGGGGAGGGATTTGTATCATTGACACCAGCTGGGACTCAGCTAAAATCCAGTAGCAGCAGGCATCTCTCTACCGGGTTTGCAGCGATAGGAACAAGGCCAGAGCTCTGGCGTCTAAAAAAGACAGCAAAGCTTTTTTAGCTTTGATGTCCCTCAAAGAGGTAGGGAAGCAGGCAGCAGAAACAGAGAAACTACTGTCCATAGGGGGGTTCCTTTAAGCGCATGTATCTGCTAGGCTCTGGCATCAGCTTTTAGAAGCAACTGGTGACCGTAAGCCCTGCCTAAAGTGGTTCTGGGTGCCCTTTTTTGGGAGAAAGCATCCAATCAGTCTGGACGCTCTCTTTCAAAAAAGTGCATTGCTTTTTCCATGCGCTTTTGTGTGTGGATGCTCTCTTTCTAAAAAAAGGTCCTTCCAAAAGAAGCCTGAAGTCTAGACATAGCCTCCCTGTGGCTGTAATGGAAAACAGTCCTTTTCCAGGAGCTTCCGGTTGTCCAGATACAACCAAACCCTGACCAGGCTTTAAGTGAGGAGAAGAGGAAGCTGCCTGATGAATTTGGTGAGTCTAGTTCTTACCACTTAGGCAGAGTTCTTGAACAAACGGACTCACACACAGAAACACAAGCAGAGAGACACGCTCTAAACTATGTAAATAGATAGGGAGGCAGAGCCAGGCATGAGGAACAGGATGGAGCTATATAAGGAAGCTCACCAGTGGGATCAAGTTGCCCCCTTTCTTGGAGGAACATTAAACCTGGAGGATTGAACTGAAGCTGCTCTCTGGCAGCCACAGATGGCGTCTCTAGCACCTGTGAGTCCGTGTGCTAGCATGGACGAGCATGGATGATTCCTTAGGCGAGTGGGGGGGGGGGCATCAAGAGTTAAACCTTGTGACATGGGAACTACTTCATAGACCCAACTTACAGCAACGGCGACAATTGGGGAGGCACTGCAATGTGCGTGTGTGGCCAGCAGGGGCCAGCCTTTGCAAGGAAGAGGACAAGATTGAGGTTATTAAAACGGCCCCTTTCCAGTCTCCCTTTGCCCAGCACTAGAGCGGTGGGTTTGCTTCCCCTGTTTCATGGTAGGCATTTTGCAGCTCCTTCCCTTTGCCCCTTGTGAGATGGCTCACGCCCTATACTGGCCCTTTAAGGGCAAAATCCAGGCCCGGAACAGGGGCTGAAAAAAAAGTCCCAGCTGAGGCCATTAGGGCTAAAGCAGAACAGTTGGCTACTGAGGGGGAGAGCAGTAAGGAGCTGGTAGCTGAGGAAGCAGGAGGCTCCCAGTAGCAAGAACAGTGCTGGGGCAGCAAGGCAGGACTAAGGGCAGTGCTGGCCAAGGTGCCCCCAGGCTGGAGGGCCTGGAGCAAGGCCCAGGGCTTGGCGGGCAGTAACGAGGCAGCCCTGGTAAGCGGGGTAGCAAATTGACACCCTGTGCTGGTGATGAGCGGCCCTTACAGATTGCAGCTTGCCCGGAGACAGGCTAGATGAAAACTGGCAGGGGATCACTGAAGCATGGTGGTGAGTATGCACCCTTACACCCCTGAACTGCAGCGGATCCCAGCCATGGCCCCTTTCCACCATGCACCTAGAGATCTGCCTGTCACAGCCACCTCTCCCCAAACATGGCTGCAGTCCAACAGCTCAGCCTGGCTCATGCCGGGGCTCTCCTGATGCCTGGAGCAGGCCTGGCCAGGTGGAGAGATGCGCTGAGAACACCAAACAGGAAGGGGAATTTCCTGTTCCAAAAAGTGACGCCCAGTGGCTCCTGCCTGTACAAAGCTTCCCCGCCAGGGGGCAGGGCTGCGCCTTGCCAGAAGGGAGCTGGAGTCAGAGGTTTGTGTTTTGCCTGGGAGGGAAGGGCCTTGTGCCCATAGGAGGAGCCAGGCCTTGTTCAATGGCATAGGCCAGGGGACTAGAACAGCTCCAGCCGAGGACAGAGCAGCCTGGGGGTGATAAATACGCAGGGAGCCAGGAAGCCTTCTGTGTCACAGCACATGGAGATGAGGGGCAGCGCAGCGAGGAGGTGCCCGGGGACCTTGCTAGTGATCCTGGTTGTTCATCTTTACTGTAAGTCCTGTTGCTTTTCAAACCCCCAATAAGAATGAGAGCCAGTACTCTGGCCGGGGTCTCCCGTGGGGCACCCAAAAACCAGGAGTCACTTTTGTAAGGCTGAGCCACGTGGGCGATGAACACAAGAATGGCCTGAGCACGATGGATCCCCAGGGAGTAGGGCACCTTGCATCTCTGGGGTTTTGGATCACCTACCTATGCGAAGTGGAGGCACAGTGACACCAAGGACACCTCGAGCTGTGCAAAAAACACAGTCTGGCATTGCAAAGGGTGCCTATGGGACTTAGGCACATGATTCCCATTTTAGTTCACGGGGTAGCTGAGCCTCTAACTCCTTGGGGCCCTTTCAACATCCCAGCAGAAGGGAGCAAAGAGATATTTTTCACAAATGCCTCTGGGGGTTTGTAGCCACGTTTTCAGAAAGGGATTCCGGGCATGTTTGTGAAGGTATTTAGGTGCATAAAGAAGGCGATAGGTGCCTAGAGGGGGTTTCAAAAGTGCTGAGGGGACTAACTCCCATTCCTAGGTGCTTTTGAAAATCCCACTCGATGGGGATCTTCTGCATTTGGTACCTAAATTCCTTTACAAATCTGTGCCATAGGAACCTAAGTCTCTGGTTGTCAATGGGATTTAGGAACCAAAATTATCTCCAAATGGAAATGTTCCCTAAGTGCAGAAGCGGTGGAGAGAGGTGCCCTGGGCTTCCCTCTGTTCTCAGGAATCTGGAGAAGTAAAATCTCCGCAGCTCTTAGTTTGAGCCCTTGAAGGTCTAACCCCCTGGGTGGCTTCTCTCTGTCGTCTCCAGGGGGCAGCTGCCAAGTCGAGGTGCAACAGGCCGCGTCGCTGGTGGTGCTGGAAGGGCAGAGCTGCAGGATCTCCTGCCACTACCAGGCTCTGGTCCTGTCCAGTCTGCACTGGTTCCGACAGCCCCCGGGGCAGATCCCCGCTTTCCTCCTGATGCTGTATCCGAACCAGAAAGGGGCCCAGCGCGGGAATATCACCGCCCAGCTCTTCCCGGACAAGAAACTGAGCTACCTGCACCTCAGCGCCGCCCAGCTGGGAGACGCCGCCAGCTACCTGTGCGCAGTGGAGACACGGTGACGCAGGGCGGCCCCCGGGCTGTGCAAAAACCCAGCAGCTGGGCGTAGCCACAGGCATTAGCAAGAGGGCCTCAGACAGCACAGCTGCTTCTCTGGCACCTCACAGGGATGGTGCCCCGCGCACCAGACACCTGTGCCCTGCCGAAGATCAGACCCGGCGATCACAAAGGTCCATTTACTGGGGAATGTGGGGAAACGCTTCCCGCGTGACTCAACTTTCCACTGTCACTGACATGGAGAAAGTCCAAGGATGAGGCACAGAAATGAGGAAAGGCTCAGAAAACGTGCCCGGGGGTTGTGGAGAGGTTGGGGGAGGAGGGAGATGCAAACGGGCTTGTTTAGTCTGGAGAAGAGAAAACTGAGAGTGGACATGAGAGCAGCTTTCAAGTACCGTGTGCCCCCGAATCCTCCTCTCCCAGCCTGGTCTTCTCTCACCAAATTACTCACAAGGCCACGCCCCTCTCTAGGCGCCGTCAACTTCAAGGCCCAACCAATAGTTTTACTCCCCCTGCCTGGCCCGCTCCACTCCCCTTGGTCCCTGCTTCTGGCTTCTTTCCCCTTTCTCCTTGCCCAGCACAATCCCCCCTCAGTGGGGACTCCAGCAATTTCACCACTAAGGATTTATGTGAAGTCCTGTCTCAGGGGTCCCCCAGCACCTGCCCTGCTGTTTGCGGGTGACTCACCCCAACTACCACCAGCTCTTCCCAGAGAGGGTCTCCTCTCTTCTGGCCTTCTCCTGTAGAGCAAGATCTAGCCATCTGTAAGCCCTGCTCTGCCTGCCTCACCCCACAGCTGGACTCAGCCTATCTAAGCTCCAAACCCTTGTGCTGCCCGTGAGGCTGAGGAGGAGCAGGGCTCTGACAAGGCCCAGGGCCCATGGCAGCTTCCTCCGTGTCGCTAAGCTGGGTGCTAGGTGCTGGGCAAACCATAAACTTGCCCAAGGTCATGCAGAAAACCAGAGCCAAGGATTTCGCAGCATTTTCTAGGAATTAGGTTCCCAGCTCCCAGGGCATCGTGGGAAAAATCTAGAGCTTATCTCCCCGGGCTTCCCTTCCCCCTCTGTCCGAGGGAGGTGGCTAATAACACTGCCTCTGGCTCTCTGTCCTGTTTAGATGGTACGTTTTCAGAGCAGGGGCTGTCTCTGTATCTGCACAGCACCCAGCAAGGTCCTGGTCTCAGATGGGTGTCAAGATCAGCAGACTGAGAGGGAACACATGGCACCAACAACAGCTGTGAACATGTCATTCATTTTCATACATGTTGTGGCCAACAGACCGGGAGTAGAAATACAAGAAATATTATGCACAGGGAGGGCAGTTAACTGTTGGAACAACCTGGCCTGGGGTGGGAGGGAGGCTCCCTTGGTTCAAGTCTTTACATGGGGTTTAGCTGGGATACCAGATAATTCATGGGATGGTGTTGGAGCTGGACTCAGGCTGTGTCTAAACAGCAACATTATTTCCAAATAACATTTTCAACTTCTACACAGCCAGCAGTTATTTCCACATAGAGTCAAAATACTGTCAAGCTTCAGGACTTCTTACTTCGACTCCTGTAACTCTCGTTGTATTCAGAGTAAGGGAAGTGGGAGGAAGAGTGCTCTATTCCGAAATCAGTGCTGTGTAGACAGCACCAAAACTCCAAATAAGCTAATTTGAATTAAGCTAAGCAATTGACTTACCTCAGTGCCCCAGCAGGGGCAGGGCAGGCTCTAGGTTTTTTGCCACCGCAAGGAAAAAATTTGTTGGCCGCCTCCCTTTTTTGACAAAGGCATGAGTGGAGTGGGACTGGGGGCTTGCTTTGCTGGTGCTCAGAGCCGGCCTTGGACTAAGGGCATGCGGAACAGGGACACCCGGCTCTGTGGCATGGGAGTGGATCGCTAGGTGGGATCCTCTGGGCACCTGTCACCGACCCCGCGCCCCGCCATTGCCCTGGTAGCACCTTGTTCCCTGCCCCCGGGACTCGCTCTAAGGCTTCGGGGCTCCACATAGGGCTGGGTGCGAGTCTGTGTCCCGCGGCGCATGGGGCTCAGCCCCGGGGATCTCCCGGTCCGGTCTTGCACCGTGTGGCCAAAGCTTAGAACTGACAAGCGGCGCTTAAAGAGGGAGCTGGGAGGCCCCTGCCCACGCGAGGCGGCCCAGACCCTCCCATGCGCCGCAGTGGGCTGAGGCGGGTCGCGTCTCGCAGTCCAGGGGCTGCCCCCTGTCGGGCTGAGCTCCTATCTGGCGAAAGGCGCGTCGATGCGGTGATTTGCGGTAGGTTGGGGATTCCCGGGGGGCCAAGGGCGAGGGGAGTCAGGTCAGCAATGGAGCAGGTGGAAACTCCAAGGCCAATGGAGAGCGGGGCGCGCCCGTGACTAGCAGCGCCCGAGCCAGACCCGATGTCTTTTCACGCAGCCCCGCGCCCCATTCCCAGGACCGGAGCTGTGCCCAAGGCCCCGTGTCCGGTGTTGTCACCTCGCTGTGATGCGCCGTAACTCAAATAACACTGTGGAGAATGAGCTGGGCTCCTGGGGCCGGTTGCGGCCAGCTCAAGCCCAGCGCGCGGCACCGGAGTTTGAAGGTGCAAGCGGGAAAAGGAAAACCCAGCCGGGCTCCGTGGTGGGTACTTGTGATCCCAGCGCCCGGGGAGACTGAGGCCGGCAGATCGCTTGAGCTCGGGAGTCCTGGCCTGCAAGAGGCTGCGCTGAGCCGGTGTCCGCGCTAAGGGCGGCACTGATGGGGAGGAGGGTTCACTGGAGAGACAAGGGTCCTCAGGTTACCTAAGGAGGGGCGAACCGGCCCCCCTTAGAGCAGGAGACTAGGGGGCGCTGTGGTGCAGGGAGCTGTGTGGGGCTCTCCATAGCGGGTCTGTACCCTAATAGGAAGTCCTAACCCCAATCTGACATTAGGCGGCGCTATGTTGCAGGGAGCAGATCGAGGAGCTCAGGTTGTGGCGGGTTCCCCCCAATCTACAGCCAAACCGGAAATACCATTTTCCTCTTGCAGCAAAGCAGTCACGGGCTGGCGGGTTGTCACGCCGGGACCACACAGCCAGCCAGAGAGCTAATGAGCCTGCTGGGACAGCCAAGAGAAAGTGTCATACTCAGGCGGGGCTGGAAACCTCATGATGAAGGCAGAAAACCTGCTCTGGGTTCTGACGGCCTTGGCGTTGCTTGGTAAATAGAGACTCTGCCCCTGGGGTCTTGTGACCTCGGAGCCAGAGCAGAAGAGGAGCGCGGGTTCGGGAGTCGTGGGAGGATTGTCAAAGCTGGGATTTGGGTACCGAGTTCTCTTCCAAATCTCCTCCTGAAGCTTTGATAAACCCTGCAGGAAGGAGGACGGGTCCCTGTTCTGTTCCCTCCCTCTGGGGCACCGGGCATTGGCCACTGTCGGAACACAAGGAACGAGGCTGGATTGACTTTGGTCTGCCCCAGTCAGCCCGTGCCTATGTAATGGGAAATATGCTCAGCCCTTCCCTCGGGAAAACGTTACAACGGGACCGGAGTGGAGCGGGTGGTGGGGTTCGAAGAGTAACAATAATACTGGATATTCGCCGCCACGTCCCCGTGCAGATGTGAATTGTGGTTCCCAGCTGGAGGCAGGGGCCGTGCAAAGCACAATAAGGGACCGCGCCTGAGGCAGGGCGAGGAGGGAGAAGTTTATTAGCAGGCTAATCAGGGAGGGACTCTCCATAAATACACCCCGAGGCAGCGTCCTGCGGCTCATCTCTCCTTCCCCGCTCTGTGTCCCAGAACCCAGCATGGAAGACGCCGTGAGGCAGACCCCGCCGGCAGCGGCAGGTCTGGAGGGTGGGGCTGTGACCTTGGATTGCGCCTACGAGACAGACGCCAGCGGCTACACCTTGTACTGGTACAAACAGCAGCTGGCGGGGAAGCCCGTTTTCCTCCTGTGGGAATATTCCGGAGGAATACGTGAGAACCAGGCCGGGGAGAGATTCTCTGCGGACTTCAAGAAATCCCAAAGCTCCATCAGTCTGAGGATCACGGGCTTGGAGCCGAGGGACTCCGCCGTGTACTTCTGCGCTCTCAGTAGAGGCCCACGGTGGTGTGATGAACACAGATCCCTGCACAAAAACCCTACAGCTGTCTCCTGCCCTGGGAAACCGACCCCTGCATACGAAGTCAGGAGGCCACAGGCAGGAAAGGGGGGTGTATGTGGTGAGGGGTGGCGGGGAAGGGGGCCCGGCTGCAGCTGGCTTCCTGCAGATAAAAATCTCTAGCTGGTTTCTGGGAATCTGCCTCACAGCTCCACTCAGAAATTCACCAGGGGCAGAATTGTCAGGAGACAAAGCAGAATGAGCCCAGGGTCCGGAAGGACCTTTCTGGGGGTGAGGATCTCTGGTAGCAGAAGGGTCTTTCATTCAGCAGAGAAAGTCAGAGTGAGCTGGACTGGACACCGAAGCAGGGCAAACTCACGTCTCAACGTATCTGATGAGGTGGTGGGTTCTTCTCCACTCGGATGGTTCGAACTCGGCCTGGATTTCGCTTTCTGGAAAATACGCTCTAGCTCCGCCATAAACCCTATCAATGGTGCGGGGAGCACAGGTTGAAATTCTGTGGCCTGTGTGTCAACGGAGAGCAGATACACGGCCAGAGCGGTCCTGTCTGGCCTCACAAATTCACGCATCTGCTGCACACATCCCTGGCTGCGGAGGCTGGAATTGTCACAGGCGCCTCCTGGGTTTAGGCACCAGGATTCTATAGAAACACAAGGGGGGATTTAAGTGCCTCAGTCCCCAGGGATCCTTTGGGAACCACAGCTCACATTGCGCAGTGGATGGGCAAAAAGGCCGACGCACCGCGTGACTCCTCTGTCAGCCCTCGGGGATTTTTAGGGGGGGCCCATTCAGAAGCCTCTGGCACTGCAGATTTGAGGCCCCCTGTTTTAGACTGATGGAAGCAGAGGTTGGGCCGGGGATGCTGGTGCTGGTCTCTGCTATTTAGCAGCCAACAGCCTGCGGCCACAACACGGAAACGCCAGGGATCCATCCTGAGGAGGGGGAGGGCGAGTCCCTTCTCTGGGGCACGTGGCTCCCACCCCCGTTTGCAGCCCTGCATGATTCACCAGCGTCTGCCCGGCACCCCTGTGAGGTGGAAGGCAGGCTCCTGGAATTAGGGTGCTAGGGGTGCTGCCCAGACCGCTGACTTTAAGCGGTTTCCTATACCTCTCCAAAGTTTGCAGTTCGGTTCGATGTACCCCCCACTGTACATATGGTCCCTGTACACCTGTGGGAACCTGCTGTGCCCCTCCCCCATTTCACAGCTGGGGAGCGGAGGACCAGGCAGGCAAGTTTTTAAAAGATCGTTGGGGACCGAGTGGATTTTTTTTCAGGGGGGCCTCGGTGCCAAACACCCTGTGAGATCAATGGGCGGGACCCTGGGTGTGTTTGAACCCCTCCCCTCACCGAGGCATCCCTCCTCACATAGGCATCCTTCTATGGCTCTCAGGGACGTGTCCAAAGCCCCCGAAATGCCTATAGGGGAGGAAGGTCTCGAAATCCGGCCTTGGCTGGAGCTGTTCCGAGAGTCCACAGGAATCCCCTGGAATTTCCTGAGGCTCGGGGCTAGTCTACTCTGTGGCTGCACAGCCATGAGAAGGCAGGTGAACACGCAGGGGCAGCTACAGGATCCCAGTCTGTGGCGTGGGAGTGTCACATGATGTGTCTGTGAAGAGAAACCCTGCGGGCAGAGAGGAGGCAGGTACCCAGCGCGTCTCCCTGCCTGTGACTCCAGGTGTCAGAAATTCCCCTCCCCTCCCTGGACACCATGAGGCGGCGAGTCCCCTGGGTCTTTCTCCACTTGCTCAGTAAGTTTCTGCTCCGAGCTCGCTGGGCCCGTGGGACGCTGAACCAGGAACGCAAGTCACAGCTCAGAGTCCCTGCAGCCCTGGGAGAGAGGGGACAGCCAATGAGGCATGATGCTGTGCCTGAGCTATTCCAACAGCCGCATTGCCCTGGGGCGCTTTGCCAGCACTTCTT
>JANRFK010006695.1:5173731-5188472 GCA_030068395.1 Apalone spinifera
CCCGCTGCGCTACCTGCTCATCATGAACCGCAGGGTGTGCGCCCTCCTGGCTGCCGGCACCTGGATCACCAGCTCCTTCCACGCCACTGTCCTCACTAGCCTGACCTTCACACTGCCCTACTGTGTGTCCAACGTAGTGGACTATTTCTTCTGCGACCTTTTCCCCGTGGCCAAGCTGGCCTGTGCGGACACGTATGTCCTTGAGACCGTGACCTTCACCAACACTGGCATGGTGCCCACAACCTGCTTCCTCCTCATCCTCGCCTCCTACGTCAGGATCGTTTATTGCATCCTGAAGATGAACGCGGGCGAAGGGCGGCGCAAAGCGGCCTCCACTTGCGCGTCCCATCTCACAGTGGTGATGCTGTTCTTCGGGCCCTGCACCCTGGTCTACACCCAGCCCCAGCTGAGCAAAGTGCTGGTGACCCCTGTGCAGATCTTCAGCAATGTGGTTGCGCCCATGCTGAACCCGCTCATCTACACGCTACGCAACAAGGAGGTGAAGGTGGCGCTGAGAAAACTGGGAGTGGGTCTGATGACGGGACGTTGATGTGCAGCAGCTCGAGGCGCAGCAAGTGGGTCTGAATGGAAATACATCTGCACAGACATGTGCGTGGCTGCCCTGCGCCTTGCTGGAGGTCCGCAAACCATCAGAATGCTCCTACAAGTTCCTCGTCCCAACAGGCAGCAAGGCTGGCATTTACAAAGATGCCTAAGGGACAGACAGCCTCAGCGCATCAAAAGTCAGTGAAACTGGTGACCCAAACTTCGTAAAGGGCTTTGAAAAGCTCAGCCATGCTGCAGGGATGTACATAGCTTCAACTCTGAGTCACTCTAAGGCAGGTTTTCTGGTCCTTCAGTTATTCTCAATGCTCTTCTCTGAATAGCCACTCCGAGCCGACTCAAGATTCCTCCTTTCTGCATCCCATGGTTATAGGAGCTCGCCTGGCCACAGCGTTGCGCTGGGAGCTCACGTTCAGGTCACTGTGCGCCACAACCCCCAAATCTGTTCCAAAACACCCCTGTCCTACTAGCACAGCCTCAGTTTGTTTCCAGAGGTCCCGACTTACGTTTACCCCTCATCCAAGGCACATTATTTGCTTGCATTCCCTACCGAAGTGATCCAGACGAGGAGAGCAGGTTGGTGGAACCGTTCCAGGGTTGGGGTTAGCATGGATGGCTGCTGAGTGTTCCCAACAGCAGGGGAGGGGGACACTGTTGTTTGCAAGGGTCAGAGTTAGTTGGAAACTCATAGGGCTCGGATTAAGACAGGGCAGTTGGGTTACACAAGATTTCAGGTGACATACGCAGTCAATAAACTTATGCAGGGGGAGGCAGAAGGTAAATTGATTCATGCCATGGATTCTGGGTCAAGGCAGGAAGTTAAGCGGATGATAACTCTTTAGGACTCCAATCCCCCCGTGGAGACTCTGCGGTAACAATTATTCCCGGTTCCCACCCCTTGCTCTGGGAGCTCTTTGAGGCCGGGGCTATCTCTGGCTGTGTGAATGCAGCTCCCATTGCCCCTGGGCCTCCCAGCCAGCCGTGCCACAGAAATACTAACACCTGGCCCAGAATTGCCCCTGATGCCTCGGACATGGGTTTGAGCCTTGTGCCTTGCAATGAAATAACAATGAAACAGCAAAGTGACAGGCACCCGGGGTAGGAGCCGAGACCCCAGACCTTCCCCCTGCAGAACAGGGCACGTGTGCCCAGCCTCCCGCACTAGACCGAGCCCTGCCTGCGAGGTCAGAGCGCTCCCTGCTGGACTGCCTGCCCCTCTCCCTGCACTGCAGCACCCCCTGTTGGGCTGTCTGCCCCTCTCCCTGCTCTGCAGCACCCCCTGCTGGGCTGCCTGCCCTGCAGCACTGTTAGGATTGAAAGTTTTAGTCTTTTTATATTTCTTATCTTAGGTTTAGTAATGCAAGGTAATATATATATAATCATATTTAATATTGTAGTAAGTCAAACCCTTTAGTTAGGTATACATCTCCTATATCTTCTTGTTCTGAAGTTTTAGTAATAAAGAGACAGAATCACATATTGCATCTATGTTAATGAGACATTTAATATTGTATTGAATTAAGTCCTTTTAGTTAAATGTCTAGTCTTTTGCCCTAAAAGTGAGTTTAGTGAATGGGCCTAAGTGTAAAGACAGTTCTGGGTATTGTGTCTGTGTTACTAAGATTAGAAAAATGTTGAAGGTCAAGCCTTAATTGTTTGATTTACAACGCCTCTTTGCTTTGCCCAATGCAGATCTATGTAACCTCGAAAGTCCTTGTAACATTGCTCGTGTGTGCGCGAGGAGTGTGAATGTGTCGAGATAAGCTGCAACGTTAAATTGCTTAGAACCAGATGGCCAGAGAAGGGGGGTAAGCGAGAATGGGCAAAGGCCAGAACACGAGACAACCTGGCTGTAGGGAAGCCATCTATAACCATCAATGTGTACCCCCTCCGCACAAGAGGATTGGCAAATTGGCAGATTGACAAACCCTGAAGCGGAGCGGGCACCCCCAAACGATGATTGATTACAGGATGAGCCTTCAAAAGATGTTTGGGAATGATTGACATCAACAAGGTAACATTCCAGTCATAAGCTGACAGAGGGGAATCCGTGGATTTCAACAAGAGAAAAAGATTATTAAAGCAAGGTGCTTTTGTGACGGCGCGTTAGGGTTTTCTCATCTCCTGCACCCCCGTAATGGCATGAACAGACTCCACCAGCCAGTAGAATAGAGGGAGTTTATTGCTTCTCCAGGACACAGCACAGCACAGATGCAATCCAATTACAGGGCCAGACCCAGGATGCCTCAGCCCCCCCCTTGAGATGAGGTGGGGGGACTGGGCCCTCAAATCCCAGCCCCTGGCTCGGCTGAATTCCTCCATGATATCCAGACAGAAACTAACCCACTCACTTCCAGCCCTGCCCCCAGCCAGGGGCGGCATTCCCCCTTCCTTTGTGTCCCTCCCTGGGGGTAGCTGGTCAGACAGGTTTGAAGCCCCTTTTGCATAATGACTCATCCTCTGCCCTGCTGGGCCGTGCTGCAGACAGCAGCCAGTGGGGGTCACTCACAGCCCAGGTCCCCCCACCACGTCACAGCTTTGCTATGGAACTTTGGGTTCATCTGCCACCATCCCCAGAGGCGCATCGGCTCGTGACCGACAAAGGCCCTGCTCCCACCTGTGTTCGATCTGGCTGGCCACTGGATTGACACAGACTCTGGACTGGTAACTGTGATATCATCTGGCAAGACTGTGTATGTATGATGTTCTGTGTGCGAGTGATTGAAAAGCATATGCAGCTGTTGTATTCTCAATAAATGAGGTGCACTGTCTTTTCCCCTATAAAAGATCTCATGGGCTTCGTTTAAGCAGATAACATTTTTGGTGGAGAATGCGGGCAGTGCACCACATTTATTGAGAATACAACAGCTGCATATGCTTTTCAATTGAAATAAAACTTTCAATCCTAATAGCACCCCCTGCGGGGCTGCCTGCCCTGCTCCCTGCACTGCGGCGCCCCCTAGGCACTGCTGGGGGCAGCCGGAGTCTGCTTACTGGTTGTCTTGCACTGGCCCCGAGAACCAATTCCAACGCGCCACAAACGCAGACTCTGGTGCTTGGGAAAAGCAAACTGGGACTGGAAGGTCAGAACACACACTGTGCATGTCAATTGTCAAAACCCTGGTAGCTTCTGATGGCCATTGAGGAAACCTACATTGAGCTCCCAGCCAGGGGCACTGGGGTCCATAAAGGGAGGTGCAGGGAGAGCTAGGGGCTATAATATTGGGTATCTAAGAATAGTATCAATTCAATTCAGCTACGTTCAAAGAGCCCATGAGAATGATTTGCAAACCATTATCTTGTGGCTATGACAAAGGACCGGGATGTAGTAGATCGGGGTTCAAGTACAGGCTCTGTAGACGACTCCCTTTTTCTCCTAGAGTTGCTAAAACCCCAAAATTTTGTGCCTCAGTTTCCTCATCTGGTATGCATGGATAAATAAACCCCGTGTCACTCTCAGCTGTTCAATGTGTGTCACATTGAGGATAGGACTCTCTCTTATTATGTGTCTATGCTTGGGCCCCAAGGCTCAAGTCGAGATGGTGGGTTCTACCAAAATACCCGTGATAATAATAGGATGAACACACATTTCAGCCGACAAATACTGTTCTGGCTCTGGTGTTTATGCAACAACACTCAGAACTCAGCTGATGCAAACCCAGAGTCACTCCTGAGCTTGGTGCCTGGCAGTGACACGGCCCAGCCTGGGGACTCGTTAGCAATGCCAACATTTTAATTAATCCCAACGGCCATTCCACCCCATGGTTGCTGTGCCTGGGCTGGGGATAACACAATTACAGAGGTTAATTGTCATGTCTGCCCTCTGCCCCTGCATCCCGGCTCCCAAGCACAGGGAAAGGGCAGGAAACGACAGCGATTAGAGGAAATGTTGGGTACCATTTTAACACGGTGGTGCTAGAACACCACCAGATGGATGGATGGGATCATTGCTGGAAACCTCCCCCTCCCAGTCTAGACCAGTCTCTCTCCCATCCCACTCTGTGCCCTGTCTGTGACTCTGTCTACTTTACCGAGCTGCCCACCCATGTAGCTATCCACCGTCAGCCACTTAGCTGGGTTGACCAGATGTCCTGCTTTCAAAGGGACAGTCCCGTATTTAAGCCCTCCTGCAGGTGTCCCATCTTTTTTCCTTAATAAGGGCAAATTGTCCCATATTTTCTGTCTCCCTTTCCCCATCAGCACCGGTGGGTACCCTGCTCACTGGTCCCCCACAAGGGGTGAGTGCGTGTGTGGTGGCTGGGGAGTGCAGTGGCTAGAGGAGGCGAGTGTGCAAGGCTGGTGGGGGGATGCTGCTCCCCCTGATTTGCACCTCCCCCATCCCCATCTCTGCTGCTCCTCCACATCCCCCGGCAGGGTGTCCCGCTGCCAGTGCTGTGAGGAGACCCAGCCGCTGGTTGGGGTGCTCAGCTTACTGACAGCCTGGCTGACAGGCTCCGTCCTTCCCCTGCCACTGCAGGCAGGGCCGGCGCTCAGGGGAAGCCCACGACTCTCTGGCCCAGTGAACTGGCTAGCAGAGGCCAAGCCCTACATGTGCCAAAGCCCCACACAGCAAAGCCCCTTCACCCCCTCAGCTAAGCTCTGGAGTGGAGCAGTGGGAGGGGGAGTGATTTCCAGCCTGTTTGTGCCCCAAACTTGAAGGCTCCAGAGTAGCCCCTGGGGCAGGGACTCTGCACCTTCTTCACCCATGTCTCTCCCCTCCCTGGATCCCACCTCCAGGGACCACAGGGCTGCTCCATTGCCTAGGCACCCTCCTCTGAAGAGCCGCCTAACCCTAAGCCACATCTCCAGCCGGGTGCGCTGTAACCCCTGATGCGCGGTGCAGGCTGAGGGGTGAACCTTTGCCTGCCTGTGCTGACGCCAGAGGCTGTTGGGTTAGGTGGGTGGCCAGCACTAGCCTGGAGTATGAGCTGCCTTTCAACACTGTGTGGGCAGGAAGGGACAAGCTGCTGCTAGCCGCATTGGAGTGAGGGCCAGGAAGTGAGGCGGGGGGCGGGGGGGAGGAGAGAAGAGCTCTGCAAAGACATGGGCCGGGTCATCTCAGGCCTCCCTCCCCCGCAGCTGGAAGCAGTCCCCAGTCCACACATTCAGCCCATTGTCAAGAGGAGGGTTGGGGTTGATCCCCCTTCCTGTGTCTGGGGCAGTACGACAGTGAACTCTGTCAGGCTGGGTCTGTCTCACTCTGCCTCTGAGTGGCCCCCCCAGAACAACGATGCCACTGGGAGCTGGGGGGTGGGGCTGTGGTGCTTCAGAAAGTACTGTGCTGCCCTCCGTCTGCACAGCGGTGAGTTTCGCCCTCGCACATCACCACACTGCTGCAGGAACACACCCCTGTGCACACAGGCGCTGAGAAGGGAGCAGGGGAAGGGCAGCACATACAAGGAGCTGATGGACTTAGAGACCCCCAGAAAACCCTTTGTCCCAGCCCTGCGCTATTTCACTCCACCGGGGGACGTCTCCAGCTTGTGTCACACAGCAGGAGAGACTAGATCAGCCTGAATATCCCATCCCCCCTTCAAACATCTGGCTTGGATTCTCAGCTGGCAGAACCATAAACCCAACAGAGCTCCCCAGGAGTCAGGCCAGGAGAGCGAGAGAGAATCCGCACCCCAGTGGTGCTGGGATCGGGCCCTTCCTGCTCCAGGGCCCTGCCCTTATCTCCCTGTCTGGGGGCCGGGCCCCAGGACTCTTTGAGCATCTCCAAAACAAGGTCAAGTCTCCATTAATTGGTGGCTCGAGCCTGCTGGGGATTCAGGGCTGGTCCCCAGGGGCCCAGAGGAGATTTAAGGCCCAGGCAGAGCAGGGAGGCTGCAGGAAGTGGTGGGGAAGCTGTGGGCCGTGCAGCAGCACAGGGCAAGACGCAGGGAAGGCCTGGTCAGCTTGGCAGTGCATTTGGGCTCCTGGCTGGGTCCCAGGGACCCCATCCAGGCCCGTCTCCTGGGTACTGGGCCATGCTAGGAAGGACACTGGATGGGGCCACAGGAGTCACGGCCAGGACAGAAAGGAAGAATCCCAGCCAGCTGGAGCTGCCTCTGCCTACGCAGCCAGTGTAAGGTGCCTGCTTTGGTACCTTGCCTTGCCCCCGGTCTCTGCCTATCTCTGGCCCTGGTCCTGCTGCCCCCAGGGCCTGCCAGCCTAGTGTGTTCTGTAGAGAGCCACCGACCCAGCCGTCTAGACCCGTCTGTGTGTAGCGCCTGCCTGCCTGTCCCCGGGCTGTGTCACTAATCTCCCTTCCTCTGTCTGCCTTAATCCCCCGCCAGCCTTGGCCCTGCAGACCTGCCCCTCCCCATCCACCATAACACCCCCGCCAGCCTCTGCCCTCCAGTCCTGCCCCTCCCCATCCACCATAACCCCCCTGCCAGCATCTGTCTTGCAACTTTGCCTCTCCTGCATGGGGATTCTCCATGGCTAAATGCCAACCTCTTCATCACTGTCCTGCAAATCTCACTGTAAGAGTCCCCTCTGGCAAGTCATGTTCATCTCAAAGCTGCCTGTCACAGCCGAGCCGATGACAGGCAGTCGGAGGCTGAGAGCCACTGAACCAATCTGTGAACTTTGGGCATGATGGAAACCACTTTCAATCCAGGGGTCGTGGCCACCCTCCTGTACTGGTAGATCCAGTCCCTCTGGCTGTGGCTGTTCCTTGTGTCCATTTTCTTCTTTCCCTAACCTTGATAGTCCCCTCCCGCCCCCGACCATTCACAGAGCTGAGAGAATTTTTCATCGCATTCATTGGTTTCTGGTTTCCATTCTCCTCGTGATTCCTCACACGGACACATTGCAACACGGTCACTGAGAAAAATGGAACCCTATCAGAACAAGGTTCTTGGCAGCACGTACGGTTATCCCCTCGTGGAGAGTGTAAGGGGGAAAGAGATCAAAACCACGCATGAAAAATGCTAGCCACAAACCAACAGAAGGCTCTAAGGTATCGCAGGGATAAGGGTTAGGTAAGGGCCTAGATAGAAGAGAATTAAAAGCATTGGTGTAGGACAGCACAGAGGAGAACATTTAGACTAGACGAGACAAGATTTCCCCTTTGATCCTCTCTGGATGGTGTGTCTGCACAGCAGGGCTTAACTCGAAATAAGCTATGTAATTTGAGCTATGTCAATTGTGTAGCTTATTTTGAAACAGCTTATTTGGAAATTGGGAGCATCTACACAGCACTTATTTCAAAACAGAGCACTCTTCCTCCGACGTCCCTTACTCCTCGAACAATGAGGGTCACAGGCGTCGGAGTAAGAAGTCCTGCAGCTTGACAGTATTTCGACATTATGTCAAAATAACTGCTGGCTGTGTAGACGCGGACTAAGTTATTTTGAAATAATGCTGCTGTGTAGACATACCACTGAAGCATCCTTTTCCTCTGTGTTCGGCCCCAGCACAGTGAGGCTGTGAAACAAACTGACATGACAGTCACAGAAATATACAGAGCTAGGACTGACAGGGAGACCTGGAGGCAGTGGCGGGAAGGGTGAACATCGCAGCTGTAGGGTGACAGATTGTTTCAGTAACTCACTGGCTTCATTTCTCTCCCCTACCCCAGGAATGAGTCTCAAATGGGGCTGGGCAATCACACGATGATGACTCATTTCATCCTCCGAGGGATCCCCAACACCGACGGCTTCCAGACCATCCTCTTCTTCACCTTCTTAGCCTTCTACCTCTGCACCCTGCTGGGCAACCTGCTTATCCTCTCAGCCATCCTCAGTGACTTCCGCCTGCACACCCCCATGTACTTCTTCCTCTGCAACCTCGCCGTGCTGGACATTGGGTTTTCCTCCATCTGCATTCCCAAATTGCTGGCCAATCTCTGGGTTCAGAACAACATCATCTCACTGGGCGGGTGCATGGCCCAGCTCTTCTTCTTCCATTTCTTGGGCAGCACCGAGTGCCTGCTTTACACGGTCATGGCCTACGACCGGTACGTGGCCATCTGCCATCCGCTGCGCTACCTACTCATCATGAACCGCAGGGTGTGCGCCCTCCTGGCTGCTGGCACCTGGATCACCAGCTCCTTCCACGCCACCATCCTCGCCAGCCTGACCTTCACTCTGCCCTACTGCGGGTCCAACGTGGTGGACCATTTCTTCTGTGATCTCTTCCCTGTGGCCAAGTTGGCCTGTGCAGACACATATGTCCTTAAGACCGTGACCTTCACCAACACTGGGATGGTGTCCATGACCTGTTTCCTCCTCATCCTCATGTCCTACATCTTCATTGTCTACTCTGTCATGAAGTTGAACGCGGGCGAAGGGCGGCGCAAAGCAACCTCCACTTGCGCCTCCCATCTGGTGATGGTGATGCTGTTCTTTGGGCCCTGTGCCCTGATCTATACCCAGCCCCAGCTGAACATGGTGACCGCTGTGGAGCTCTTCGGCTATGTGGTGACGCCCATGCTGAACCCGGTCATCTATACGCTGCGCAACAAGGAGGTGAAAGCAGCACTGAGAAAACTGAGGGGTCAGATGACAGCTCATTGACATGCAGCAGGTGCAAGAGCTGCATGTGGGTCTGCGTGGAAATGCACCTACAAATATACCTGCATGGCCTCTCGGTGAGAATTACGAACCACCCCCTCTCGTCATTCCCACACAGCCTCATCTACCTATCTGGAGATCCACGATTCATAGAAAGACTCCTGCTGGCACTGGTGCAGCAAGGCCAACAGGTACAGAGGTACCCAGGGTGTGGGCGAGGCAGGAAGGAAGCCCATCCATGCCAGGGCTTAGGAGGGCGAGGCAGGAAGTTAGGTGAATGAGGTGGTCTTTTGGGGGCTCCCTTCCCCACCTGAGACACTTGCTGAAGCTGTGTGCTGAGCCGGCCCACAAGTTGCGGTGCAAGGACACCAGCTTCCCTCTCGGTGGAGACACGTGTGGAAATTGCTGCCCAGAAGCTGGAGACTCCTGATCGGAACCGGTCAGTTGCAGATCAGTCTGGAGTGCGGAGGTCTCCCATTGGCGCTGTACTGATGCAAGTGTGCCGGGCAACACATCGCATTCTGCTGGGGAGGCCCGTTAGTTGGGGTTGGTCCTGCATTGGGCAGGGGGCTGGATTCAGCGACTCCTGAGGTCTCTGCCCGCCCTGGGGTTCTGTGACTGGGAAAGGTGCATGCCGTTGAGGCTGGCTTTGCCAACATATTTCCCATCTGTGGGGGCAATGGATGGCACACGGCACCAGCTTGCTCTGCCACCGAGCACAGCCCCAGGAAGGACGAAACAATTCCCAATGCTGCTGCAGACGCATGTCGCTTGCCAGGGGCTGTTCACAGGCATCATCCCTGGCTGTCTGGAAAGGTGCGTGACGCACACATTCTCGCGAACACCGGCCTGGACAGAAAGCTGCAGGAGGGGTCTTTCCCTACAGACCACAAGATTACAGCGGGGCGGGGAGGGGGGGAGTGGCAGTGCCCATTGGGATGCTGGGAGATCTGGCTTACCCCTTGCAGCCCTGGCTCATGAAACCACACAGAGGGCACCTGGACAGCAGTGAGGAGCATGGTAACAGTTGGGGTCCGAACGCGCCTCTGGGAGACTGAAGGCGAGATGGAGGTGTCTCTGCAGCCGGATGGACCTCACTGAGGACCATGTTCCCATGGTCACTGCAGCCTGCTGCATCTTGCATAAAGTGCGCGGTAGCAAGGGGGGGACCTGCAGCACAGCGCTTGGCTACAGAGTTTGAGCAGCCAGACGCTAGAGCTGTCAGAGGAGCTCAAAGAGTCTCAGGGAGACTTTGAGGGGGCACTTAGAAAATGAGGGGCACTGGAATAAACCTCGGTAAGAGCGGCTTCCACATGCCTCCCCCCATCCAATGCAACACACTCAGGAACATACCTTTAATGCCTGCCCCTGGGATCTCAGTGAGCAGTCTGGGACATGGCTGAACCATTACTAAAAGCATAGAATCACTTAACAGTAGGCCTTTACCCATTAGTACACTGGGCATGAAAATACAAGTCAGCTCCCTGCCTGGCTGGTAAGGGGGGTGCTGGCAACAGGGTTACAACTTGCAGAGGTGTGTGGATCCAGGCATCATAACCACAGGTGTGTGGGTTGGGGGAGGAGCACGTGGCAAAATTTGGACTCCCAGGAAGGAAAAGGAAATTGGGGGCAATGGGGAGGGCAGTTCTGGACACAGAATTTTGAATCTGCTGTGGCAGGGAGGAGGGAGCCTGTGTGGGCTGACTGCTGCAGCCCCTCAAATCAGGCTTCCAGTCTGTGCCTCCATTTACCTAACCATGTGATTGCGAGTCTTGCACACCTGAGACTAGACAGACTCCTGTCCCCACTCACTGACGGCACCAACAGCTCTGCCTGGTCCAAGCCTGCTCAGGGTGGGGTGGTATTTCCAGATGCTGCAGCAGCAGAAAAACAGATTTAACTTTCAAGGGGCTTGCAAGGGGGTGGGGTAGGCGACCGGTAACTCCTGCAAGGCAGGGGAGTGCAAACTGCTGACCAGAGCAGCTGCTTGGGAATTGTGGGCCCCTTCCTGGTGCCCAGAATCAGTCTCAAAACACCTTGAGGTGGCCACACGCCACCTGTCTGTCAACAACACAGGGAGAGGGAAAGACAAAAGCTCCTCATGGAGCTGGAAGTTTCTGGTCAATGAAAATGTCGATTTTGCACACAGAAGTCGGGCTGCGGAGTGAATGCTCGTGCATTTCTGTCACCAAAAGGAACTTTCCTTCACAATACTCGCCAGGTTAGACCATCGCAGAGAAATGATAGAGAGCAATTGAGCACGGCAGATATTAGAGATGGGTAGCTCAAGCATATCTGAAATACACCTGTTATTGCAGTGTGGACAGCAGTACTATGTACTTGTGTGGAGTTGTTGTTGTTGTTGGGGTGTGTGTCTGTGTGTGAGAGAGAGCGCATGCGCATGCGCATGTGTGTTACCTCGGTGTTGTGCGGCAGTGGTTTGCATGGGTGTGCAACAGGATGTCTGAGGCTTGTGAGAAAGCGAGTGTTTGGCACGTGTCAGAGGCAGAGAGCGACAGAGAGCGACTGATAGAGACGCACAGAGGGAGGCAAGGGAAGCAGGAGATCTGCGTGTGGAGACAGACAGAGGTTGGACCCTGCAGGCTGTGGCAGAACGTGGATGAAGGTTTCATCCCACCATGAGGACGCTCTCAGCCCTTCTCTGCATCCTTGGTCAGTGGGAGTCGCAGGCTCTTTCCCTGGGTTTCCAGCCTGGCTTTCAATGTTCTGTTTTCCGATGGTGACTTTCTGCCTTTCTCCCTGCAGCAGCTCCAAGATGGGCCCTGGCCCAGGTGTTTCAGCCGGCTCAAATCACACTCATGGAAGGAGAAAGGATCCTGATCCCTTGCAGCCAAAACGCCACCTCCAATGAGGCGATGTATTGGTACCAACAGCCCCAGCAGGGCTGGGGGGCCCTGAGCTTCCTAGGGACGGGGTACGATGGCTCCTTCACCGCTGGAGAGTTCACCATGGTTGTGGTGCAAGCCTCCCGCTCCACCAACCTCACCCGCGACAGAGCCAGGCTGGGCGAGGCCGGCACCTACTACTGCGCCGTGAGAGACACAGCAAGGGGAACCCAGGACCCAGCTGCACAAAAACCCACAGCCTGGCTTCCTGCTGCCCTGCTCACAGCACCACGGCCTTCCCTGCACTAGCTGTGCTGAGCCCCCTTGGCTGAGAGCTGCCCCCCCCGACTGCCAGGGGGCAAGGATGGATTTACCCCCACTGGGGATCAGCTCCATTGACTCCAAGGGGACTAGCCCACTCTACACCATATAAGCATCTGGTCCATGGACCTTCCCATAAATACACACCTGTACTTTCATGCACCCTCCTGAACATGGGCAACTGCTGAACCTCTGATCCGCTCGGCGGATGCCTGGGACCTTTTCGGGTTGGGAGAATTTTAGAAAGTCTTGTAGGCAGGACATTTCAGAGATGCCGAAGGGAGAGAGGCACCTAACTCCAACAGGACAGCAGTGCCTAACTCCCTTAAACCCCTCTGACACTCCCAGACATACCTTGTTCTCTGCCTTTGGCCCTGTGTTACCAACCTAGACCACTAGAGGGTGCTTGGTGCATGGCTAGAAATAATGCTTCACTTTCACATTCCTTAAGCAATGCAAGGTGTGAAATTCTCCTGCTACGGGTCCCGCAATCTGCAGCTGATGGGGGTCGGAGGTTACTTCCCCTGACAGCTGTCCATGCCATGGCTGCTGTCACGCCTCTGCCATACTTTATGGAAATTGGCATGAATATGCACATGCATAACTCAATGATCTTTAGGTAAATTGCATCATGTAACCGATCACTGTAAAGTTACAGCCTGCCGACGCTCTCTAGCCTGTTTTTGTGCATGTATCTGTCTTGCATGAGAAGTTAGAAATATTAAGTAGGAACATGTTTTCTTAGCCCAGGTGTTCTGGTAAAAGCCATTAGTGATGCTTTAGTCACTTAATGGCTGGGTGGTGAAGTCAAGGACATGTGAATGGTTTGGTTTTTCCTGTAAGTCCAAACAGCCATTTGTTGATGTGCTGGGTGGCTCAGGATTCTGGCACTTGGATGGGGACTTGAGTTCCATCTATGGCTCCCTTGCAGTTGGGGAAGTCAAGGGCAGCAAATCCAGCCACGATGGTGTCCAGGATTCCCAGGTGGATGACCCTTCAGAGCAGGGCAGACTTGATGGTCCTCATCACCCATAGAAGGAGACAAAGAAAGACACAAAACAGAGAATCAAAGGGGGGGCCTGAGCCCTTTGGAGGTCCCTGCTCCCGCCTCCCCCTCCCCAAACACCCCAGGAGCCACCCCCTCTGAATTTGCCCCTCTCCCACAGGGCTACTGCAGGACCCCTCGGGGATGGGGCTTTTCCCCACTCAGCCCACCTCCTGACCCGCTACCCCCTTTCCTTGGGGTCCCCCTTTCCAGTATTCCTCCCCCCTGCAAGGACTGCAGCCTGAGAGTGCCTTACCTCCATGAGGCAGGCTCCGACGGTCGACTTCCCCACACCGAACTGGTTGTCCACAGACTGGTATTTGTCTGGGGCGGTGAGCTTCCAGACGGCGATGGGGATCCGCTTCTCCAGGGGTTGTGCCACTGCTCCATGACCACCTGGTCCCACCAGTCGGAACTGGTGTCCATCCTCCAACAGCATCTCTCCACCGTGGGGTGCGGTTGCAAGGGCCTCACTCCGGCAGCCAGGAATAGGGTCTCGCTGATGAGCTCGGTGTCAAACTCCTGCAGGACCAAGAAGGCAGGCTGCACATAGTGCTGCAGAAACAGCAGCTTGGCCGTGTGGGGCTGTCGCATGCCTAGAGGCAGCTCCAGCTCCATGGCAAGGAGTGTGCTGTGGTGTCCAGAAGCTGGGCAACCAGACCATGCACTGCAAATCATGTGCTGTCACTCGGACTGGTAGCAAGCTGTGACGTATCGGGCCGGGTCTGGGCACTGCTGAGGGCATCTGCTCAGGGTGAATTGCTGAAAACCAGGGCTCCTTACAGCCCCTGATTGGAGACCTTTCCCAAACAGGCCACAAACCGGTCACACCGAGCGCTTCAGCTGCCAATCCGGCCGGCAGGAAGCCTCACGAGCAAAACGCCTCAGACACTCCAGCTCTCCCTGTGCCACAATCAGCCCCGGGCCTAACACAGGTGAGGGGTTCTAGAACCCAATCTCACCTACCCCAAACGGGTCCTCCCAGTTCCAAAGAACCAGCCACAGATCTCCGGTCAGTTTACGCCTTTGATCTTATCCACAAAATCACACTGAGCTAATCCTTTAAAATCTAAAATCTAAAGGTTTATCAATGAAAGAAAGCAAAG
The DNA here is from genome assembly GCA_030068395.1 of Apalone spinifera. Lineage (NCBI taxonomy): Eukaryota > Metazoa > Chordata > Testudines > Trionychidae > Apalone > Apalone spinifera. The sequence continues at coordinate 5,188,115 of JANRFK010006695.1, forward strand.
CACGAGTGTGAGGTTGTTAAGGAGAATACATGACATGCACCAATCACCAAGCTCTCGATGCAGGCTCTCAGCAGAGATGGTATAAACTGCCAGCTTAGAAGTCTCTGGTGTCCATCCTATGTCAGGATGGGTGCACGGCCCTTCCTGGCTCTCTGTCCGTCACAAGGCTGCATCGGGGATCGGTAGCAGAATTGAAGACAAGATGGAGTCCGTCTCACGGCACTTTATATCCATCCCTGGTACCTTACAAGCTGGAGCAGGTCACATGGCCAAGTGATCTGTCTGTGGTTCTGTGACGACGCGATCGGGTTTTTCCCGTCTCCTGCACCCCCGTGATGGCATGAACAGACTCCACCAG
>JANRFK010006695.1:5203957-5215106 GCA_030068395.1 Apalone spinifera
AAAGATCTGAATGCGGGTGGCCACCACGGGGCTCAGGGAGGGCTGGGTGTAGAGGAGGGCACAGGGCCCAAAGAAGAAGCACACCACCGTCAGGTGGGAGGCGCAAGTGGAGAAGGCTTTCCGAGCGTGCTCAGCACTGCGCATCTTCACCACGGAGGCTGCAATCCTCACGTAGGACATGAGGATGAGGGAGAAGCAAAATAGGGGCACCACGACAGTGTTGGTGAAAGTCACAGTCCTGAGCACAGACGTATCTGCACAGGCCAGCTTTGCCACCGGTACGATGTCGCAGAAGAAATAGTCCATCACATTGGACCCGCAGTAGGGCAACGTGAAGGTCAGGCTGGCGAGGATGGTGGCGTGGAAGGAGCCACAGATCCAACTGCTGACGGCCAGGAGTGCACAAATTCTGCAGTTCATTATGATCAGGTAGCGCAGCGGATGGCAGATGGCCACGTACCGGTCGTAGGCCATGACCGTGTAGATTAGGCATTCAGTGATGCCCAGGAAGTGCCAGAAGAAGAGCTGGGCCATGCACCCACCCAATGAGATGGCTCTACTGTTGGCCAAGAGGTCGGCCAGCAATTTCGGGGTGGTGGTGGAAGAGCATCCAAGATCTATGACGGCGAGGTTGCAGAGGAAGAAGTACATGGGGGTGTGCAGGTGAGAGTCAGCGAGGACAGCTGCTAAAATGAGCAGGTTGCTCAGCAGGGAGCAGAGTAAGAAGACTAAGAAGCAGATGAAGAGGATGTTCTCAAGACCTTCCGTGTTGGGGATACCTAAGAGGATGAATTCTGACACCATGGTGCGATTCTCCATTTCCATGTGGAATTGAATTATTCCTGGGGGCACAGAGATAACGGAACTAGATTAGGAAGCTTAATAAATTATGTTCCCCACCAGCCTTAATCTCAAAAGACAAATCTTCACCAGCCTAAGATTGGTGAAAGCGAGTGGAGAGTCACCACTTATACTTGGTGGAGTCTGTATGATTCTGCTCCCTTCTGATTATTTCTTACACCTCTGCCATCATCGCGGAGGAAAAGAAAGATGCCAAAAGGAGAGGAAATAGTCATGAATTGGAATGTGCACTTTCTTGAGTCTTTGGGGCCTTCACAATGTGTGTACAAGGCAGAAAGAAAACCTCCAAAATGTTTCAGCATGATAATGTCATTTCTCCTCTGCGTGTACATATAAAAAAACTGCACATAGAATGGGAGAGAGAGAGAAAGGTTCAGAGACTAATCTAGTACATCACAGGCTCTTAAATTCTACCTGACACACACACCTTACCCCGAGCTCAGCAATTTGACTTATACCAAAGCACTTCAGTACTCAAACAACTCAACTTCATTGACCTCAGGCAGAAAGCAGGATAGATCAAGGAGCCATCAGTGCTCAAGGCTTGGAACTGATAGAGTGAAATACATGGACTATCCCAGCAGAAGCTGAAAACACCCCAAAGGTCGCTGCTGATCTGGCCTGGGGGAAGTTCCGTGCGCACATGGAATCTGGTGATTGCTTTGACCCAAGCCAGAACAGACCAGTTCATGTGAGCCTGAGCGGTTCTGTACCAGGTCTGAGCTCCAGGCTGCCCCAGCTGGTGGCCAGGTAGAGAGATTGGAAGGAGAGAAAGAGAGAAAGAAACCATCCCAAAACAGAGTGAAGGTGGAAAATGGACAAGAAGGACACGCCAGTAGCTTACGTTTTGTGCCTCAGTGGAGAGTCACACAGTCACCGGGCGGTGCAAGCCTTTAGCTCTTTCTCCCCCATTTGCTCCACCTGCAGACACCCAATCAGCCCCCCTCGGCCCAAACCACCTGAGATCTGAGCACAGCTCCTGCCATGGGAATGGGGAGAGAGTCTCTCTCACTGGCACATCTGACCTGCATACGGACTGTGCAACATTGACCCAGCCATTGTGGGGACCCCAGAAGTGGTCATGAGCTCAAGATGCAGGAACATTTATGCTGCTCTTGAGCCTGGCCTTTGGGAGCTGAGTCCTTAGGCAGCTCCCTCCCCGTCTCAGACTTCAGCAGAGGGAGCAATTAACCAGCCCTTTGCCTCAGCTGTTTTCCAGTTAGTGGCTTGGAACAAAGGGCCACCTGTGTTAGAAGAAGATGTGAGAAATGCAGCAGGAGGTAGCTGTGATGGGCTGGTTCAGAGGCGGCTCCTTGGACTTGTCACCTCATGTGGTAAAGGTCCCACCAAGCTCCCTCCTGGGGCACTCCAACAACACTGTCCTGCTGTGCCAGAAATTCAGGTCTACCCCAGACTTGCTGCAATCTTCTGATAATACCCCCCCCCCCCCCCCCCCCCCCCCCCCCCCCAACAGATCAACATAGACCTTGAACCAGCTCAGTGTTGGGCCTCGGCCACAACCCAGGAACACAGCCTTCACAGGGACCAGAACTCCAAATCACTCTGTATACAAGTTTTTCACAGCGCAACTTGTCAGCAAAAGAGAGATATGCAGACTGGTTGATCCCCTCAGGTGGCAATTATTTACACTTGGCTTGATATTGAATACAAGTGTTTTATTAAGTATAAAAATGAGATGTAAATGATTGCAAGTGATGACTGATCAAAGTAAATTATTAAGACAAAATAAACAAATGGGCTAGTTAATCCTATGGCTGTGTCTAGCCTGGCCAGTTTTTGTGGAAAATCAGCCACTTTTGCGCAAAAACTGACCAGCTGTCTACACTGGCCGCTTGATTTTCCGCAAAAGCACTGACATTCTCATGTATGAAATCAGTGCTTCTTGCGGAAAAGCTTTGACACTCCCGTTCGGGCCAAAGGCCTTTTTGCGAAAAACTTTTGCGCAAAAGGGCCAGTGTAGACAGCTGAGACTTGTTTTGTGCAAAAAAGCCCCGATGGCAAAAATGGCGATCGGGGATTTTTTGCGCAAAAACACGTCTAGATTGACCATGGGTGCTTTTCCGCAAAAAGTGCTTTTGTGGAAAAGTGTCCGTGCCAATCTAGACACGCTTGTTCCGAAAATGCTTTTAACAGAAAACTTTTCCATTAAAAGCATTTGCAGAAAATTATGCCAGTCTAGAAGTAGCCTATTTGAATACGAAACTTATTAAATGCAAATTTTTACCCTAACAGTTGTTTAATTATCTTTTTACAAACTTGGCAGGCTCCTAGCTTGGGGCCAATCCTGCCTCCTCTTCAGTCTTACATGTTTCCTGCAGGCATCTTGGCTGTGTTGCCAATCCCCCAATTGTTTGGTTTCCCACGTTTCTATCCCTTTTATCCAAGGCAGATATTTTTTGTGCTCAACTCAAATTTTTCTCCTCTTGAGTGGAAAAGTACCAGATATAAAATGGGTTCTAGCATTAGGTACCATGAGCCCATGTCTTTGTAGGGCCAACCACGGGTTGTTCTTACAGGAAAAACAAAAACTATTCACAGGTCTTCGATCACCCAACCATTAAGGGTGTGTCTAGCGTGCAGGCTTTTTTTGAAAAAAGGTGGCCTTTTTTCAAAAAAACTGGACCTGCATCTAGACTGCTGCCACGTTCTGTCCACAGTAAAGCTCGTTTTATGAGGAATAATGTTATTTTTTACAGAGATCTGTCAACAAAAGGTATGTGTGGCCACAGGGAAGGTTGTTGGGTTTTTTTAAATAAATGCCTCCAGGAAGAAGCCCTGGTGGACAGTCCATCCTTACATGCTGAGCACCTCTATGGTTTCTTTCCATACTCTCTTAAAGGCATAGGCACCCAGACAGGCATTGCTATCCAGAAGCCAGCCAGAGCACCTGTGCCAGCCATGCTAGTCATGTCCCAGCCTCAAGGCCCCCCTGGTCCTTCTCAGGACAGTGGAGAGGACCCACCCAGGGGTGCCAAAAGGCAGGCACCAGCCTGAACAGGGCCTGAAATAAAAAATTTCCTGGAGCGCTGATCTCAGGAGGAAACCCTGCAGTCATGCCGCAGGTACACAGACATATATGAGCGCATGGCCCAGGGACTGGCCAAGAAAGGGCATCACCCCCGCACCCTGGACCAAGTGAGGGCCAAGGTAAAAGAACTGCGGGAGGGGTATACAAAGGCCCAAGACCACAGCTCCTGCTCTGGGGCAGCCCCACAGAGCTGCCCGTATTATGCAGACCTGGAGCAGGTTCAGGTCAGTGGGGAAGCCCAGACTCCACTGCATCTTGTGGAGTCAGGTTCACCCCACCATATTGTGGACCCACCCATGAGGGAGGATGTGCAGGAAGGAGGGACAGGAGAGCTGCACCAGGAGGAGGAACAGGCAGCAGCAACCCTATCCCAGGAGCCGGTCCTCCAGACCACAGGGGCCTCTCAGGCATCCTTGGACATCAGGAAGGGAACATCAAGTGAGTGCTTTGAGGGGTCACCACACATGGACAAGTTGGCAGTAAGGGGGGGCATCTGGTCCCATTGCCACTGTGGGGCCCCTGTGATGCTCAGGGTGCTGCTCAACTCACACACAGTGTCACATGTAAAACCTCTGAGTCTCCTGTCAGAAGGAGGCCCCTTTACAGCGCCAGCATGCCCTCAGGGACAGCGGGTGCACACATACATGATTGTCTCTTCCTCCACAGCCGGATCCCCCATACAAGAGGGTCGCACCACACCTGCCCCACCACCATCCCAGACACGTGGCCCCTGCAGGTACTGGCGTATCTACACGGCCCTGCTGAAAGAGCACACAGTGGCCATGCGGGATCTCAACAGGACTCTTCAGCAGAGGACGGAGGCAGAGGCCAAGTAGTGCAACAGGCTGCTGGATGAGCTGGTCCAGCAGCTCATTTCAATCTGTGCCACTATGCGGGAGGTCCTAGCCTTGTCTGCCCCTGTCACGGGCACTGCTCCTCCTGCATGCCAGGACCCTACCCCCCCAAATCCTCCTTCCCCACCACCACTCCCTTCTCCCCCAGACCCTCCTGTTCCCAAACCCTCACAGACCCAAAAGCTGCACCCCTGTCCTGTCCAGGCCAGGACTGGCTCTCGCTCCACCTGACCCCAAGGCCATGGCGGTGCCAGGAAGCAAGCTGGCAGGACCCTACAATCAGGGAAGCAGCGGCCTACTTGAGTCGCCTCCAGGTTTTCATCCCCCTACTACTCCAGTGAAAGAACATTTCAGTGGTGTAACAAAACCTTTATTTTGGAGTGACAGATGTAGCTTGTATATAAACAGTAGAACAGTAAAAAAGAGAAAGTTTTGTTTTAAACAGTTTGCACATTTTCCTTCCTGATATTGTTTCTAATAAACACCCGGTTTTCTTTGTAAACAGACATTGGTTTTTTTTATGTATTCTTTATGGGAAGAGGGTGAGGGGTGTGTAGGGAAAGGTAGGGGTGGGCCAGGCCCAAGACGCCATGGGGGAGGTCCTGGGAAGAGTCAGTGGGCTCCTTCAGAGAATCTCTCCCTCAGGGCCTCCTGGATGCAGAGACTGGACTGGTGAGCCTGGCGGATGCCAGTTGTCCGGGGCTGCTCGAATTGCCTCCCTTCACCAACAGCTCCTGTCCCCCACCCTGGCAGGAAGGCCTCCCCTTTTCTCCCCAGAAGGTTATGGAGCACACAACATGTGGCCACCACCTCGGGGATATTGCATTCACCCATGTCCAGCTGTGTGAGGAAGCAATGGACAGCCTTTCAAGCGGCCTTTCAAGCGGCTGAATATGCATTCCACCTGCATCCAAGCCTGGCTAAGATCTGTTTCTCTGTGTGGTCAAATAGACATTTAGCAGTAAAAACCCAACTCTTCCACATATAATGATAAGGCATGCTTTATTTAATTCTGGGTAAATAATAGATTTTTTGCTTAGTTGAAAACTAAGCAAAAACTTTGGAACTCCCAAAGTTTAAAAAAAAATCACAGAAAACAAAATTTTCAGGGACTCAAAAAGTGAAAATAAATTTATTTGGGGCTAAACCAAACATGTTTTGATACAATAGAAACACTGCATTTCCATTTTCAAAAAAAATAGGTAAAAATGGTTGAAAAGTGAAATGGAAGGATGTTCAGAAAGAGGCAACATTTCCATTTTTTTTCACAGCATCTTTAATGAACAATTTGGCAAAATCAGCACACTTTCACAAACTCTTTTCATGTCCTCAAATTTGCATTCTTCACCAATATCAATTCAGCCCAAAAGTTCACCCACATGTAGTTGTATTAGTCTGTAGTGTGTTAGGCAGATCAGCCTCTTGGTAGTATTTTGTATAGATTGAGGAATGGAAATGAATCCTTGCATTTTAATTTAGTAGGTCAAAAACCTTAGGAAAAATCCTTGTTTACAGCCTGTGTAACACAATGCTCATTATAGGTTTAATGAGACCACAAAGAATTACATTTGCAATGAGTATTGAAACAAGCTACTTGTAAGGCATAACTAGCTTTTGTCATTGGCGTGTGGGCTGGTTAAGCACCAGTGAATGACTAAAGCTTTGTCACTTAATTCCCAATCTAAACAAAGCCTAAGAAACCAGTTTCATGAGAATATTGCTCTTAAGAATCCTGGGCCACATTTTTTACAGTATTTAGGTGTCTAAAGAGGAAGATAGTGACCTGGGCATTTTTCACTTAGTGCCTATCTCCCATTGGAAATGATAGGTATAAGGTGCATAGGTGGTTTTGAAGAGCTCAATAGGGACGTATTTGCCTCCTGAAGTGCCTAAACCCTATCACATTCTGACTCATACAGATGCAAATAGTCCATTCCTGATTCAGCACCATGGACAGAGTCCCATCTTCTTCCCATTCCTGTAACTTCTACTAAAATATAGAATCATCAAATCCTAGAATGGAAAAAGACCTCGAAAGGTCATCAACTCCAGTCCCCTGCCCTCACAGCAGAACCAAGCACCATCTAGATCATCCCTGACAGGTGTCTCTGTAACCTCTAGTGATGGAGATTCCACAACCTCCCTAGGGAATTTACTCCAGTGTATAACCATCCTGACAGTTAGGAAATATTTCCTAATGTCCAACCTAAACCTCCCTGGTGCAATTTAAGCCCATTGCTTCTTGTCCTGTCCTCAGAGGTCAAGGAGAACAATTTTTCTCCCTCCTTCTTCTAACATCCTTTTAGGCTCTTGAAAGTTGCTATCATGACTGTTATAGGAACCACGATATTCCATAAAGCACAGACTTTCAAAAGTGGTAGACATAGGATGAGGTTTACAAAGGTGCTGAGAATGCAGAGAGGCTCCTACTAAGATTCAAACACACACCCAAGTGAGTTAAATGCCTTATATCCATTGATGTCCAACAGGACTTGCGTGCTTTTGAAAAATCTCCCCCAAAGTGATCAGCTCTTGTGGGGATGAGATTGATAGATAGAGGCTGTGGAGGGGAATAGTAACAGGCAGGCAGGTAGCTCTAGAATAGGAGCAACACTTGTTTGCATCATTTGAGGATTTGGCCCAGTGTGCTTGAGGTGATGGAACAAGGGAAATGAGTGCTGGGTTGTTAAGAGGGGAAGAGAAATGGGAAAGTAACAAAGCTCTATTGTCTTGGACTCCAGAAACCTCAATCCTGTTCCTGAGTCTGCTGCTGATCTTGGGCTGATCTTCTCTTCTTTGTGCCTCAATTTCCCACCAATATCTCCATTTGCTTCTTTAGACTGCAAGCTTTTCAGGGCAGGCACTACCCTTCATCATGTGTCTCTGCACTGCCTGGCACTTAGGGTCCTCCAGAGGCTATGGCAGCCATAACAGCCATGATGCTTTGGCGAGAGAACTGGTTCATCTTTGTTCTCTATTTGCATAGAGTGAATAATGTGTCTCTCCCTTTGGTGACCAAATGGAAAAATCCAAAATACCTTCATGTTGGGTTTGGCCTAGAATGGATTTTCCAGTTTTTCCCACTGAAACAAAATCCTTCATTGCATTTCAGGGATGAACTGAATATTTTGTTCAATCCAATATGCATTTTTGGCATTGTTTCATTTTGGGGTTATCTTTTTTGTTTTGTTTGTTGGCTTAAATAAATTTAGCTAAATTTCTAAACAAAACATCATTCTGAAACATAAGACATCTGCTTCAAAAATGTTAAAATCAAACATTTAGGTTTTTCTAATTCTTTGGTCTTTTTTTAAAATGAGAAACTATTCACTGAATTTGACTCTGATTCATGAATAGTTTTGTCGGCCTTACCTGTATTTTTCAGTGAATAATATATTTCTCCAAAAACAATCACCTAACTCTATGTTATGACTATGAAGAGACAACCAGGACATCATTGGGGATCAAAAAAACATGTTTGTTTATTATACACAGTCCTAGACAAGCTAGTTACATTTATACATGGCTCCTTTCTTAGGTGCCTTCTTCAACAGTAGACAGGCAGTCTCACCAAAGGGGAGGCTCTGAAACTATTTAATGGGGATTGTACCTGTTCCTAGAATTATATTCTCTCCCTTCTAGGAACAAACATGGGAGAGACAGTGAACCCAAATCACACCATGGGGTGTGTCTAGACTACAGAGTTTTGTTGATAAAAGTGGACTTTTGTCGACAAAACTATACCTGTGTCTACACTGCCGCTGAGTTCTGTTGACATAATGTCAACAGAACTCCGCAGTTTTGTCAATGGCAGTAAACCTCATTCTACGAGGAATAACACCTTTTGTCGATGGAATTCTGTCGATAGAAGGCGTTATTGCATCTACTCTGTCCTTTGCGTCTACACTGTCATGTTGACACAGCGGCTTGCTTTGTTGACAGAACTGGATGTAGTCTAGACACCCTTTGTCGACAGTATCTGTCAACAAAACTTCTGTCGACAAAAGCCTGTAATCTAGACATACCCATGGTGACTGAGTTCATCCTTCTGGGACTCTCCTCCAAGCCACAGACACAACTGATCCTCTTCGCGGTCTTCCTTCCCATCTTCCTGCCCCTTGGCTGGGAACATCTTTATTATAGACAATGTTGTCTATTATCCGTGCCTTCGCATGCCCATGTATTTCTTCCTGACCAACCTCTCCTTCTTTGACATATGGATTGCCTCAGTCACTGTGTCTAAGATGCTTCACAGAGAAGATCATTACCTTTGGGGTTTGCTTGGTACAGATGTTCTTCCTCCACTTTTCCACCTGCACAGAGCTCTTCCTCCTCACCATCATGGCCTATGACTGCTATGTGGCCATCTGCAACCCCATGCCCTACCGGTACCTCAGCAGCATGAACCACAAGGTCTGCTTGCTGCTGACTGGTGCTGTGTGGCTGGGGGGGACCATGCACTCCTTAGCTCTGCCCTGCATGACCATCAATCTACCCTACAGTGGGTCCCAGCAGATAGACAACTTCTTCTGCGACGTGCCGCCGGTCATCAAGCTGGCCTGCACTGACACCTACATCATCAAAGCGCTCATCATTGCCAACGCGGGGTTCATCTCCGTGATCTGCTTCGTGGTGCTGGTGGGTTTCTACGGAGTCATTCTGGGCTCTTTGAGGAACTGCTTCTTTGAGAGGTGGAACAAAGACCTTTCCAACTGCGCTGCACACCTGAGAGTGGTGATGCTCTTCCTGGGTCACTGCATCTTCACCTTCTCCCGCTCTTCCATCAGCTTCCCTGAGGACAAGGTGGTGTCGGTGTTCTTCAAGGCCATCACTCCCTTGCTCAACCCCATCATCTACTCCCTCAGGAATGAGGACATGAAGCGGGTGCTCAGCAAGCTCCTGGGGAGAAAGGTGGATGCCGAGGAGAAATAGAGCCCAAAGATCAGGAAGGGATGTGTCCTCAGAGATTCTCCCAGATTCCCAGCACCATCCCATCCAGCTCTTCTGCCTTGTGGCACACGCCAGAGAATTTTCCCCCTGGGAGTGAAATAGCAGAGAACTGGACCAGAGGTTCAGTTGGAGGGCTCTGAACCCATATAGCTTCCCCCTGGGTTGACCCTTGCCGGTGTCCCTTTGGTCTGTCTCTGTGCGCACAGGAGTGTGTTCACACAGTTGTGTGGGGATGGGGGTAACGTTCCCTGCTTTGCAGATGGAGGCCCCATCTGTCTGATGCAGGATGGCACAGCACTTGTGTCAGGAGAGCAGAGATGCTGAGTAGAGAACAGAGTCATTTTGGGCAGTGCAGCAGCCCGCCAACCACCTCCCACCTCATCCTGGCGCCATTCTTTGGGGTCACTCAGATGCAGAGTGAGACAGAGCCAGCCTGTCAGAGTTTGCAACAAACACAAGTCGTGGTATCACCCCATCCCTCTGCTTTTCAGTGGGATGACTGTCATTTTGTGTCTTGATGGGCCTCAAGTGGGTTTTCCCACCCACCCCACCACCCCTTTGTTCAGGAGGAAATTTCTTCAGAGCATCGGAGCTGATTTCTCTTAATCAAAGCTGCCCCCTCTCCAGTGCAATGGACACAGGCCTCCTCTGGCATCTCTGTTGTGCACCTGAGGCTGGGGCTGGCGGTGGTTGGCTCCCTGGGTGGAGAGCCCTGTCATGGAGACAAATCCATTGACACCACATGGAGAGGGATGGGAGAGGGACCAGCCGACGTTAGGGGGAATTTCCAGCAATGATCCCATCTCGACATTTGCTTTTGTCCTAGCACTGCAATTCTAATAAGGCTCCTAGAGTTTCCTCTAATCACTATTAATTCCTGGCCCTCCTCTGGTGAGCATCTTACTTTGGATCAAGGAAGAAGGGGCAGAAAGCTGATGTGATAATTATCCTCTGTGGATGTGCTATGCCCAGCCCAGACACAGTACCTCATGGGGTGCAATGGCCATTGGGATTAATTAAAATGTTGGCATTGCTAATGAGTCCCTGTGTCACTGCGCTGAGCACCAGATTCAGGAGTGATTCTGGGTTTGCATCAGCTAAGTTCTTCATGTCCTTGTCATGAACACAACACTGCACTGGACAGTTGTAATTTGCATTATCCCTCTTCTTATCATGGGTCAGGTGGTAGGACCTACAGTCTGGGCCTGAGATGTGGGCCCCTTTGTGCCACACCCAGCACAGAGCCATAGAAAGAGACAGTCCCCCCCCCTTGAATGTCATACACATGTACCAGCTGAGAGAGACAAAAGATTTAATTCTCCTTTAAAGTACATTGAGGTACAAAGTGATCTAGTGAGTTATTCATGGTCAGCCAGAGCGCGTCCTACCCAGCCTGTAGGGGAACCCAGATCTCCTGCATCCCAGGCCTTTGTCT
>JANRFK010006695.1:5237167-5254156 GCA_030068395.1 Apalone spinifera
GCACATATGTGCTCAGTGTAATTTTCTTAAAAACTCAGGCACATAACTCTTGATTTCAAGGAACCTACGTACCTCTCTATCCCTTTCAATGCCTAAACTCCCTTATGAATACAGGCCACAGAGCCTAAAACGGGTGGGCATATACCAAGCACTGGTTGTGTACGGTTTGCCAGGGTTAGTCGCTAGTGAGCCCACACACCGTGTATTTACCTGCACCTCTGTAGTTACGGGGGATCATAGCTCCCATTTGCCACGGATCGCTGTTCCCAGCCAATAGGAGCTGCAATCACCTATACCTGCAGAGAGGCAGGTAAATATAGCAGCAGTGGCCCACCAGGGACTAACCCTGGTGAACTGCCACCAATTTATTGCCCACACCTGGCCTGAAAGCTACAGCTGGTCAAAATTTTATCTGTCTTTACATCAAATATTTGTTTTTAATCACAGTATCAATCAAAAACTATCTATATTTTCATGTTGAAAGTAATGTACATTTTCCATCTTCTGTCATTCTTTGGCCTTTTTATAGATGGTACAAAGGTAAAAACCAGAGAAATTGTGGGAAGGTTTCCCTTATTTATTTACTTCTTTCCCACTTTGAACAAAAAAATGGGGGGCAGTGAAAGAAAAGCCTTTCTTGCTTTGTCCTATTTTTGGCCCTGAACGCACTAAAATGAAAGATGTATTAAGTTTTGCAGGAGATTTTTGCTTTGTTTTTCTCTTCACCTTTACCTTTCTCCTTTTCAAAACTTCCTCAACTTTGGAAAAGTAAGAGAGTAGCGAAGGGGGCAAATGAAAGAACAAAGAATGGGGGAAATGCTACCCTGGATACTTTTCATTTTATCACATTGATCTCTCCATTTTGAGCCCTGCAAAACAGAAATAACTTCAACATTTTTGCTTCTTCATTTTCCAACTAGTTTTCCCCTCTGGAAATACTAATTACAACATTTCTGATTTGTATTTTGTAAAAGGCAATTAAAATGTATTTTAAAGAATATATGACATGAATCTAGCCTTCTCTGTGTATTGTATTATATTATAAAAATTGCAATTTAAAAAAAAAAAGATGCAAGAGGAACTGTGGCTTGATGGGTAAAGATATAAATAAACAAACAAAGACAGAATTGCTTCTGTGCTAATCCTGCCAAATAAATGACTGAAGCAGTGGTGACCATGTGTGTGCTGGTGGATACTCTTGCCTAGTGGATAGTGCAATGAACTGGGACTTAGGAGACTTGGGTTGTCTTTCTGGCTCCGCCACTGGCCTGCTTGGTGACCTTGGGCAAGTCACTTTGTCTCACCATGCCTCAGTTTCCCCATCTTTAAAACAAATAAAAAATTCTCAGGAGCAATGAGATGTTGTTGTTATTATAAGGACACTGTAGAAAAAGGTTGTCACGCTGCAGCACAGATTCACCCAAATCCAGTTTTACACCACGACTGAAATGACCGAGTTGCCACTAGAGCAAAGCTGAATTACCACTATCCTGAGGCCCCATGGAGCTCAAAGGGACAAATTCTTCTCTTGGTTACCCCAGTGTAAGTCTGGAGCAACTCCACTGTCTCTCTGCTAAAGTGCTGGTGTGTATGCTAATGCAACTCAGTTATGGGCCATGTTCTGCTCAGTTACATTGGCATAACGCCACCCAGATGACCTGCAACACAACCCAAAGGCTGAAGTGTGCATGAGAAATGAGGGCAAGGGAGGCGTAAGGCCTAAAGGCCATTTCACACACACTTCCTGGACTCCAATCCTCATGTGGCGTAAATCCATGTTGCTTCATTAACCCCATTGGAGCTATTGCTGATTGACAGGACAAGGGATGTGTCTCATGGACACCAATACAATTCTCCTGACTCGCAGTAGTTGTGCCGATATCTTTAGGTTTCCAAGCCCAGTGGCAGCTGTTAAAACTCCCCCACAGAGTCTGTACCTTCAAACATCTTAACAACTCCCCTTGCAACTCATCTGCACGCCAGACAACACCAAGTCCCTGGAGCACAAAACTTTTCTTAGGCATCCGGCACAAACTGCTGTCACTACCCAATGAACTTACAACAGTGCAAAGGGTTATATAGTGGGGGTTGAGAACAATGCCCTGTGAGGGCTCTAGATCTCCGGAGCTAGACCTCATGCTAAAACTCCCCTAGAAATCCTTCTTTAATATAAAACCGAGCATTAGTGGCGAGGAAGAGCGCCACGGAACGCGCCCCGGAGTCACGCTGTTCGGAGGACATGGACTGAGAAGTTGTAGCGTTAGGTTCCTATTTGCACTGCAAAGAGTTTTGGAAAATTAATCAAGCAAATCTGGCTTTTTTTTTTTAAAGCTTCTGCTGGCTGGTTAAACTGCCTGCTGTCTCGTTAGTCCAGAACCCTAAAACCAGGAGCAACAAGTTAACCAGCTCACCAGAAATGTTGGTATCATAGGCAGCAAACCAGAAACTGTCCATCAAATACAAATTGTAATCCACTCCGCTAAACCGGTCAAAGCCTGGCACCAAGCGCATTTCTGCTGCCTCTAGACAGAAAAGCCCCAAATTCCACGTTTTATGTTATGGAGGCAAAGTACTAGGATTAGCCCAGAGTCAGCTATTGTTCAGAGAACACGGAGCTGTGGGACCTTCAGCAAGAGTAAGTCATGAGGAGTTTTCATTCAATTTGCTTTTTCTTAAAAAAAAGTTCTATGTCTATTTCGGTTTGGCTGGTTGGAGGAGGGTTGTTTAAGTCATGAACAGCAAAAACATGGCTAGAGTGGGGTTGCACATTAATAACAGCGTACAGATGTGGTCGCCTCATCTGAAAAAAGATATATTGGCACTGGAAAAGGTTCAGAAAAGGACAACAAAAATGGTGAGGGGTTTGGAATGGGTCCCATCTGAAGAGAGATTAAAAAGACTGGGACTTTTCAGCTTAGAAAAGAGGAGACTAAGAGGGGATATGATAGAGGTCTATACAATCATGACTGGTGAGGAAAAAGTGAATAAGGAAAAGTTATTTATTTAATCCCACAATATAAAGAACTAGGGGTCACCAAATGAAATTACTAGGCAGCAGGTTTAAAACAAAAGAAAGTTTTTCTTCACTCAGCGCACAGTCAACTTGTGGAACTCCTTGCCAGAAGATGAGATGAAGGCTAGGATTTTAACATGGTTCTAAAAGGAGCTAGATAGATTCATGGAGGTTAGGTTCATCAATGGCTATTAGCCAGGTTGGGTAGGAATGTGTCCCTAGCCTCTGTTTGTCTGGAAATTGATGACATCTGGGACATCCAATATTGGCCACTGTCAGCAGACAGGATACTGGGCTAGATGGACCTTTGGCCTGACCCAGTACGGCCATTCTTATGTTCACTGGTAAATTTTATCCAATCATAGCAATTTGGGTTGGAAGGGACCTCAGAAGGTCATCTCTAGTCCAGCCCCCTGGAGACAGGACCAACCAGAAACATCCCTGCCAGGTGTTTGTCCAGCCTATTCTTAAAAGCCTGGGAAGAAGGAAATTAACATACCAACAGCTACAGTGGGTTAGTCCAAAGCTTCGTCTTGCCCAGTATCCTGTCTTCCAAGAGTGGCCAATGCCAGCTGGGTCAGAGGGCTATTCAGTGATCCATCCCCTGTCATCCAGACCCATCAACCAGCAGTCAGAGGTTTAGGGTTTGTGTCCCTTACCATCTTGGCTGAGAACCCCTGGTGGACCTGTCCTCCATGAATATAGCTAGCTCTCTTTTGAACCCAGTTATACTTCTGGCCTTCGCAACATCCCCTGGCAAGGAGTTCCACAGGCTGACTGTGCTTTGTGTGAAGAAACACTTCCTTATGTTCGTTTTTAACCTGCTACCTATTAATTTCCTTGGTGGGGGGAGGACGGGGAGAGGGTTATGTATTATGTGATGGGGTAAAGAAAACTTCCTTATTCACTTTCTCCACGCCAGTCATGATTTTATAGTCTTCTACCTTATCCTCTAAGTCAACTCTTATGTCCCAGTCTTACTAATCTCTCCTCATACAGAAGCTGTTCTATAACCACCATAAATATTTGTGTTGATCTACTCTGCGTCTTTTCCAATTCTATCTTTTTTGAGGCTGGGGTGACCAGAACCGCACACAGTGTTCTTGGGGTGGGTGAACTATGGATTTATAGCCAGGCAATATGATTTTTCTTTTTTAATGAAAGATCATGAGGATGGCCGGACTGGGTCCCTCTAGCCCAGTGTCCTTTCTGCGCACAGTGGCCAATGCCAGGTGCCCCAGAGGCAGTGAGCAGAACAAGGAATCATCAGGTGATTCCTTTCCTGTTGCCCGTTGACAGCCTCTGACAAACATGCAAAATGTCACATGGCTTTTCCTGTTCCAAACATTTTCGGCAGCTCTTCCCTTGTGCACCTTCTCAACCGCTCTCCTGCCGCATGACTTTTTCCCACCGCGTGCTCTGCTGTGCATACGCTGAGCAGGGATCTCTTGCTGCTTGCATTTTGTTCTTCTCTCCATTGGAAAGGGTTTTAAAGAGGGGTCGGGGCAGAGTCTTGATTCTTGCAGAGTTCAGGGCAGCCCAGGGAGACTCCAGAAGTCAAGGCGGCCATTTCATTGCTGCAGAATATGGAGAATGTTCAAGTTTTTCTTCCAAATCAGAATAACTTTTTTTTTAAGCCCTGGAATTTCCTGTGAAACAGAAATTCTCAAATTTTGACCAGTTCAAAGAATAGAATATTAGAACTGGAAGGGATCTCGAGAGGTCAGCAAGTCCGGTCCCCTGCCCTCACAGCAGAACCAAGCACCATCTAGACCATCCCTGCCAGGTGTCTGTCTAACCTGCTCTTACATATCTCCAATGATGGAAATTCCACAACCTCCCCAGGCAATTTATTCCAGTGTTTAACCAGCCTGATACTTAGGAAGTTTTCTCTAATGTACAACCTAACCTCCCCTCCCCCGCCTTGCTGTAGTTTAAGCCCACGGCTTCTTGTCCAGTTCTACAGGTTTTGCATGGTTCTCCTCTTGTGTGCATGCAACATAATTTTCCTGGCTCTTCTCTTGGCCAGGGCTTCAAAATGTTGGCACCAAACAAATGCCAACACTGTTTGGCCATCCAGGTCTCAAATGCCTCTCCCATTGTGTCCGTCCTTTCAGGAGTGATGCAGCCAAGACAGACCATGGTGGTGCAAAATGAGAGCAGGGTGAATGAGTTTGCCCTGTCTGGCTTGAGCACTAACCATGCTGTGGAGCTGGCCCTGTTTGCCTTCTTCACCATCATCTACGCGTTGATCCTGCTGGGGAACACGCTCATCGTCTTCACCATCGCCTGTGACCGGTGCCTACACACCCCCATGTACTTTTTCCTCAGCAACCTCTCTTTCATCGATGTCTGCCACTCCTCCGTGGTGATGCCCAAGATGCTGACTGACTTCCTCATGGAAAGCAAGACCATCTCCTTCAGCGAATGCATCTCCCAGATGTTCTTTCTCCACCTCTTCGCCTGCACCGAGATCTTCCTCCTCACCGTCATGGCCTACGACCGCTACGCAGCCATCTGCAACCCCATGCGCTACCTCACCATCATGAGCCGTGGGTTCTGCCTGAAGCTGGCCACGGCTATGTGGCTGGGCGGGCTGGTCCACTCTGCGGCCCTGACTGCCCTGACACTAAACCTCCCATACTGCGGACCCAATGCCATTGACAACTTCTTCTGTGACGTCCCGTTGGTCATCAAGCTGGCCTGCACGGACACATTTGTCTTGGAAGTCCTCATCGTCTCCAACTCGGGGCTCATCTCTGTGGTCTGCTTCGTGGTGCTGGTGGTCTCCTACACAGTCATCCTCATCTCTCTAAGGAGCCACCTCTCCGAGGGGAAGCACAAGGCGCTCTCCACCTGCGCTGCCCACTTGACGGTGGTGACGCTCTTCCTGGGACACTGCATTTTCATCTACCTCAGGCCGGCCAAGAGCCTGGCCGCAGACAAGGTGGTGTCGGTGTTCTTCACAGCCGTCACCCCACTGCTCAACCCCCTCATCTACACCTTGAGGAACGAGGACATGCAGAAGGCACTGCACAAGCTGCGAGGGAGGCAGGTGAATGCCAGAGACAAATGACCCTGAGTTCCGAGGAATGCTGGAGAGAATTTGGGTCTCTGGCCTCTGGCATGCGGGTGGCGAGATGGGATGATCACAGTGGTCTCTTCTGACATTTTGTATCCAGGAGACTATGAATGTTTCCGCCACCCATCGCAGCTTTATCTGGGCCGTCGGCCTGTCTTTAAGGGCTGGTTTTATTACTATGATCGTTCAAAGCGTAACTTGAGGACGGCCTCTTACCCAACTCGCATACACAATGTTCACTCGAGTTAAGGGCTACATCTAGACTGGCATGATTTTGCGGAAATACTTTTAATGGAAAAGTTTTTCCGTTAAAAGTATTTCCGCAAAAGAGCGTCTAGATTGGCACGGACGCTTTTGCGCAAAAGCACTTTTTGCGGAAAAGCGTCCGTGCCAGTCTAGACGCGCTTTTGCGCAAGAAAGCCCCAATCGCCGTTTTAGCCATCAGGGCTTTTTTGCGCAAAACAAATGTCAGCTGTCTACACTGGCCCTTTTGCGCAAAAGTTTTGCGCAAAAGGGACTTTTGCCCGAACGGGAAGGGCAAAGTATTTCCGCAAGAAGCACTGATTTTGTACATTACAAAGTCAGTGCTCTTGCGGAAATTCAAGCGGCCAGTGTAGACAGCTGGCTAGTTTTTGCGGAAAAGCGGCTGATTTTCCGCAAAAACTGGCCAGTCTAGACACAGCCATCGGGTTTTTTAAGGTCCAGTTAGCTGGCTCAATGGGAGACAGAGGAGTTACGCTTGAGTGCTGCTCATCAGAGCAGGCAGAACATTTTGTTTTTATTCTCTGGCAGTTCCAAAAACGTATGTAGTGTGCCGAGGGCGGGGGGCGGAGGGGTGTCATTTTGGGTGGAATGAAATGTTTCCTGGCATCTGAAACTGAACTTTTTTGTTTTATAATTGAGCTTTTTCTTTTAAAAAAATCAAAATAAACTTTGAAACAGAAAAAAAAATCCACATCAAAACATTTCATTTTTAAAAAGTCAAAATGAAACATTTTTTCCCCCACGCAAGGAGTGGCCCTGGGCACCTCAGAGACTGACACACACAGGATCACGAGCTTTCCTGGGTAAGACCCACTTCATCAGCTGGGCTGGAGAGGAAGCAGCCAGCAGCAGGTTCCCAGCCAATGGGAGTGCAGAGCCAGTGCTTGAGACGGGGCAATACACAGAGCCCTGTGCCCTAGCACCCAGGAGCCGCGCCTGCTGCACAGTCCGAGGTGCCAGGACTGGCTGGGAGCTGCCTTAGCACCCTCGCTGGTCACCTGACCCCCTGCAGCAATGAGACCCAGTCCCGCAGTTTGAAAACCCCTGCTGCAGACAGAGCGGAAGGGCCATAAACTCTCCTGGTTCAGAGCATAAACCCAAAACAGACAGACGGGGGCTCCCTCTAGCCACTGTGGAGACAGAAAACTGCCCCGGTCTGATCCGGCCGGGCCAGTCCTGCGTGGACAGCTCCGAGCCGCTGGTGCATGACCGAGCAGGTAAATTGTCTCCAGCGTGGAACCTGGCCCCACACACTTCAGTGGGACTTTGGCTGATTTACACCCACTGGCCAACTGATCCCTGCTCCTCACCATTGTGAATCCTCCAGCACAAGTTTGCCTCCTTCTAATGAATTCCTCTGGGTCCCGTTACGAGCTCTCGGAGGAAGCGGGGCTGGTGCCAGCTCCAGAACAAGCTGCTTGGGATCTGATTAAAAGTAGCAGCAGGAGCACGATGAAGTGGGGGGGAGGAAGAGACAAAAGTGGCTCGCGAGAGAGGGGCTGCCCCAGGCGGCTGGGGTAAGAAGTGATGTTACAGTCCCAGCACCTTGCATTGAGGCTGCTCCTCTGTTGAACGTTCCCACCAGTCATCAACGGGCTGGGGGAACCCCTAGGGGACTAGTAATGTCCTCTCTTCCCCTAGACTCCTCACCAATTCAAGCATCACCCCCCACCCGAAAAGACCCTCCACGCTCATCCAACTAGGTGCCGGGACAACACAATGACCGAGGAATTTTAATGTTGATAAATGCAAAGTAACGCATGTTGGAAAACATCCCAACTACACGTACAAAACGATGGGGGCTAATTTGGCTACAACTACTCCAGAGAGCTCTTTGGAGTCATTGTGGATCGTTCTCTGAAAACATCCACTCCGTGTGCAGCGGCAGGCAGCAAAGCAAACCGAACATTGGGAAGGATTAAAAATGAATAAAGACAGAGAATATCTTATTGCCGCTCTCTAAATCCACAGGACGCCCACATCTTAACACTGCATGCAGATGTGGTCACCTCATCTCCAAAAAGATATTTTAGTATTGGAAAAGGTTCAGAAAAGGGCAATAAAAATGATGAGAGGTTTGGAATATCTGCCATATGAAGAGAGATTAAAAAGACTGGGACTTTTCAGCCTAGAAAAGAGAGGACTAAGGGGGACATATGATAGAAGTCTATAAAATCATGACAGGTATGGAGGAAGTGAATAAGGAAAAGTTATCTACTTATTCCCATAACATACAATCTAGGGGGCACCCAATTAAAGTAATAGGTAGCAAGTGTAAAACAAACAAATGGAAGTATTTCTTCACACAAAGCACAGTCAACTTGTGGAACTCCTTGCCAGAAGATGTTATGAAGGCCAAGACTTTAACTGGGTTCCAAAAAGAGCGAGATAACTTCATGGAGGACAGGTCCATCAATGGCTACTCGCCAGGCTAACCGGGGACAGGCATCCCTAGTCTCCGTTTGTCAGGGGCTGGGAATCAGCAACAGGGGAGGGATCACGGGATGATTCCCTGTTCAGTTCATTCCCTCTGGGGCACCTGGCATTGGCCCCTGTCGGAGGACAGGACGCTGGGGTCGGTGGATCTTCAGTCTGACCCCATGTGGCTGTTCTTATGCCACCTGGAGGGAGCAGTGAGAGGTCAATCAGGAGTGCTGCCAGGTTCTCTCCCCAGCTCTGGGAGGTCAATGGGATCTAGTGAGGAGGTGGGGGGGTGTCAGGACTCCTGGGTTCCATCCCAGCTCTGGGAGGGAAGTGGGGTCTGGTGGTTAGCGCAGTGGTTCCCGACCAGGGTACTCCTGGAAGACGTCTGCGTTCCCTGAGGGCAGGGGATTAAAGGGGAGCATGCAGAACTGGTCGGGGGGGAAAGCAGCCAGGTACCTGCCCTGTTCTGCTGCAGACTATCCAAAAACCACTGGCAACGGCCACCCCCGCTAACATTTCACACAGACAACGACTGGTTTCTACTGGTCTATAAGCTCCAGCCATTTCCACGCGCGATGAAACTTGGGGGGGGCGCAGGACAAAGCAGACTCCTAAAAGGGGGGGACAGTCTTCTGGAAAGGCTGAGAGCTGCTGTCTGAGCAGAGGGGCTGGGAGACAGGGTCTGGGCTCTAGTGCTAAATAGTCCATTGAGCCAGCCCTGGTCAACTCAAACCTCTGATGATCACGTGTGACTAGTTCTGAGACCCTACACAGACAGGTCCCCGGGTCTGTCCTGACCCGGAGCCCTGCCTGCTGCCCCCACCCTGCGCTCCCCGCACCTCCCCACTCCAATGTGCCCCTCAGTCTCCAACCACAGGCTAACCCCCCGTGTTCCTCACACATACCCCTGCTGCCCCTCAATCCCAACCCACCGCCTGTTGCTGGGCCAGCCCTGGGCTCCCCAGCCCCTCTATGGATCTAACTGTGTGACAGATCCCAACGAAAGACACCCTTTACCTCACACCCGCGGGCCACAGGCTGCATATGGCCTCCATTAGGGTTCCACGTGTGGCCTGCAAAACGTTTTGTGCACCAGGGCCCACGGGCAGGGACCTCGGATTCCTCCAATTTCTTTCCACACTGGTTTTTCCCCCAGTGGTTTTACTGAGGTGACACACACAAAGCCAGGACACGTGAAATGAGGTGTGTGGATTAAACAGCATTGTGGGTGCCAGGCGCTCCCGCTACACCCTAGCAAAGTGCTGCCGCAAATTCTAGGTACACCACCACAGTTAGCAGAACTGCCCCACCCCGGATAGGACAACCTTGCAGCCCCCTGAGATGACAGAGGGCCATTCCTGCGGCCCACTCGCTAGCCCCGGTTGCCCCTCTCTGCTCTAGCACCTGTTGACTGAGGGCGGGGAGCCAGGAATTTGTGGGGGGAGAATTCCGCAGCGTGGCGGAGCGTTAAAGAATGAGTCTGGAGAAAAAAGAACTTTGGCAACATAACTTTAATCCAGCAAACTGAGGCCCTGGGATCCAATAAGCATGGGGGGGGCAACGTCAGCTGGAAGCATGTGGTCAGTGTATCGGACTCTGTGTCCAGCTAGGACCCAGAGGCACTTTCCTTCCCTTCTTGCAACACGCCCTTGGACTTGCGTCAGCTCACCCATATTGCGTGTTTGGGACCACAAGGGTACGTCTAGACTACAGGCTTTTATCGATAGAGATACTGTCGACAAAGAGCATCTAGACTACAGCCAGTTCTGTCGACAAAGAAAGCTGCTTTTTCAACAGAGAGTTGAGACGCTTTTTTGAAAAAGCACAGTGTGGATGCAATAGCACCTTTTGTCGACAGAACTGTCGACAAAAGGCGTTATTCCTCGTAGAACAAGGTTTACCACCATCAACAAAACTGCCGCGTTCTGTCAACTTACTGTCGACAGAACTCAGCGGTGATGTAGACACAGGTATAGTTTTGTTGACAAAAGTCCACTTTTGTCGATAAAACCCTGTAGTCTAGACACCCTGGAAAACAATGTGGGGTGTGGGTGTGTATTTGTGTGTCTGCCAATCCAGCCCTTTGAATACCATTTCCCCATGGACTGATCCGTCCCTCTCTGCGAGGTCTCTCCTCCATTTGGAACTCATCCACCTGGCCATCACCTTATTTCCCCCTGCAGAAGACCTGTCTCTCCCTCAGCTTCTTCATGGCCCCCTTCATCTCCTGGTTCCTCAGAGTGTAGATCGCCGGGTTGAGCACCGGCGTCACCACCGTGTAGAAGACTGACACCACCTTGTCCAGCGAGAAGCTGGTGGCGGGACGGGTGTAGATGAAGATGCATGGCCCGAAGAACAAGGCCACCACCGCCAAGTGGGACGCGCAGGTGGAGAGGGCTTTGCGCCGCCCCTCAGTGCTCCGGCTCCGCAGGGAGACCAGGATCACCAGGTAGGAGCCGAGCAGGGCCAGGAAGCAGGTGAGTGAGATCAGGCCACTGTTGGAGACGATCAGGACCCCTGTCAGGTAGGTGTCGGTGCAGGCCAGCTTGATGACGGGCGGCACGTCACAGAAGTAGCTGTCAATGACGTTGGGGCCGCAGTAGGGCAGCCGGACGGTGAGCCCGGTCTGTACGAGGGAGTGGACAGTAGCTCCAGACCACAGGGCCCCCACCAGCCAGGTGCAGGCTGGCAGGCTCATGAGGGTGGGGTACTGCAGCGGGTGGCAAATGGCCATATAGCGGTCGTAGGCCATGATGGTCAGGAGGAAGATCTCGGCACAGGCGCAGAGGTGGAGGAAGAAGAGCTGGGCCACACAGCCCCCGAAGGAGATGGTCTTCTCCCCAGAGAGGAGGTCAGTCAGCATCTTGGGGGCCGTGACAGAGGCATGGCAGATATCGATGAAGGAGAGGTTCCCCAGGAAAAAGTACATGGGGATGTGAAGGTGCCGGTCACTGGCCACCGTCACCATGATGAGGCCATTTCCCACCAAGATGAGCAGGTAAGCGACGGAGAAGAGGGCGAAGAGGGCCAGCTGCAGCTCCCGGTTCTCGGTGAGGCCGAGCAATACAAAGTGCGTCACCATGGTGACGTTCTTCCCGTCCATACAGCACGCTCTGGAGGGGGAGGCCCACACGGCACCCAAGGGAGGGGAGCCACGGGGAAGAATGCCAAGCTGGGATCTCCTCTTGGAGAGGGTGGGGGGGGAACAAGTTCAGAGCCTGAAGATGAGGGAGGTTCAATGCCAGCTGGGAAATTTGGATGCCCAAAATGAGTAGAGAGCAGGCATCTGCCTCCCAGAAGGGGCTTTGAAACTTGGGTTTTTCAAGGAGTGTGCCCAACTCCCATTGGCGTTTGGAGTGCCTTACCCTCTTGGGACTCCCAAGCTGCACGTGGAGGAGAAAGAGAGGAAGGCGCCATTAGCCAGATGAAACCGCCATGCATGCTGATGCGTGGTTAAGCACAAAGACCCCTACGCACAAAGTCATCACCCCTCCCACAAGCCAATCCATGCAACCAACAAGCCATTGTATGCAAGCCATTCCCACCACAGATACACAAACTTCTCTCCCCCCCAAAAAATTCCTCAGGAACGAGTCAAAATCTTTCTGCCTTGCAGACACAACAAGGAGTCCTGTGGCAACTTAAAGACTAACGGTATGTCTACACTTCATTCCTCTTCCAAGAGAGGAATGCAAATGCAGACACCCGAAATGGCAAATGAAGTGGGGATTTAAATATCCCACGCTTCATTTGCATAATCGCATTATGGTGCTGTTGCAGAATAGCGCTATTTCGAGACAAAAAATGGGGTTATTTTGAGATAACCTAGTAAAGTTACTGGGTTATTTCGAGGGAAGGGTTTTATCTCGAAATAACCCCATTTTTCCCCCCTCGAAATAACTCTATTCCTCAATAGCACCATAACACGATTATGCAAATGAAGGGTGGGATATTTAAATCCCCACTTCATCTGCAATTTCGGGTGTCTGCATTTGCATTCCTCTCTCGGAAGACATACCCTAACAGATTTATGTGGACATAAGCTTTCCACTTCATCGGGTGAATTGGAGTGGAAGGGACAGGGATATATGTACAGATACACATGTACTAGTATGGCAAAATAAGGGAATAATTTATCAAGTGTAGGACCAGTGTTAAGGAGGCCAATTCAGCCCGGGTAGGTGTGGCTCACTTGCAGCAGTGGATGGGGAGGTATTTATACCAAGAGAGGAAAAATGGCCTTTGTAGTGAGAGAACCATTCTAAGTCCTTGTTCAGTCCTAAGTTGTTTGTGTTAAATTTGCAAGTCAATTGCAGCTCTGCAGTTTCTCTTCGTAGTCTGGTTTTAAATTTATTTTGTAGAAGAATGGCTACTTTTAAGTCTGTTACTGAGTGTCCAGGGAGGATACAGTGGCCCCCTCCGACTTTATGTGCATTACCATTCCTGGTGTCTGATTTGTGTCCATGTCTCCTTTGTCGCAGAGGCCATCCAGTTTGGTCAATACACATGGCAGAGGGGCATTGCTGGCACAGATCATGTTAGTGGATGTGCAGACAGATGATGGTGTGGCTGATGTGGTTAGGTCCTGTGATATCTGGTCACCATCACAGGACCTGACCGCATTTGCCACACTGTCAGGTACTGGTCTGACACTCGATAAGGAACTCCCTTCTTTTGTTACACTAGTACGAATATAGATCCCTGCCTCTCTGCACTCCAATTCATCTGATGGAATGGGTCTTACTCATGAAATCTTATGCTCAAATAAACCTGTTAGTCGAAGGTGCTCTAGTGTAGCAGACAAGGACAGCACTGGATCGAGGGCTGGGGGCTGAAGCTAAACAAATGCAGATTTTAAAACCACGTTTCCAAAGTTACCAGGGAGGGGAATTAGCCATTGAGACAATTTACCAAAGACACTGTGGATTTTCCAGCCCTGGAATCTGCAAATCAATAGGGACAACTTTCTCAAGGAGTCAGTCTAATCCAGCAAGTTATTGGCCACGACTTGGGACTCCAGAATGAAATTCTCTGGTCTGACCTATCCAAGATGTTCAAGTCAGTGATCAAAATGGCCCTGTTAGTCCTTACAATTTAGGCATCTCTCCTCGAGGGCAGAATCTGATTATTTTTAAAAATAATTTCAACAGATTTGTATTTACTTTGTTTCTATTTTTACCTATTTAAATGTTCACAGTTGTGGAGCTGGCAGATAATTATTTGCTGTTGGGCTCTAAAAAGCTAAATCTTTACAATCCTTAACAAAAATTGTCAGCGTCACATATCAAAATATGCCAAGTACCTTTCCTCCAGTGAAACGCACTGTAGTGCTCAAGCAGCATTTGTCTGTCTTTGCCTCCCTAAATCTCAATTATGTAGCACTGGAGATATTATTGTTAATTCTCATGTGCGGTTAAATCGGAGTTCACTGACATTTACTGAGAAAAACCGAATGCTGTGATTCACACCATCACCCGAGTGCCTGGGTGAAGCCTCTGGTCCTGGGTTTGGCTGGAGGTTAGACAAGCTGATCAACCAGCCACTTCTTGGTTTAACATCTGTACATCTAGGAATTTTTTTCCACCTCACCGTCCTGTTAGGAGATGCAATCAGATGAAAAACCGGGGATTTCCAGGACGTCAGCAGATGGGACTGGAAAGGGGCTCTCTCACTGAGTCCTCTCCAAACTGTTACAAGCAACCCTGTGCTATAAACCCATTCGTAAATTTCATAGAAGCCTAGACCACCAGAACTGGAAGGGACCTCAAGAGGTCATCGAGTCTAGTCCCCTGCCCTATGGCAGGACCCAGGACCCTCTAGACCATCTCTGGCAGGTGTCTGTCCAACCTGCTCTTAAATATCTCCAGCAATGGAGATTCCACAACCTCCCCAGCCAACTTAGTCCAGTGTTTAACCACCCTGACCGTTAGGAAGTTTTTCCTAATGTCCAACCTAAACCTCCCTTGCTGCAGTTTAAGCTCGTTGCTTTTTGTCCTGTTCTGAAAGGCCACGGAGAACAATTTTTCTCCCTCCTCCTTGTGACACCCTTTTAGATACTTGAAAACTGCTATTATGTCCCCTCTCAAATCTTCTCCTTTCCAAACTAAACAAGCCCAACTCTTTCAGTCTTCCCTCATAAGTCATGTTCTCTAGACCTTTTATCATTAAATTTATCAAACTCCATCTTGAAACTCACTCGCTTGTTTGCCCCACTCCAACAGGGAGGCTATTCCAGAATTTCTCTCCTCTGCTCTTTAAAAACCTTCTGCTCATTTCCAGCCTAAATGTATTCACGGACAATGGATTCCCCGTGTGCTCTTGTGCCAACATTATCCTTTCTCTTCTCCCTCCCTTCTGTTTGCTAAACAAGACAAACTCTTGGAGTTTCCTCTCCTGAGATCTTCGCAGCCCTTCTCTGCACCTCTCAGAGTTTGACTTCAGCTTTCTTGACCATGGGTGACCAGAGCCAGAGCCAGAGCCAGCATTCCAGCTGGGGTCTTGCCAGTGACTTTACCATGGCACGAATACGTCCCAACTCTGCTGGAACACTCTACAGAAAATGGTTCCCTGCTTCTCTTTCAGACACCAACAGGCAGAGAAAGGGTGTAACTTGGTGACCAATGTGTTGGACACAACAATGGCTCCAATGGCCCATAAAGAAACCGATTTGCTGCTGCCCCACCAGTGGGATGGAGTGGAGAATCTGGCCCCAGGCTAGTAAGTTTGATGCTATCGGCTTTGCCGTGACATAAGGGAATTTACCTGCCCTAGTGCAGAGACGGGCCGAGTAGAAGTGCAGCCTCCTTCATCGAACCCTTGCCAGAGAGCTCCACAGATTCATGCTCCTCCTAAGAACAAAGACAAGAAACAATTACTCTCAGGAATCTCTGGGGACCGCTGTGGCCTGTAAGCCGGGCGCTTGGGTGGCCACTTAGGAGAAATTCTAATACCACCCGGTTGATTAGCAGAGTGCCCACAGCTTGGGTCTGGGTTTCTGCAGGCTGTGCATGTCCACACATGCCCCAGTGCGCAGAACAAAATTCATTCTGCACCTGGACGGGAAAAAATCTGCACATGGATGGAAAAGATTAAAGACCTCAATTTTCCCAACAAGGCACCCAACCCGCCTCCAATTTCCATTTCTGAGTAGCAACCCCCTCTCTTCACTGTCCCCACAGAGTGTAGGAAGATCTACCATGCAATACCTGAGCCGAGGGGCTGGCCGGCCGGTCCTGGGGATGAGTCAGGGCACACACAAGAGCCAGCTGTCTGGGGTCTGACTGGCTTGCTCTGCCACCCGTTCCATCCAAGGATCTCAGACTTGCTTTCTAACCCTGAGGCAGAGGAGTAGGTGCTCTGGTTCGGCGGGGGGAATCTCAGCCTTGTGAGGCTGGGTGGCAGAAAGTAATACTGAGATCAGTGCAAGCATCACTTCTGTAGGTTACACACAGGACTAGCTGGCCTCTCCAGGTCCCTTCCAGCCCTAGGTTTCCAAGAGCCGGACCTAGGACACATTCTCTCCAGGGTTCCTGGCCGAGGCCGGGTAGATGCCAGAGACCCAGTTCCCTCCTGCCCCAGGACCGACCCTCACCTGCTCCTGACATCAGCCTATGGAAACCAGCCGGCAACGCAGTCCTCCAGACACAAGACTTACTGCCGCTTGGAAAGGGATATGGCCCCATCTGCTTCAGGGAAGGAGCCTGCCTTTTCTGCAGGGGCTCAGGGAAAATCTGCCCCCCCCCCCAGGCAGTTTTGGGAAGGGGCAGCTCGGGGTGCAGTGAGGGGAGGGCAATGGGTCGAGCACAGGGTTGGGGTTCTGGGTATTCGACAATGTCAGCAATTCAGGGCGCAGACTCTCTCAGCCTTTGGCAGGGCTGCTGTAATGCTGAGAGGCGGAATCAAACCTGGGACCTCTGGAGCTTAGTGCACGAGCCTCTACTGCAGGGTGGGAACCTCTGGCCCGGGGCCAGATCCAGCCCGAGGCTTACAGCTCCCACCCCACCATCGGGGAGCCGAGTACTGCAGCACCCGCACCCCCAGCCCTAAGCCTGCTTCCTGGCAGCCCCCTCCCACACACTGAACCCTGGCTTTGGCCCCACAAAATCTACTAGCCTGGCCCCGGCTCTGCCGAGCAGGGGGAAGTAGGGAGCGTCTTTCTGCGCTCAGTCCGGCCAGTCGGTGAGGTTTTTGTTCGGGGGGGGGGGGG
>JANRFK010006695.1:5323577-5338383 GCA_030068395.1 Apalone spinifera
TGCTGCCCAATCTGAAAACCTCCAGTGCAAGGGGGGCGGGGAGGGGTGAGAGAGTGACTGACAGTGTAAATACCCTGCCCCAGGGTACACCCCCTTTGGGGATGGAGAATGGTATATCCAAGGATAACTCTCCTGGTTTGTGTTCTCTGCCCTGTCCCCTTGCAGGGGGAGGGTAGCTAGACATGCCCCATGGCTGTGGGTGTCTAGGTTCTGGCTTCCCTGCCTTTGAGCTTAGTGGCAGGGGTCCCTCAGGAAGTCAGATGTGTCTGAGGGGGTTTTGGGACTGGGGCAGAGGGCGTGAACTGCCTCCATGGTCAGAAACCGCTGTCCCCATGCACACTTTGTCAGGTCCACTTGCAATGGTACCTGCGTGGCAGGGACCTGGGAAGGGCAGCTAGCCCCCTTATTACTAAGGCCTTAACAAATTCATGGTCCATTTGGGCCGATTTTATGGTCACAAGATTTTCCAAATGGTAAATTTCATTATTTTTCAGCTATTTAAATCTGAAATGTCAGTGGCGTAATTCTGTGGTCCTGGCCCAAAAAGGAGTTGTGGGAGACAGGTTGCAAAGCTATCGGAAGTGGGGTTGTGATATTGCTGTCCTTATTTCTGCAGCTGCAGAGCCCTAGCTGGGAGCTCAGTTCTGAAGGCATCACAGACATAACGGTAGCAATATTATGACCCCCTAAAATGTATAACCTCCCTGCAATTACCAGGACCCCCAATTTGAGAAACACTTGTCTCTCTTATAAAATCTGCACAGAATAGGGTAAAAACCCTGAGCACCAGATTTCATTGGGGGGGGGGGGGTGCGGCGGCAGAGTCAGATTTCTTGGTCCTTGGTCCTGGATGGCTGTGAAGTTAGAAGGGCCCTTTGTGTTACCTCTGATTCAAGAAGAAGCTCTTTATGGTCCCTGGGCACAAACATCACTGTAGGGATTTGAGCAGCTAGTGCAAATGTGTCCTGGAAGGCACCCTCTAACCAAACTTGTGAGAAACAGCTTTGGTGTCTGTTACTAGGACTCCAGATTGGAGATTGTCACTTCCATGCTATCACACCACCTCTCTGGGCTATCATTGGGCTGAGGAAACAACCCACTGTCAGTCTTAGAGGCATGGCCTCATTTAGACATTCTTGTTTAATAAATACAGCAACAGGTGTGTGTGAGAGGATCCTGCCCCTGTGCTATGGGCTGGGACTCTGCCTTACTCCAAGTGATCAGAGATGGTTTGAAGAATGACTTGCAGTATGACTTATATTCGGGTAACGTGCTCTGCAGTTCAAACTGCTCCTTAATCTTGTCAGGAGAGCATGTGGTAGCTTTGTATACTGGGGATGTAAAATCCCACTTACTTGGTTAACTGGAGGCTCGGAGCAGCCCCTCTCTGCAGCTGGTGGCCCTCCAGCTCCATTGGTTAAGGGTAACCTATAAGCTTTGCTCGTTAAGGGTCATGCTAACTGGTTAACCTTTCACATCCCTAGTGCAATGTTTCTCAACCTTTTTTATGAAATGCACCCCTTAAAAAAAAAAGTACCCCCGAGGCAGGCACCCCATCCCTCCCTTTCCCCAGTGCCCCTCCTCTCCCCCAGTGCCAGGCACCAGACGTATGGTAACCCTACCTTTGAAGTGCCTACTTCCGCTGCCTGGCCCTGCCTTGGTGGCTTGTCTGCGGGGAGCAAGTGGCCCGCCAGCTCCGGGCTTGCTGTGTGGGGCTGTGCGTTCCCAGCCCAGCCTGATGCCCCCCATGCGTGGTGCCTGGGGGAAACTACACCACTGATGCGGGGGGAGGGGGGTGTCCTTTGGAGCAAAGCTTATTGTGCTGCTTCACTGCCTTTTAGCTCCTCTCCGCAGCACCACAGAGGAAGGGGTGATGAGGATGTGTTGTACAGAGCTGCTGGCGGAGGTGGGGGGAATGCGCATCTCTGGGTTCAGCTGCCGCTGGAGCATCCCGGGGAGGCTGCCGGAGAGGAAACAAACTAGGAGAGGCGGCCGTGGAAGTGATTTATTTTTTCTCCTCACCCAGACCCACCCCCAACTTGGAACTGCCCTGGGTCTCACCGGAGATGCTGCTGCAGCCATGCACTTTTCCCTCCAGGCATTGGGGCGCATGCGCAGAGTAGCTGTTAGCCAGGCGTGCGGCTCGTAATGTTCAATTTGACAGGCACGTGACACCGCCTCCTCTCCCCCCCCCATCCCCTTTGCAAGGTAAAATACTGGACCTTTTTTGCCAAATTTCACTTGTTGAGGTACTCCCCAGACTTCTTTCGCGTACCCCTAATGGTACGTGTACCACTGGTTGAGAAACACTGACCTAGTGTATGCTAAAGGAGTAAGAGTTTTCTTTCCCAATGTGTGTCTCACTACAGTTATGCTCATCTAATCCACCTTGTCTGTAGCCTGTTCCAGTGTGGCAGTGGAACCACCAGCCATGGGATACTCTCCATCCCCTTTCAAGCTGGTTCAAATAGATGGGCCCATGTGAACTAGTATCTCTTTCCTGTCAAATTCCCATCCCCTCTGGTTAGCGGACTATGAGCCCACTTATCTTGGTGTCCCATCTCCAACTATAGCTAATGCTGGTCTCCTAAGAGATAGAGAATGCACTCTCCTCCCCTTTTCCAGTAACAAGCCTCTCTGCAGTACCTGACAGGATGGGGGAGAGGATATTTTCTTCCAACCCCAGGAGACTCTGATGCCCCAACCCCCCAGGTCTGAAGTTTAGGTTCCTCTCCCAATCCTCTGTCAGGATTTGCTCCAGTGTGTGGACTTCTCCTTCCCTTTGCCCTCACTGCCTCATGGTGTGTGTGAACATGATGCACCCCCACTTGAATCTACCTCCCACCGCAAGCTCACAGGTGTCTGTGCTTACAAGTCATCTGCGCTGCTTCCTTGGTGACAGGAGAAGCAGAGGGATTAAGATGGAGACGTAATGTCATGGCACTGAGCCAGGGCAGCTGTGAGCTTGGGGCCCCTGGGAGGTAGGCAGGCAGGCAGGTCTCTTGATGGGCGAGTGGGAGATGCGGGCAGTGTTTCTGAGGAACCCTGACTCAATCTGTCCCTTCTCCTTTCACAGGGCAGCGAGGCGAATCCCCATCCCTTCTCACTGGAGCTCAGCTTCGTTGTAACCCCCCCTCCCCCATACACGCACACCTCCCTATTTTATAAAACAATTTTCTCTGTGTCCCCCCATGGCCTAGCACTTCCTGTGCCAAACCGGAGCTGGATTTAAGGTGTAATTTTTAAAGTCTCTATCTCTATTTTTTCTGCAGCAGCTGGGGTAAATGAGGAGCCTTTTCGCCCCTCACAAGCTGACCTCTCGGGTATTTTTAGAGTGAAATGATGATGTGCAAAGGGCTGTGATTGTCTCCTACTGAAAGCTCTCCCCAGGCGGTTCTGTGGTAACTGTGCCTGGAACAGAGCGACAGGGAGAGAACAGAAATGATCATTGCTGACTTGACCTTTTGGCACCTCACGTTTTTCTAATCTGGGCTATTTTTATTTTTGTTTTTTTACAGTGAGATTTTTTTGATCTTCAGCTACAGTAAGTTATTCCAATTTTTTTTTCCATTTTTCCTGCCTTTCCACTGATTTCCTTTTTATTGTTGTTGCTAGTTACTATGACTATTATTACTACTATAATGCTGATGACTTGACTATGCTGATATGTTGCTCATAATAATGACACTGCTGATTTTTAACCGGATGAAATCGAGTTTTTCTGAGTGTTCCTGACTGTGGAAGGTTTTTAAATTTTTAAAGTGGATTGATCACGCTAACTCTTTTTTCCCCCCTTCCGACTGTCTGGCTGCTGAGAGCGGGACCTGGTTTCTCCTGAACTGTTTTAGAACGTCTCTGGAAGTCTGTATTTTTTTATTTTTTTTATTTTTTTTATTTTTTATTTTTAATCTTTCATTTGTACAATTTTTAACCTGTTGCTGCAATATGATGTTTGTGGTGCTGATCACCCGTGATAGCGATGGCCCTCCCCCAAAAAGCCCCCTCCTCCTTTGACCCCCCTCCCCCAAAACTTCCCTCCTGCTCTTCCTCTACGTCGTCCTTCCTTCACAAACAACCCACCACTACGACATGGATGCCCAGGTTGGA
Source organism: Apalone spinifera (assembly GCA_030068395.1). Taxonomy (NCBI): domain Eukaryota; kingdom Metazoa; phylum Chordata; order Testudines; family Trionychidae; genus Apalone; species Apalone spinifera. Next base: position 5,327,685 of record JANRFK010006695.1, read on the forward strand.
GCAGCGGCAGCAGCTGGTGGTACGATGTGCGGCGGAGATACAAACCCATCCTGGGCTATGGTAAGAGGTGTGAGGGCCAGTAGGTTTTATTGTAGCCTTCAGCAGCCAGATCTAAACGCCCTGGCATGGAGGAAGCACTCCTATGGCATCAGTGTTATCCCAGGCATGGTTCAAGGTTAGCTTTCTGTGGAGATGCTGGAATGTGCATTGGCAGAGCGTGGGGGAGGGGGGTGTGTCAATGGCTCTGTAGGATTGCCAGATAGTTTCACAAAAAATACCAAACCAAAAGGGAAAACCATTTGTTGAGCAAAAAAAGTGTTCTAAAGTTGTTGAGCACAAAAAAGGAAGTAACAAGGGCCAAAATGCAGGCACAGCCCCTTTGAATCCCCAGCCACTGGGGAGACAGCATGAACTACATCCCACATGTCCTGAGCTGGGCCCTGAGAAAAAACAGAAAATACCAGACATTTTAGATGTCCAGTATTTTCTGTTTTGTTTTTACCGGACCAAAGGAGCAAATAACGGGCTCTCCGTTCCATATTGGACACCTGGCAGTCCTAGTTGTGTGGCCCTGGTGGTGGGAAGCGAACAACCAGCTGTGATAACCAAGCAGGCTGTGTAAATCTGGTCATGTTCCTCCCCCTCCATCAGTTGTCACAAGAAGACACAGAGGAAGGAAAGCCATGGGAATCCTGTTCTCAAGACACCACTAGTGAGGCGTAGCTCCCCCAGATATGCAGCCTTCCAGCACCCATGAATCCTTCTGCTGCTGTCCTCTGAAGTCCCTCCCCATGAGGCGCTCACAGGATCCCAGATGGGATCTTCTGGGCTTGTGTATAGAGGGTGTCTCCCATCCCTGCTCTGGGATGGGGAGGCCTTTTGTTTTGAGGGTCTTTGATCTGAGCACAGATCCCAGATAGGGTCTCCTTGTTCTTGTCTGGAGCTGGTTGTGTGCAGAAAGGGTTGAGCTGCTTGTGGGGAACGTACTGATCTCATTGCTCACTTTCCCAGTCCTTGAGCCCTTACCAAGCTCTGCTGAGCCCTCTTAGTCTTGACCTACAGCCTCTCTGCTATTTTAGTGCAAGGGGTCCTGGCAGCAGTGCTGGCCAACAAGGTCACATTCATTAGATGGGGTCTGGCCCCTCAAAATGTGTGAACCTCCCCATCCCCAGATGCTTTGATCTTTTGGGAATTGGGGCTGTCTGTGTGGGGAGGCAACACTCAACTCCTCTGCTACAGAGAATATTGTAAAGGGTGAATCATGTCCTGAGAGGAGGAAAAACAACCAGGAGTCTGGTGGCACTTAAGCAACTAACAGATTTATTAGGGCATAAGTCTTCATAAGTAAGTCTCTACAGTGCCACAGGTCTTCTGGTTGTTTTTGAAGATGCAGATTGACATGGCTGCCCCTCTGAGACTGAGAAACGAGAGAATTCTCACAAATAGCTTGGTTCCCTTCCCCTCCATGCCCCTGCAGCTCCATGGAAGACCACCGCCTTCATGAGAGGCAGGTGGAAACAGTGCTGTGCTTCATCTCCTTTCCTTGTACTGCTGAGACATGGTGCCTCCTTAGGGAGGTGGGAAGGCATGCACAGAGCATTTGGTGACATCCTTGGGCCTGAGGTGAGCCCATATCTTGCCTCCTTGGTCTGAGTTGCATGGTGTGGGGAACATGGCAGGATCTGCTTGGAGAACGTCCACCTCCCAAATGGAAATGGCCTGTAGTAAGACAGGGCACAGAGGACAATGTGAAGCAAGACAAGACTGTGCATTCACCTCCAGTCTGTCTGCTTAGCAAAGAGATTGGGACAGCACTTCATAGAGGGTAGAGGATGGTGGGTTAAACCCAGCAATGGGTGGTAGATCCAGCCCTGCTCTCTGCAGTTGTGTTGCAGAAACTAGGGGAGGATTAATGAAGTGAAAGGCAGCTAGTGTGGTGCTGCTAAAATGATATACAGTTGCATTGCTTATGTGTCTGTGGCATGGAACTCCCCATCACATGGTGTCCTTGAGTCGGTTAAGGCTGGGCTAGCCAAGGCCTCTGAGCAAGGCTATTGCTCATGTCCCAGTTGATATGCTTCTTTTGAAAATCAGAGGAGGGGAAATAATCTTAGCTTTCTTCCTTTGGATGCTGGACTGAGCCCTGACTATGAGGCAAGCTGCCTGCTGTAATTTCTTAACCCTTCCTCTGAGGCGGTAGATGCTGTTGGGGGAATTCTGGGCCAGGCGCATGTCTGGATGACTGAGTCTGATGCTGGTTGTATTCGGGGGTCGGGAAAACCAACAGCACTAGGGCTGGGTGTTGGGCCACTCCTCTCTCTAGGTATTCTTGTCTCTTCTGCAGCCACAGCCTCCCTGTGATCATCTGGTTTGACCTCATGCCTCAGGCTACAGGACTTCATCCATGTGCTCCTGTAATAGGCAGAGCTCATGGGCCTGGGTCCTGGAATCACAATGTGTAAAGCCTTCAAGTTATGGACAATTCCCATATTGACTTGAATTCAGACTATCACAAAACCCAGGACTTGCTTTGCAGAGGAAGGTGCAGAAAACCTCCTGTTCTGCGGGGAAGTTACTTCCTGGCCTCAAATCTGGTTGTGTAGACAAGATCCACCAGCCAGATGCCTGGGAAAGAATTCTTTGTGGTAACTCAGCCCTCCCCATCTCGTGTTTTGTTTCTGGCCACTGGTGGGCCTTTTGTCATTGTAGGCCATCTCATGTCATCCCTCCATAAACTGGTAGCGCTTGGCCTCAAAGCCAGTTAAGGTTTTTTGCGTTCGCTGCTCCCCTGCGTGGGCTCAACTTCAGTTTTGTTTTTTGATTTCATACTGAAACTTGCTGGTGGCCAGTTTATTACCCATTTGTTCTTGTGCTAGCATTGGCCCTTAATGAGAATAACTCCTCTTTCTGCCTGGCGCGTATGTCTCAGATGTGCTGAAATCAATCTGCTCTCCCTTCATGCCTCTCAGCACCCTAGCAGGTCCCCTCTGCTCCCGTTCCAGTGTGAGTTCAGCATTCATAACCGTGGGAGACTGGCATAGCAGATGAGCTCACATCAGGTGGTTTTTTTCATGGTCATTCTTAGGGAGGGTGGGCCAGCATCATTATGTAGCCATGGCCAGCTGTCCCAAGTGGAGTCCTGGTCACACTGACTGGAGTTCTGAGATGGCCCCTTGTCATAGAGCACTTGCCTCTCCATATGGAAGGTGGTGGAGATGGGGGCCTGGCTCTGAGATGCAGGCGTGTATGTTTGTTCCCATGGCTGTCCCTCTGACCAGCTCTTCCTGCCCCAGCAGGTCCAGGCTGCGCGTGAGCCATGGCCAGCAACGTCACCAACAAGACAGACCCGCGCTCCATGAACTCACGTGTATTCATTGGGAATCTGAACACACTGGTGGTGAAGAAGTCTGACGTGGAGGCGATCTTCTCCAAGTATGGCAAAATCGTGGGCTGCTCTGTGCACAAGGGCTTTGCCTTTGTGCAGTATGTCAACGAGCGGAATGCCCGTGCCGCCGTGGCCGGGGAGGATGGCCGGATGATCGCAGGCCAGGTGCTAGGTGAGCACCTCCCAGAGCACATCCCTTCCTGCACACTGAGGCGTATTGTGGGGCTAGCATGGCTGGGTTCTAGGATAAAGCTTCCCTCCTGCATCCCTAACCGCAACCAGTCGGTCCCCAAGTAATAGCATTGGCCTGGTCCCAGTGAGCACCTCCTGTCTGTGCCCTCCCACCCCTACCAGGGAGATTGCTGGTCACACCCTTGGTGAGTGTCTCTTATCTGTGCCTCCTACCCCCTCTGCCCCTACTACAGAAGTGAGCTGATCACCAGCCAGGTTCTGAGTGAGCTTCATCCCACACCACCATCCTGACCAGTCATTGGGCTCCTGAGGTGCCCTCCTGGGCACAGGAGTTAGGAGGCAGCAAGAGAAACAAGGACATGGGATAGATAGGGGTGGATGGGGAGCTGGCCCTTGGCAGATCTGATACAAGGTGTCACTGCCCCTCCAGCCTTTCCCCCAGGGCTCAGGTGTATCTCAGAAGCCCATGGGCACAGGCCAGCAGCCAACCAGGACCTAGTGCTGGCCTGTCCTAGGAACGGCATGAGGCTCAAGAAGTCTTGGGCCCAGGGAGCATGAATCAGAGGGTGTCTACAGTAGGGATGTGAATGTGTAGCCATTTACATGATTAACCAATGAGCCTGGTCTGGTCAGTTAATCCTAACGGGACCCGCGTTGCTTTCCCCATCTCTGTATGGAGGTGTGCAGATGTGTGTGGTACAGCAGTTACTCACTGACAAAATTAAACACATTTTAACATCCCTAGTCTGCAGGGCTCTGGAAACTGAGGTAGCTATTCTGCCATCTCCCCCTTTCCCTGCTGCCAGTGGCTGGGTCACTGACATACGCAGGTGCTTTTGGAAGCTGGATATACAGTGGTCACGGTCTGCAGTTGGGAACTCTTTCTAGGCCCCAGACCTTGTGCTTTGGGAATCCCATGGCAGCCGCCTCACTAATCCTATGGCTGGGACCTGGGAGGGCCTGGCACAGGGCGGCAGCTGCCTGTCTTCCAGCATGCTGTGCTCTGCTTCCCTGTGGGAGTGGCACTGAAGAGGATGGGGTGCTCCACTTACCTCTGCTGTGAAGCAGACTGCTGCATCACTCTGCTGCAGTGATTGAAGGTGGCAGGGCACCCCTGCTGTGATCCTGAGCCGGGTTCCAAGTAATCCCCTAGGTTGCATAGCTGACTTAGGTTTGAGGAGGGGGGTGCATTGGGGTGGAGCAGGAGCAGGGCTTGGAGGGAAGGAGTGGAATGGAGGCGGGGCCTCAGACTAGCCCTGTCAGGACAAACGAGGTACTTTCCTATTGCCTGGTCCCGATTGTATCGGTGCGCCTGTGGGCCAGCTTTGCCATGGCCCATGTGGCAGGGCTGGGTGCTGAATCGTGTTGGAGAAGCTGCACTGCTCAGAGTTAAATCTTGGTTCTGATGCAGGGGCCTGGCCCCAGTCAGCATTAGCTCACGATGCCAATGAGAAGTAGCAGGGCTGTCCACTCAACACGTGTCTGCCTCTTTCCCAGATATCAACCTGGCAGCCGAGCCAAAAGTGAACAGGGGCAAGGCAGGCGTCAAGCGGTCGGCAGCCGAGATGTACGGGTCAGTAGCCGCACCACCTTCTCCGTCCCCTCTAGTCAGGTCGGGACCCTTATGGTTTTTATATCGCGTTCATGCCCGGCGTGGGCACCTCCTCTCTCTGTCTCTTTCTGTCTCCCGAGGTGGGGAGGGATGTCAGGAGGTGGCTGCACCTCCCTTGGGTGTCTTGGGCTGTTGAGGCCCCTGCCTGAGCTGTGGTTCCAGGGTGTGGGCAGTTCTGCCCAGGCCTGTCTCAGCTCGTCTCGCTTGGACCTGGGAAGCAGGCAAGCCAGAGAGAGGTGCTAACCCTCCTTCAGCATGGCTCCCTGCGTGTGTATAACCCACCCTGAGAGGCTGGCAAAGCCCACGGGCTGGGCTCTTGGGTACTGTCTCCTGCATGGAGAGCAGGTTCGGTGCAGCAGCACCCTTGCCCCACTTCATCATTAGGGGCCCTTTCCTCCTCCATCTCCTTCTCCTCCACCCCATGGTGCCTGCCTACCCTGACCCTGTCTTGTGGGCTCTCTTCCAGGTCCTCCTTTGACCTGGACTATGACTTCCAGCGGGATTACTATGACAGGTATGTTGAGCCTCCTTGAGGAGGGCAATAAGTTGCAGCACCATGCGCAGTCTCTGGGCAGTATTGATGCTACTGTTAATGCCCTGTGGGGCACGGGGGGGGAGGGAACGTGGCACTCCTGTTGCTGTGGGCTCACCTTGTTTTCCTCCTGTCTCTAGGATGTATAGCTACCCAGCACGTGTGCCCCCGCCTCCCCCCATCGCTCGGGCCGTGGTGCCCTCGAAACGCCAGCGTGTGTCTGGCAATACCTCCCGCCGAGGCAAGAGTGGCTTTAACTCCAAGAGTGGGCAGCGGGGGTCGTCCTCCAAATCTGGTAAATGTACGTATCCGGGCCTGCAGCGGTGGGTTTGGGCCAGGCCCTCTTGCCTGCACTGGGTCTTGGGAGGAGGGGCTGTGGCCTGTTGGAATGGATCCTTGTGGCAATTCATTTCTTGTGTCTCTTGCTTTCAGTGAAAGGTGACGATATCCAGACCATTAAGAAGGAGCTGACCCAGATCAAACAGAAAGTGGATTCGCTGCTGGAAAGCCTGGAGAAGATCGAGAAGGATCAAAGTAAACAGACGGGTGAGAGGGGGGGTGGGGATGGGTGTGGGGCTCCCTTCAGGGATCCTCAGTGGCTTGTGCACAGTGTGATTCGGAGAATCCGCCCCCTCCATACAGTGTGGTGTGTTGGGCAGGAGTGGGCCTGACGCATCCCCCCTTGCCCTCTGCAGAGCTGAAGAATGAGAAGTCGGAGGAGGAGCAGAGCAGCAGCTCCATGAAGAAGGAGGAGAGCAATGTGAAGATGGAGTCGGAGGCTGGGGCGGATGACTCTGCTGAGGAGGGGGATCTGCTGGATGATGATGATAACGAGGATCGAGCGGATGACCAGGTATGAAGGCTGAAGCCAGAGAGAGCCAGGGCAGAGCGGGTGTGTCACAGTGACTAACCCCTTCCTGTCCCCTCTCTCCCAGCTGGAATCCATCAAGGGGGACGAGAAGGAGGCAGAGGAAGGCGAAGACGACAGAGACAGTGCCAATGGTGAAGATGATTCCTAAACAGCTGGTGCAGCCCCTCCCAGCAAGGCGCCCACCTGACATTGAGCCTGTCACCGGCCCCTCCCCAGCCTCCTTCTCACTGCCCGCCCACGTGTTCATGGTGTCGTGTCCCCTGCCACGCTCCTGGCTCACCCCATAGTTCTGTTAAATCCCCTGTAATTTTCCTCTTTTAATTTTGATACCTCTTTATGATTTAACAATAAAAAAAAGTATGGTTTTTACCCGGTGCTTTTGCCTGCATCTATCACCTGGGGATGACCCCTAGCTCAGCATGTGCAGTGGCATCTTCCATGCTGGAGGAGGGCTGAATGGGAGGTTGAGGACCTGGTGAATGGGCAGTAATGCTGGAGCCTCTGATAGTCCATGGAGGTGCACCAAAAAACGAGCAGGAACAATGCTGCTCCCCAGTCACATTTGAGGCCTGCACCATGACTCTTCCAAGCAAGTTCACCCTTGGAGGTGGGAGGGAGGAGCCTAAATTGGAGAACCTGTGTGTGGGTGAGCACTGAGACTTGGCAGGTACAAAAGCTTCCCTCTGGTATAGGGCTGGTCCTGTTCTCTGTGGAACAGACTCTAAACTCTGGGATGCCTCCCTCAATTAGCATGTCCCTCTTGAGCAGGGGTGGGGAGCCATTTTTGGGTCAGGGGCCACTAACCTAGAGAAAGATCAGTGGGTGGGCCACACACAAAAGAAGGGGGGGGGAAGCCCTCAGGTTATGTCTACACTTGTGGCTTCTTGCGCAAGAATCCGCAGAGCGTCCACGCTGCCCACCCACTCTTGTGTAAGGGAATTTACAGTACGGCATGGTAAGAGAGGGCTTCTTGTGCAAGGGCTATGCTCTTTAACAGGTGTAAGCCCTCTTGTGCAGGAACTCTTGTGCAAGAGGGCAGTGTGGACGCTGGGCAGGGATTTCTTGCGCAAGAAAACCCTCTGGCTAAAATGGCCATCAGCACTTTCTTGCGTAAGAGAGCGTCCACACTGCCATGGGTGCTCTTGTGCAAGAAGCCGCCAGTGTAGACATAGCCTCACTGAGCAGAAAGACATGCCCCTCTACAGCGTGGGGGGCAGCCTAGTAGATTTTGTGTGCTTCAGCTTCACGGTGGGACAGCAGGGATGCTGGAGCACTAGCTGAGGTTCTCTAAAGCCAGATCCGGGCAAGCCAAGGACCACATCTGGGCCTGAAGTTGCCCATCCTTGCTCTTGAGTGAAGCTCTGATGTAGCGGAGGACAAAGCAGGCTGTGCATAATCACTGACAGCAATGTTTGTGTCCTCACACTTGGGCCTTGGATGTAGCTGAGGCAATGACTTACAGCTAAACTTGGTCCACTAGCATCAAGGCTTGTGTGTTCTGTAGCCATTACTGGCCAGACTTGGGCACGTGGATTTGGACATCAGTACCTTAGGCAAACCTTTGATTTGTACTGGAGTGTGAATAAGGGATTGGTTACTGCACCAGCCATGTTCCTGCAGGTGTTAAATCTTGAACTGCTGCTGTGGTGTAATCAGGCACACTCCATCCCAAGGACTCCAGTATAGACAATGGGAATACCTGCTTACAGCATAGCATTTCACTGGAGAGCTAAGGGAGTCCAGAGAGCAGTTCTGGAGCACCTCTCTTAGAAGATTAGCTTAGTTTACATTCTTGACCCTTTGGTACAGCATGTAGCCTACTTCAGAACAGATCATAGAATCATAGAGCTGGAAGAGAGCTCAGGAGGTCATCAAGTCCAGCCCCTGCCCAACGCAGGACCAACCCCAGCTACCTCCTGCCTAGTCCTGTTGTTCTTTAGGGACACAAGTTGGGTATGCTAATAGCTTTTATGGGACCAGCATCTGGTTAGAGAAGCTTCACCTGAAGAAAAGCTCTGCGTAGCTTGCAAGCTTATCTTTCACTGAGAGCAGTTGATCCAATAAAAATAAATCTTACCCACCTCGTGTCTCTAATAGTCTGGGACCAAGACAGCTACAACTCCAACGTCACCAGTTCTGTGACAGATTCTCATTCATTCTTCTCACTTCAGGTTTCTCTAGCAAGGCAAATACTTTCTTCCCAGCCACCAGAGTGTTGAAGTTCATTTGTTCTCACAGCTGTTTTTGATCCATACAAAGCAAAACACTTCTGAAATTGTCCTTAAGGAGACCTGGGTGATCCAGGTCTAAGCCCTGTCCTTAAGACTTGTGTGACATGGGGCCTCTTGCAGAATCTCATCCTGACCAGACCAATGAGGCAAATACCACTCTGTCCCATGGGGCCATGAGGACCACTAAAAGGGCTGCGGGGAGGGAAAAGGACATGTAAGAAAATCTGCACCCAGTTCTGTGGATAAGATAAACAAATGCTGCTTCCTTTTGTGAGCAGGTTGAGCAGTCTTCCTGGGTCTCTCCTGGTCTTCCCCTGCAGCCATAATGTGGCTGTTCTTATCAGGCCGTGGTAGGACACTACACATGGGCTCCTGCGGTGGGTATAATTATCAGGAGGAATATTGAGGTGGTGACCCAGGACTCAGCTGTGGAATTGCTTATCGCATCAGCCTTTCATTGACAACAGTGGCAGGATGTGGTAGGGCCCTTCGCATATATGGGGTACACTACAGCAGCAACTGGAACTTCCCATATTGGGAATGAGAGGGGCTGATGCTGACCTGTCTCAGGCAACTTCCTGTTTTCAGGGGGAAGAGGGCAGTTTGTCCTGACATGGTTTCCTGGTGGGGCTGCTGCTGAAGGAGAAGAGACCCTTGGGAGAAACTGAGCAATTCTGGTTTCCAGAGGGTTGTGCCCACAACTGGGTTTTGTTTCTACTAGTGGTGCAAATCCATACATGCTTCAGTGCACCTAACAATTAGTTCTGGACATGGATGGAAAACCACATATGAATGGAAAAGATTGGCAGGATGTGACTAGCTACCAGCCTCGGAAATGCCTGAGGGGTAGAGGCAGAAAAGACCAACACCCCATAAGGTGCTGCCAGTAGATATAACCACAAGGGGTAGTACTCAGAAGAGCTTAAGCACTATGCCAGGGCAGCCCCTCCTCACACACCAGTGGAGGTCATATCCTGTCTCTCTCCTGTTAGCAGATAGCATGCTCTATTGCTCCTCCTGAGCCTTATTCTGATTCTGGTGGTGTGGAGATGGTGAATAAAGATAGTTCCCATAATAGAAGAACTAGAGGACACCAAATGAAATTAATGGGTAGCAGGTTTAAAACTAATAAAAGAAAGTTCTTCACACAGCACATAGTCAAGCTGGGGAACTCCTTGCCTGAGGATGCTGTGAAGGCTAGGACTACAACAGAGTTTAAAGAGAAGCTAGATAATTTCATGGAGGTTAGGTCCATAAAAAGTTGTTAGCCAGGGAATAGAAATGGTGTCCCTGGCCTCTGTCTGTCAGAGGCTGGAGATGGATGGCAGGAGACAAATCGCTTGATCATTATCTTCGGTCCACTCCCTCTGGGGCACCTGGTGCTGGCCACTGTTGGCAGACAGGCTACTGGGCCAGCTGGACCTTTGGTCTGACCCCGTACGGCCGTTCTTATGGTCTGGCCACAGTCAACAGCTTGGAAAGGACCAATTCCGTCCCCTGGGAGCAGATGCTCCAGTAACAGCTTTGCCGCCGCTTTTGTCTGGGGGAGCCCAACTTGTATCGTAGGGTTTGGCCGAATAGATCCAAAATGGTGGCTTTAGGGCTCAGGCTCTGCAAGGGGGGAGGGGACAAAGGAGTTGGAGAATCACATCCCTAGAGCCCTGAAAATTCTCAGCTGTGGGTGTGGATTTGCAGGGCTTGTTTTTCTTGCTATGGAGGCAGATCCAAATGTACCTAGAATCCTGCAAATGTGTAGCTATCCACTGTATATCTGGGAGGCATCTGCAGATCACTTGCAGATGTGGATACCAATGTTATAGCTGCACAGGGCTCTACGTATTGCCCCCCCCCCCTCCCCTGGTCCCTTTAACCTCTC
>JANRFK010006695.1:5357202-5374156 GCA_030068395.1 Apalone spinifera
CCTGCACAGGCTGCAGGGGCCCTGCGCATACGTACAGCAGGAGGGCCTGTTTTTTTGTGCTGGGACTGGGACAGCTCATGAAGCCTTCCCCCTTCCCTTTCCCTCCTGGCTCCCAGTTGTGAAAGAGAAACGGCCTGGCAGCCACTTTTCTGAGTGGTGTGTGGATGGGGCAAGGCAAGCAGGGAGCCTATCTGGGGCTCCCTGGTGTGTCTGCAGGCCGGATCCAGTGGCTTGCTGGGCCGGATCCTGTTCGTGGGCTGTATTTTGCCCAGGCCTGCATTATATCCGTCCAGCATGACTGTGAACCATTGAGAACTACTCTCTGGGAATGGTTATGCACCCATCTTACAGTATCCCCATTGAGATTGTATTTAAGGTTTGTTAATGTGAAGGTCATGTGAGATTGTATCATATGCCTTACTAAAGTCTAGATATACCATATCTGCTGCTGCTTCGTCGAGTGGTATCCCTGTGGGTGCTCCACTACAGGTGTCGGGCTCGTCCCAGCATTGCAGCTCGGAGACTTTTTCTTAGCAGTAGCCCCCACCGGACCACACGTGCACAGATGCTGCCTCGTGCTGTTCACACCCTTTCTGTGGAGTACGGTCCAGCCCGCCAGTTCCTCCTAACTGTTCACATCTGCAGACAGAATCCGAACGAGCTCCTCCTCTGTTCTGAGGAGAGAGACAGAAAAATTTTAAGTAGAAAGTTCTGTTTATTCGTCCCAGTTTAGTCCCTTCCCAATAGTTCTAGTTCCAGTTTGTTTAAAAAAAAAAAAAGTGTTCTTCTGTATATAGTTCACTGCTTTTTGTCAAAAAAAGAGGCCAGAAAAAGAGAGAGGGAGGAAGAAGGACTTAGGCTTGGTAGTGGTGCCATCATGCCCGGTTCCCCCAGGTTTAAAAAGTGCATGTCATGTGGGGCCGCCATGTCAGTGTCAGACAGCCACACCCGCTGCATTAAGTGCCTTGGGGAGGGTCATATCCCCCCAAAATGCACGCACTGCTCCAAACTAACCGCCCGTGTGAGGCGAGACAGGGAGATGCGGCTAAAGTTGCTGCTGTTCAACAAGGCATTACAGCCGGCCACCACAGAGCACTCAACAGACCAGGCTCCTGTGGTGCATAAGTCCGACGACAAGCAGACCTCTGCCCCTGCCAGGAGCGTTAGTGTGGGAGATGCACTGAACACGTCGGGACTGCCGCCCAAGCATGTCATGGCTAAGGCACCCAAAGGCCGCAGTACATCCGGGCCTATCTCCACGATTCCAACTGACTCGGCACGGATGGCGCACACGACACCGCGTCCCAAATCGGCACCGGCACTGCAAGAGCCTTGTGCCAATCCGAGAACAACCCCCTCGGCACCGACAGTCTTGGCACCACTGGCACTGCGCCATTTGACACCAGCGCTAGAGTCCTCAGCACCGACCGCAGCTTCTTTGACAATGCCGACATCACCTGCGCCGGCACCGCGATCGCCACCTCAGCACCAGGAGAGGTAGGAACCGGCATTCCTCGCCTCAGCACTGATCTGTTCGACTCCACCTCCTGCGCATGCCTCTACAATGCCTATTCAAGCACAGTGCAAATCTAGGCACGTACACACACCAACACCAAGTTCTGAGGTGGCTGTTTTTTCTCCTGAGCTTTCTCCACCTTCCTTCCATTCAGGAAGTCACAGACATGAGCATTATGCTTCACCTCCATGACCATATCAGAGATCCCCCGCGTCGATCATGCTCACCTCATTTTTACAGCCAATCTTACTGCTCTCGTTCACCTCCACACTACACAGTGCGGTCAAGATCACCAAGGTCACCAATGTCACGATATTCTCGCCACTACAGGAGCTCAAGCTCTTATTCTCTAAGGCGCTCCCCTCAAATGTATCACCACCACAGCCGACGCCATACCTACTGGTATCATGATGTCCACACTCACGTAGTGCAGTATATTCCATATCTAGATCACCGAGACCCAGACAATCCCAGTCTCCACAGTGCCTGACCCATGACATCCCACCTCCTAGACAGGCTCCTCCGACACCCACAGGTGATGCACCCTCTACTTTGAGCCAGCAGGAAAGAGATGAAAATCTACTTTCCCAGCTCAAGCAACAGCATATGGACTTCCCCCACTGATCAGTCGTCCTCCTCACCGGACAATGCAGTATTCCTGGGTGACTCCTCCCCTGCGGATGATTACAAACAGTTCGGGGGTTGTTTAAGAGGGTAGCTCAGTCCCAGGAACTGCACACCATGGACATGCCACAGAAACAGCACCGTCTGTTAACCCAAAAATCCAAGTTGGCATTTCCTTTCGATGAGGCCATCTTGGAAATTGCCGATGACATCTGGAAAACTCCAGCCTCTGTGCCACCGATGAACAGACGTGCTGATAAATATTTTGTAGCTTCCAAGGACACTGAATTCTTATTCACCCCCAGCCCAACTCTATCATTATGGATGCCGCTCCACAAAGATCAAAGACTGTGCAGGGGAGGACAGCGACAGCTGATAAGGAGGTGAAGCACTTAAATTTGTTGGGCAGAAAAGTCTATTCATTTGCCACGGCAACCCTCAGGATGGCAAACTATGCGGCTCTCCTTGTCAATCACGATTTTGATAATTATACTATACTGGTTGCTCTCCTGGAATTTCTACCTGAGGCTAAAAGGCAAATTTTGAAGACAGTAGTGCGGGAGGGCTACACAACACCCCGTAAAGCGCTAGAAATTGCTGACACTGCCTCTCGGACCACAACGACATCGGTGGTCATGTGATGTGCTTTCTGGCTCCACCTGGCATCCGTACCTAAGGACCTCCAACCAAAAGTAGAGGACCTACCCTTCGACTGTCAATTGCTGTTCACGCAGAACACCGATCAGGTCTTCCATTCTGGCAAAGATTCGCATACCACACTGAGGACACTCAGAATTTATACGCCACTATATAGGCACAAGAGATTTGGTCCATACAATAAGCAGACACCTTTCTCATATTCCGTGTCCCGCTTCAGGCCATATGATCTGCCAAGGCAGAGACAGCATACATAGACACGCTGCCAACAACCAGGCAAAGTGTCCAACCAACAGCACCTTCGGCAGCAGGTTTGACGTGTCGATCAAGGGCCTGCGTGCTATTCCCCTTACAGAGGCTCCATGCAACATGACTACGTTATTCCATCACCGGTTGAGACCTTACAACCTCCGCTGGTTTGCGGTAACCACAGACCATTGGGTCAGAGATATCGTCACGTCCGGTTTCACCATCCCGTTCTCTACCTGGCCCCCTCCCTCCCCTCCTACTCTGTTCCTTTCAGGGACCCCTCTCATGAACTTCTTTTGCACCAAGAGGTCTCATGTCTACTTACCATTGGGGCAGTGGAGACAGTGCCGAAGCAGTTCAGAGGGAAAGGCTTCTATTCCCGGTACTTCCTCACCCAAAAGAAGTCTGGGGGTTGGAGGCCTCTCCTGGATCTCCGCAGACTCAACCACTACCTTCAAAAACAAAAATTCAAGATGGTCAGGTTAGCCTCTAACATGCCAGCTCTGAACCAAGGGGATTGGTTCACGTCCCTCAATCTGCAGGATGCTTATTTCCACATAACTGTGTACCTGGCTCACAGGAGGTTCCTCCGTTTCACATTGGGAAAAGAGCATTACGAGTGCAGAGTGCTACCGTTTGGCCTCTTGGCAGCACTGAGAGTATTTTCCAAAACCCTAGCAGTTGTAGCCGCCTATCTCTGACCCCTCGGTGTCACCATCTTTCCTTATTTGGACCACTGCAGGCTGAAGGCCCCTTCTGCAGACACAGCTATGGCAGCAGTCAACACGTCCAGGATTACGTTCAAAGCCCTAGGGCTCATTATCAATCGCCCGAAGTCTTCTCTGACGTCTTCCCAGTCTCTTGAATTCGTAGGGGTGAAGCTGGATTCCGTAGCCGCTACAGCATATTTACCTGTGGACAGGTTCCATACCATCCAAGACCTCGGGAACACTTTACTTGCCGCCCCCAAAACACCCATACTTACCTTCCTGAAACTGCTGGATCACATGGCGACCACCACTTACGTGGAGCCCCATGCGAGACTCCACCTGAGGTGCCTTCTACATTGGGTACTCACCATATACACACCGGGCAACCAGAGCACATGCACTTCTGTTGTCCCCAAATATGTGAAAGACTCCTTACTGTGGTGGCTCAACCTGAAGAACATCCTATCGGGTGTCCCCTTTCACACCCCAAAACCAGCAGCACAAATCACTACAGATGCATCCCTAATTGGTTGGGGAGCTCATATGCGTCACTATCATGCTCAGGGACTTTGGACGCATGAGGAGTCCCTATTGCGCACAAATTTTCTGGAGTTGTGAGCTGCGTTCAATGCCTGCAAACACTTCCTCCATGTAATACAAGGCATCACAGTACAAATTCTCACCGACAACATCTGCACTGTCTACTACATCAATTGGCAGGGCGGTGCCAGATCCCGATCCCTCTGCGCCGAATCCATCCACTTATGGAATTGGGCTGTCCGGCATGGAATCACACTCACTGCTGCTTACCTCCCTGGCAGGAAAAATATTATTGCCGATGCCCTCAGCAGGACTTTTCCCCTGCAGCACGAGTGGAATTGCTCGACGAAGTAGTCCGCAACTTTTTTGAGCATTGGGGGTATCCCATCATAGACCTTTTTGCCACTTGGGTCAACGAAGTGCCACCACAATTGTTTGAGAGCAGGCATAGACACAGCTTCCCTGTGGGATGCCTTCCGTGTAGACTGGGGACCTCACTACTTACTCTATGCCTTTTCCCCCCAGTCCCACTCATTCCATAGGTGCTGGAGAAAATAGCTATGGAGGGGGTGACAGTGATGATGATAGCCAGATCTGTTGGGGCCAAAATGGTGCCATCTCATAACACAGATGTCAGTATCACAACCACGACAACTTCCACAGTTACACAGCTTTCTGTCGCAATGCCATGGGTCGCTGCTTCACCCTCACATCGACCATTTGCACCCTACGGCATGGCTCCTAGCTGGCTCCAGGGCCCGGAAATGACCTGCTCTCAGGCAGTGAAGGATGTCCTCGTACATAGTAGACGCCAGACCACCCAAAAGACCTACCTTCACAAATGGTGTCGATTTCAGTCCTGGTGCAAGGTAAGGGCTGTCGATCCTCTAGCAATATTGATCCAGCAGATACTGGACTATATTGTACAACTGAAGACCGGAGGATTAGCGATCTCTTCGCTTAAAGTCCATCTGGTGGCAATTTCTGCCTTTTGTCCACCCATCGAGGGTTGGTCAGTCTTCGCTCACCCACTTACCAAAAGATTCCTAAAAGGTGTCGCAAACCTGTATCCCCCTCACAAATTCCCCCCGGAACAGTGGGACCTAGGTCTGGTCCTAGACACTCACACACCCTCCCTTCGAACCACTTGCGACGTGATCTGCACACACTCACGATGGAAGTGACTTTCTTGCTTGCCATCACCTCCACATGGCGCGTGAGTGAACTAGCAGCACTCTCTGCTGATCCCCCATATACGTTATTCACTGAGCAGGGGGTAACACGGCGCATTCACCCTGCCTTTTTGCCAAAGGTCAACTCTGTTTCACATAAACTATAACCTTACCTACCTTTTACTCAAAACCACACTCCAACACGGAGGAGATGCGCTTACATATGCTAGACGTCAGAAGAGCACTTGCGTTTTATCTGGAAAGAACGCGTCGCAGTGTTTTCTATTGTCTATAGCGGACCGTTCTAAGGGCCAGCAACTCTTCACACAGTGCATTTCCACCCTTATCGCCTGCATCACTCGTTGTTCCTTGCATAGTAAATCATTACCTCATAGACCGAGGGCACATTCTACTAGAGGGATTGCAACCTCCACGGCTTTCCTGAAAGGCATACCACTGCGAGACCTATGCTGTGCGGCAACCTGGTCTTCCACCATGACCTTGGGCAGGCATTACGCCCTTGCGAGCACGCTAACTGATGCTGCGGTGGCCCAGGCAATCCTGTCCACGGTGCAGAGACCTTGATTCCGAAGCACATCATTTACGTCGGACCACTGCTTTGTACTCACCTGTAGCGGAGCACCCACAGGGACACTACTTGGCGAAGAAGAAAGAGTTACTCACCTGTGCAGTAACGTCTGTTCTTCGAGATGCGTGTCCCCGTGGGTGCTCCACGACCCGCCCTCCTCCCTGCTTTGGAACTGTTCTTTGTTTTTGTGTGGGTGTGGTGTTTTGTGGGGGGTGTTGGTTTTTTTTTCCCAGATGGTTCCAGCTAGGAGGAACTGGCAGGCTGGACCACGCTCCACAGAAAGGGCGCGAACGGCACGAGGTGGCATCTGCATATGCGCAGTCTGGTAGGGGCTACTGCTAAGGAAAGCTCTGAGCTGCAGCGCCAGGAGGAGCCCGACACCTATAGTCGAGCACCCACGGTGACACATCGCAAACAGATATTACTGCGCAGGTGAGTAACTCTTTCTTCCCTGTTATCCCATTAGTCTGGTTGTTTTCTCAAGGAAAAGTCCCTCAAAGAAAAGTTTTCTCAAGTGGTCCCTCAGGGAGGACGTAGCCCTGTCTATTTCCACCTTGACCTGTTCATGACCCACAGCAATAGGAAGTGCCTTTGTTTTTGCTACCTATTCAACCACAGCCGAAGGTCTCTGGGGGATGCTGTCATGATCCCTTGGCCTCAGGGTCCAATGTATGCTTTTACCCCCTTCCTGCTGATCCATAGGGTGATCCTCAGGGTCAGGGAATTTCAGGTCTCCGTAATCCTGATAGCCCTGGCCTGGCTTTGTCAGCTTTGGTTCCTGGACCTTCTCGCACTCTCAGTGGAGCAGCCTCTAGCCCTCCCCTTGTGCCCAGACTAATCTCAGGAGTCCAGCGGGCTTTGGAGCAGGTCCAGGCAGTTCTCGGGAAGCCATAAGCCTTCCACTTGGTCCCCTTATCTGAGGAAGTGGAAACGCTTCGTCCTCTGGTCAGACTGCAAGGGATTCTTCCCTATGGAGGCCCCTGTACCTGCTGTCTTGGATTATCTCCTGGGGCTCAGGCTTCAGGGCCTGGCTCCTTCCTCTGTACGAGTGCACCTAGCAGCCATCTCGGCCTTTCATTTGGGCTCTGGTAGCAGGACCATTTTTTTCAGATCCCATGGTGCACCATTTTCTTAAGGGGTTGGATAGGCTCTACCCCCAGATATGTGAACCCTTGCCCTTCTGGGACCTAAATGTGGTTCTCACAAAGCTCATGGGCCCTTTTGAGCTGTTAGCAACATGCTCCCTTCTGCACCTTTCCTGGAACGTGTCCTTCCTGGTGGCCGTTACTTCGGACAGGCGAGAGTTGGAACTAAGGGCCCTGTCGGTGGACCCTCCATACACAGCCTTTTTAAAAGATAAGGTCAGGCTGCGCTCCCACCCTCCCTTTTTGCCCAAGGTGGTTTCTTTCTTCCATGTTCACCAGGATATTTTTCTTCCTGTTTTTTACCCCAAGTCCTATAGCTTTGGGACAGAGCAGGCTTTACGCACTCTTGACGTGAGATGTGCTTTAGCTTTTTATTTAGAGAGGACCAGGCCCTTCTGTGAGTCCCCTTTGATCTGTAGTGGACAGAATGAAGGACCACCCTATGTCAGCCCAGTGTGTTTCATCCTGGATCACAGCTTGGATCAGAGGATGCTACAAGCCGGCGCAGGTTCCGGCTCCGCCCATTATGGCTCGTTCCACGAGAGCCTAAGTGTCTTCCATGGCTTCTGTAGCTCAGGTGTCCATCGTAGAGATTTGCAGGGCAGCTACCTGGTCGTCGGCGCACACGTTTGCAGATCATTACACCATTATGCAGCAGTAGAGCTGTGTCGCAGTTCATCTTTCAATAGGCTCTGACCCCGCCTCCTGGGGTTAGCTTTGGAGTCACCTAAGTGCAATGGACACAAGCAAGCACTCGAAGGAGAAAACAGTTAATTATTTTGGTAACTTGTTCTTCGAGATGTGTTGCTCACATCCATTCCCACCTGCCTCCCCTGCATCGGAAGGCTCCAGCAAGGAGGAACTGAAGGGGTGGAGAGCCAGTGGGGGATATATATGCATCGATATAGTGGCGCCACTCCAAGGGGCTCCCCCTCGCCTGACAGCTAAGAGAGAACTCTCCGACAATCCGTGCACACACCTAAGTGGAATGGACGGGAGCAACACATCTCGAAGAACAACAGTTACGATTATTCCCCCAGTGCAAAAATGGAGAAAGATAGCTGCAGGCTGTCATAAAGTGCGTACCCCAGAGCAGAGGCATGTCAGGGATGATGTGTCAGAGCAATGCACTGCAAGGTTCTGAGTAGTGCAGCTGCTTATAGGTAGGTGGAGACCGGCTGTTTTAGAAAGCCCTGAGCGCTAAGTACTTTACTGTTCCCTAGAGCAGCCTGGAATTGGAAAACTTAAAGCCACTTTTGTACCTTTTCTCTCTCAACTTTGTTATATTCTGCTCTTGTAAGAACTGCATCACTGAACCTCATCCAGTGGTCTTGCCTTTGAAGAGCAACCTGTATTCTTAAATGTATAAATAATTGGTATTGTGTGGTGTTCTGCATAATAAACAATTCTCCTTTTTCCTTCCCACAGAATGTACAATACTTGGGTGCTGATATAAATGATTCACAGCTAGAAGGTGCACATGAAAACATTAAGGCTTCAGGCCTGATGGATAAAATTGAGTTACTTAAAGCATCTGTAATAGGTAATATATGAATATAATTTAGAATAACCAAGCATGTGTTGAGGACTCTATCTGGAGTTCTGGATCTATACAGAGTGAATACTGAGAGTCCTTGTCCATAGATGAGTAGGTTGAGGGTTGACACTTTTCTTTGTTTGTCACCTGCTGTTTTTTTTATTTTCCCCTCCTATGTTTTGGCAAGAAACTGAATAAAAGGATATTAATTTCCAGGGTTTGGCAAATCACTATTATTACTTTGTATCTAATACTTTTTTCCCTGGGAATTTCATATCATGTAGGTAGAAGTTCTAGTTAACTAATACAAAGGTAAATTCCTGCGATATGCATCTTGTAACTCAGATTTTTCTACAGTAACTTAAGTCATAAGAACAGCCGTACTGGGTCAGACCAAAGGTCCATCTAGCCCAGTAGCCTGTCTGCCGACAGTGGCCAGCACCAGGTGCCCCAGAGAAGGTGGACCGAAGACAATGATCAAGCGATTTGTCTCCTGCCATCCTTCTCCAGCCTCTGACAAACAGAGGCCAGGGACTAGAGAATCAAGTCAACTAGAGAATCATTATCATTTGAAATGGATGAATTTAATAACCCTCACCTTTTCCTGGAAAATGCTATCTGTTCTCAGCTTTATGGGCTAATATTAGGAGAAGAGCATTGCTTTATAATATGATACTTAATATGGCCAGGTCACCCACATCTGGATTACCCTGAATTACCCAGTACTGATAACCCATTACAGCAGTTACCAAAATACCTTCACTGTCACCTAGAGCAGTTCTTCCCTTATAATGTTTCCTTGCCTGATTGGTTTTAGAGTCCCCATTGGACTCGGTTTGGCTTAGGACACTTAAAATTAGAAGTACTCTGAACTCAGACCATGTTCTTTTTGAGGAAGTAATTGATATCTTCTGGCTGTATCATAGTAATTGGTCAGGGTGTATGTATTCAACGGTTTTTCATTCATAGTCAAAATAGTTTATCATATGTCTAGGTAGAAGAATATACTGGGAAACAGATAAAGCTATTCTCAGGAAACTAGGCTTTATATAGCTTCAGTGAAATTTAGAGCTGGCATAGAAAAGTCAGGCATCTGGAGAATCAGTTTAAAGCAAGCAGGTCAAAATTATATTGGCTACAGTCAGGCCTGCCTGTAACCAGATTCTATATGAGCTATGTAATGTCACTTCCTTCAATTTAACATGTACATTTGAGCAACTTATTTTTGCAAATTAAATGCCTGCAATCTTAACCCACAACTCCCACTTTAAAACTTGTTTGTAAACAATTATTTATTTTGAAGGGCATAACTATTTTGTAAATATGGAATTAGTGAATATGACTCTACAACATCTTGATCAGATGTTTTTACTTGCAAATCAACACTACCTTTCTGGCTGCCAGCATCGCAGACTCAAACAGGGTGTATCTTTTTATTAGTAATAAACATTCTACAAGCTAAACCATGCCCTCATTTATATTGTTGCCTTTAATGGAATATGCGACTGAAGTTACACTAACAGCATTGGTTTCTTTCTAGTAATGAAAAAGGGGAGCTAAGACATCCTTGGGGGTTTTTGTGTTCTAGGTTTTTTAGGTCTGTAAGTGTGCCATGTGGCATCTCTCTTGAGCATTTTTTAGGTCTGTCTGACTTTCTCCAGCTCAGCTATAAAGCAGGAAGCCTCCAGTTTCCCTGGCAGCTAGGTCCCCCCCTGCTCCCCAGCCAGAGCAAGAGTGAGTCTCTTCCCGGGGTCCCTCCTGGAGCCTTTATTTATACAGCCCACAGCTGGGCCCTAATTGGCAGCTACCTGCTGCAGCTGCTTGCTTCACAACTCCAGCCCTCAGCCAGGCCTGGGTTTTAACTGCTTAAAGGGCCAGTGTGGGGCAGACACCCTGTCACAGTTCTCTGTGGGGGTCTGACACCCAATTTGGGAAAACAGTTCTCCGGTGTCCAGTTCTTTTTAGACCACTTCTTTAGATAGTTTTCAGTGTTAATTTATCTGCAGAGATTGGAGATTCTATGATGTCCGAGGCAAAGAAGGGAAAGGTTTATCTAGTTACCATATTTCTTTGTGGAGACTGATAAGAGAGATTATATACTTTCTCTCCACCATATCTACCCTGTAGTCAGCCTGTGGAACTCCTTGCCAGAGGAGGCTGTGAAGGCTAGGACTATAACAGAGTTTAAAGAGAAGCTAGATAATTTCATGGCGGTTAGGTCCATAAAAGGCTATTAGCCAGGGGATGAAATGGTGTCCTTGGCCTCTGTTTGTCAGAGGCTGGAGAGGGATGGCAGGAGACAAATCACTTGATCATTGTCTTCGGTCCACCCTCTCTGGGGCACCTGGTGCTGGCCACTGTCGGCAGACAGGATACTGAGCTGGATGGACCTTTGGTCTGACCCGGTACGGCCGTTCTTATGTACCTTTCAGGGTGTGTCCATGTGGATTTTATTAAATGAATGGGACTGTAGTGGAGTTGAGCTCATGACTCCTTATGAGAGAGCATATGCATTGCCTGAATAGCTATGGTTTCTTGGAGGGCTCTGAACACTGTATGCCGAGGCTATGCGCTCCACAGGAGTGAGGATCTTTGTTGCCAATATGCTTGAACCATGGTTGCTACTCAGTGTCTGTTCTTTCTTATGTATAGCCAAATGTAAGAATCTGACTCTTTTTGCAGCATTGCCATTACCTTCAGAAAGTGTTGATGTTGTGATTTCTGACATTCCATTTGGGAAAAAGTTCAAGATAACAAAAGACATAAAACTTCTACCCAATATTCTTCAAGAAATGGAAAGGTATATATAATCTTGAAATCTTAGGGTATCATTTAAACTCTATACTTGTTTGTAATTCTGTGAACTGAACACAGAAAGCTAATAACTAAGTACATACTCATACCAGATGATTCTGGATGATTTGTTTTTGTTGACACTTTAGGTGTCTTAAGATGCTTTTGCAACAGGAGAATAGTAAAGTACTCTTTCTTTCATGTTAAACTGTCAGGTTTTCACATCCTCTTTCTTTTATGTCCCATTGGATTGGGGCCCCTTTTTAACACTTCTTGTGTGGGGAAAACTAGGACTGTTTGTCTGTTTTTTTTCATATTTAGAGCCTGTTAAAATAAAGAATGTGTTTAAAAACAATAAGCTTTTTATACATTTTCAATACAATTTAATAAACAAACAGAGTTAAGGCATACACAACAATTTTTAGAGCATTTTTAAAGAAAAGCATTAATGTTGGTATCAAAATACTTGTAGAGAAAATGAAGGGGAAAGTAAACAAGACAGGTACTTAAGGCCCTAATTCAATGAAATACTTAGCATCTAAAATTTCAGTGTCTGGGATTCTTAAAGGTGGGCAGATACTGACTTATTCTTTGCAAAGAACTATCATGGATCTTATTTTGAATGATAGTCCCTAAATACTACAGTAACAGGGCATGAGGAGTCCACAGATAGAATGCACAGCTTAATAAGTATGCACAACTAACCATGGTTTGTTTGTGGGGTTTTTAATTGTCAGAGTGCTTCGTGTCGGAGGGACTGTTGTATTACTTATGAGTCAAGATCTCCACAAACACATGGATGGGTGCATTAGCAACTGTGTTGAAAGTGACACGTCTTTGAACATCACCAGTGACGGCGAGAATGGAGCTGCTGTACTGAAAGATTTGAATCCCAAAGAGAAAAATGGGAGCCTAAGAAATATTTTCTCTTCAGTTAAAGGGGTAGAGAGTGAACACTTCCACAACAAAATTACATGCTTTGGGTCCTTAGCAGCAATAGAGTCCTACAAAGTGAGCCTTGGAAAAACAGATGCTTTCATATACAAATATAGGAAGGTGCCTGGTGCTGGAATGCAATAACATTCCAGAAATGACCATGGATCTTATTTGAAAGTATATTGCACTGACACAACTGAGCCCTGTTGGTCCTAAATTGGGCCATATGGTGCCACTTGTAAGCAACCTTTTTATTTGGACAGGCTTACAGCATTCCTCCTCTTTCTCCCCCAGCTTCCTCTTTGCTACAGAATTCAGTAGTCACAAGATGGTGGAGTTGGTTCTCCAACAATGTTAAGCTGCCATAATAAAATATTGAAATGAGGCCAGATCCTAAGGTCCTTGATCAAGAAAAGGATCAGTTTACCTAAGAAGTAAAAGTCCTGCAAGGGTGTCATGGTTTTAGCCACACTCTTCTAGAAGAGAGCTGTAGGTATTATCAGAACTCCTGATCAGGTGCATGGCTTCAGCAATTATACTTAGGAAATCTTAGTGTATTTATAATACAGTTAGCAACACTTGAACCTTGCATAGCACTCCTTTGTTGAGGCCCTGCCCCCTCTGTTCCCCTCCTCTCCATCACCTGGCCCTTACTCTCACTGGGTTGAGGCAGGAGGTGCAGGCTCTGGGGTGGGAATGAGGGTTTGTGGGTGGGAAGTGGTGAGAGGTGCAAGCGTGGGGTGGGGGGGGGAGGAGGGGATGTTGGTTCATTGTGGGGGCTCCAGGCTGGAGAGTGTTGTGATCAGGAGGAGGGTTGGGGTGCTGAGCAAAGTGCAGGCTTGTGGCTATGGGGGTGCAGGAGTTTAGGATGGGGGGTGTGAGGGGCTCAGGGCAGGGAGGTTGGGTGTATAATGGGCTCAGGACACATTTGCAGTGGATGGATGGTGTAGGAGTGTTGTGGCAGAAGACTGGGGATGAGGGGCTCAGGACGGGATTCAGGTGTATGATGGGCTTAGGGTGTATGTGGGTGTGCAGGAGTGTTATAATGCTGCAGCCAGATGTGAGCTTGGCCCAGCTTCATTTTTAAATAAAATATATCTAACACAAAATGTTTCAGAAATGTCTGTGTTTATGGGAGGGGTGGGGAACCTGTTTTGGGTCTAAGTCACTGACTCAGAAAAATTAGTCGGGACCATACAAGTGAGATGGAAAAAAATACCTCTGAAACCTCCCATGCCTCTCTGCTGTGGCCCCACTGAGACATCTCACTGCCTTGGCACTCCAGCCTCGTGTGGGGGGAGGGTAGTTAGGATTGAGGTTCAAAGCCTCAGGCCAGATTCTCTTATGGGGTTCCAGGGTTAGTGGAATTTGTGGGCCCGTCTACACTCTGAGATGGGACCAAAAATGAGGGATCCAGTGTGTGGGACAGGGCTGCCAGTGAATGGGATAGGGATGGGGGGCAGAATCTGGGTGGACATTCCACCTCCAGGTTTATTTATCGTGCTTGCTGGTTTCATCTCCAGAAACACACAGGCTGCGTCTACACTGCCCAGTCTTGCGCAAGAACATACGCAATCGCTGTGCCTCATTTGCATATGTTCTTGTGCAAGCCTGGGCAGCGTAGACATAGCCACAAAGAAGTGTAGCTGGCATATTACTGCTTTCCGTTCACATTTCACACTTTATTTCCATTAGCTCACTTTGTTTTGTGCCAACGCTTCACGGATCCTTGTTGTTTTGGGTTTAACTCTTTAAAAGAAATGTAGTTACTGGATGCTGGGATGTTTAGAAAAGAGTAGTAGTCCTCCCATTCATCAGCGGTCTTTTGCTGAGCTCAGGGCACATTTTATCTTGCTTGCACTACAGGGTCCTCCCCTCCATAGGGCACTCTGTTCTCCAAGGGAACCCCCAGTTCCCCTGTGCCCACCTTGCCTCAGTCACCCACTGTCAGCAGTCAGCTAACCCCTGCCTCAGGACAAACTGCAGTCTATAATGGCCACTCATCACTGGCAAAGGGGGGTGGACCTGCTGCCTTTGCCTAACCTGGCTGCTTCTGGCCCTTCAGGCTGGGAGCTTGCTTGGTCAGAGTTTCCCCAGCCCTGCCTTCCTTCCCCAGCACTGCTCTACCTTTAGGAAGCTGCCTGGTTCCCTGGCAGTCAGGTCCCTCCTGCTGTCTGGCCAGAGCAGCAGTCAATTCTCCTTTCCCTCCAGGGCTATGTCTACACTTGTGGCTTCTTGTGCTAGAAATATGCAAATGAGGCTGTGTGGAATATTGCTGAGCCTCATTTGCATACCTAATTGTGCTGCCATTTTTGCGGAAGAAGCTCTTGTGCCAGAAGGATCTGTCTATGCTGCCCCTTCTTGCACAAGAAAACCCAGCTGCCGCAGCCGGCCGCAGGGCACTCCTGAGCAGATACCTGGGCACCTTCCAGTCATGGTTCCCAGGTGGTTGCTGTGGGGCTGCAGACCGAGCAAACGTCACTTCCGGTCTGTGGCATGGTGCGCAGGCGTCCACCGCGCCCCGAGTGCCAGCATGACACTACACTGTGAGAATACTGTGACAGTGCTGGTCCTGCACTGACCCTTTAAAGGCAAAAACCCAGCCCTGGGTGAGGGCTGAGAGCAAAGCCTCAGCTGCAGCAGCTAATGAGGGCCAATTCTTTTACGCCAATTCTTTTCAGGAATAACGGCATTGCACGAGAGGGGTTTTCTTGCACAAAAAGAGGCAGTGGAACCTCTTCTGCAAAAATGGTGGCTCATTAGGCATGCAAATGAGGCTGCACGATATTCCACACTTTGCCTCATTTGCATATTTCTGGTGCAAGAAGTAGTGAGTGTAAACATAGTCCAGGAGCCCTTCTTTATATAGGCCTCAGCTGGGCCCTCATTAGCTGCTGCAGCTGAGGCTTTGCTCTCAGCCCTCACCCAGGGCTGGGTTTTTGCCTTTAAAGGGTCAGTGCAGGACCAGCACTGTCACAGTATTCTCACAGTGTAGTGTCATGCTGGCACTCGGGGCGCGGTGGACGCCTGCGCACCATGCCACAGACCGGAAGTGACGTTTGCTCAGTCTGCAGCCCCACAGCAACCACCTGGGAACCATGACCGGAAGGTGCCCAGGTATCTTGCTCAGGAGTGCCCTGAGGCCGGCTGCGGCAGCTGGCGCCCTAGGCAGAAGGCACGATCTGCGCCCCTGCCTGCACACCGATTAATGACTGTGACGTAATCACAGGGCGCCCCGCAATGTCATCATCGGGCACCCGGGCCCGCGGCGCTCTAGGCAACTGCCTAGGCTGCCCCTGTATGTGCTCCAATCGCATCTCCCTGGGAACAGGGCCCGGAGTCAATTGGCTCCGGGGAGCGCTCAGCTGGTGCCAGGTCAGAGAGTGGTAGGCAGAGGGAGACACAGGGCTGCGTGGGACAGGTTCAGACTTGGGGCGCCTGGCTGGGACAGGGCCTGGAGTCGGGGGTTTCCTGCGGCAGTGCAGCCAGTATAGCCCACCAGCTCCCGTGGTACATGGGTCAGAGGAGAGACACCAGAGACTGTAACCGAGCAGCTATGGAGGCTGGAACCACTCCAACAAGGCACCACTCTGCTTAGGGTTGCCAGGTGTTCAGTTTTGAACTGGATGTGCCAGTATTTCAGCTTTTTCTTCAGGAAACAAATTGAAAATATAAATGTCCGGTATTTTCTAAATCAGATGTAATGTAGATTGTGATGTAATGTCAAGTGTGTCCGGTATTTTTGTTGAAACCATCTGGCAACCCTCGCTCTACTCCTTGCTTGGGTGGGGTGGTGCCCTGCTTCTGTGGCAGGTCCTGACGTCACAGAGAGTGGGTTCGCCAGGAAATCCCACCCTAGGCGGCTGGAGAAGCGATGCAGTGCATGCAGGGAGATGTGAGAGAGCCTCCACCGGCCACTGCGGCCCCCATGGCACCATAGGAGCGGTAGCGGCTTCTGGACTGTTACCTGGCCCCAAGGGAGGTGTGGCGGGAGGCGGCAGTGAGGTCAGAGCGTGGCGCTGCCCCGCCCGGATCTCAGCCCTTGAGCACCGGAGTGTGCACCCGCCTGGCCGGGTTGCTCCCCTGTAGCTCCGCCCCCAGCGCTGTGGCCTGGCTTGATGCAAAGCTACTGCTGCCAACTACGAACAACAGCGCACTGCTAGTGACGTCATTGCCCTGGCGCAGTGCACGCAAATGATAGAATGTGAGGCACTTTCTATCAGCTCCTGTCAGGCTGTTGCACTGAATGGTCCAGCGAGTGACACGTCAGTTTGTGTCGTGCACACAAACGGGTCCCAGGCTCCATCATTAATGGCAGGGGCGGGGCCACTGACTCGCAGGAATTTGGCTGGGACGCAGATGTGAGTAGCAGAAAACTCCCGGGCTATGTCTACATTGGCAAGATTTTGCGCAAATACTCTTTAACGCAAGCGTTTTTGCGTTAAAGTATTTGCACAAGAGAGCGTCTACACTGGCATGTGTTTTT
>JANRFK010006695.1:5606163-5616432 GCA_030068395.1 Apalone spinifera
GGGGGGGGGGGCAGGCCGGGGGCCAACAAGCCGGCTGGTACGTACGTGCCTACGGCAGGAAATCGATGGAGCTGGAGTCCCTCAGCCCGGCTGCTGCAGGAACCTCTGTCGGGTCGCCTGCCGCCTGCCTGCCCCCGGCGCGCCTCCGTCCTTCTCTCCCGCCAGAGCCGTGGGCAGCAAGTGCCTCCCTGCCCCTCTGCCACCATCCCCCCTGCCCTGTGCCTGCAGAGAGGCCTGGCCCGGCTGGGGGTACCTGGCTCAGCCCATATCGCGGCTCCATCTCCCGGGGACCCTCCTTCGTGCCGCACAGCTGGCGCCGGGGCCCAGCCCCAGGGGTGCCAATTTGCCGTGTGCACGCAGCAGCCCTGGCCGAGGAGATACGGGCCCAGCCCCCAAGGCAGGCAGAGCCGTCGCGTGTCCCTCGTGGGCCCCATTTCCCGGCCTCGCACCATGGGAACCCCCGGCCAGAGACTCCCCAACTCCCCTGGGACCCCGGCTCACAGGACAGGGCAATTTTCATGACAACGGGAATCCATCAGGTGGATTTTCGAGCTCCTAGTAAACTCAGCTGTGAGTGTGTCAGCCCGGACTGACTCGCAAGGGGGGAGCTTCCTCTGGGCAGTGAGAGATTGAGTGCCAAGGTTTATCTGAGGGTCCCAAGGCAGCCGTGGGTGGGGGGGCACCCTGCCCTCCTTAGCCACACACTGGGGCAGGTCACCATGCCGGGGGGCAGGGCATCCACTGGTGGGAATCAGGGGCACTTCCATCAGAGCGTAGGTGTTTAACAGCACACGGCAGCTCTGACCAACCTCCACTGGGCTGCCGAAGGCCTGTACCACCAGCGGAGATGGTCCCAGAGACCGACTGATCCCTAACAAAATAAACGTGGGTTGTAATACGAGAATTCATCCAAACACGGGGGAGGGGGCCACGAAAGGATGTCAATGGGGATTTTTGTAACGGTTCGGGAAGCGCGCCACACCACCGAAGCAGGAGGAAAATGCAGACAGGGTGAGGCCGCGTGAGAAAACTGCCGGCTCGTGGATGCTTCTGCTCTCTGGGCGGTTGCCGCGCTGAGAGGCAGACACAGAGTAGGTGAGGTGATCTCTTCCACGGGACCAACTTCTGCTGGTGAAAGGGAGGAATTGGGGAGCTCAGGAATTTGTCTCTTGCCCACAGACACTGGCCCACTAACAGCTCCAGACCCACCATGCTGTGGTGCTCTCAATGCAGTGGCCTACATTTCTTCCCCTTCCTTGTTCCTGGCCTGCTGAAATTTAGCGGTCGAGCACTCCACTGACTTGAGGGAACGGCCCTGTTCAGACAGCCTGCCCTGAGAGACGTGATTGGGGTGAGCCACCCAGATAGTGTAATAAGGCGAGGCAGTAATTTTCAATGGGGGGGGGCACTCCAAGAACTTGGTGAGTGGTCAAGGCCCGTGCTGCCCTGTGGTATGCAGGGTGGAGGGTGGGGGCAGAAGGGAGCTGGGTGTATGGGATTAGGGTGTAGGAGAGGGTGTGGGGTCTGGGAGGGAGTGTGGGTGAGGAGGGGGTGTATGACCCGAGGCAGGGCACTGGGGTGCAGGGGGAAACCGCTGCCAGCCTGAATGGAGACAGGAGGGTACTTTGCGCACTGCATGGTCTTCAAACAGGCAGCTCCCATTGGCCAGAAGCTGGCCAATGGGAGCTGCAAGATTGTTCTGGGTGCAGGGGCAGTGTGCAAAGCCTCTCCCCTAACCCCCCAGGCTCACAGCTGTTCACAGGCAAACAGGGCCCTGCCGCCCGCTTTACTGAATGTGGCGTGGGGGCAGGGTGGGTAGGAAGCCTGCCTGAGATTCCTACTGGGCCCATGGGCTGGATCCAGCAGCTGGGTGGGCTGGATTCAGCCCATCGGCCATATTTTGCCCTGCTCTAGCATAACACCTCCATACAAGTAATAATGCCAATTATACATGCAACATGATGGGGACTAATTGAGCTACAACCACTCAAGAGAGAGAACTTGGCGTCCTTGCGGATAGTTCTCTGAGAACATCCACGCAGTGGGCAGTGGCCGTCAAAAAAGCAAATAGAATGTTAGAGTCATTAAAACAGGGACAGAGAATAAGACAGAAAATATTGTATTGCATCTATATAAAACCATGGTACATCCACATTTTGAATACTGCGTACAGATGTGGTTGCCTTATCTCCAAAAAGATCTCTTGGCATTGGAAAAGGTTCAGAAAGGGGCAACAAAATGATTAGGGGGTCTGGAATGGGTACCCTGTGAAGAGAGATTAAAAAGACTGGGACTCTTCAGCTTAGAAAAGAGGAGACTAAGGGGGGATAGGATTGTGGTCTATAAAATCATGACTGGTGTGGGAAAAGTGAATAAGAAAAAGTTATTGACTTGTTCCCATAACACAAGAACTAGGGGTCACCCAATGAAATTAAGAGGCAGCAGGTTTAAAACAAACAAAAGGAAGTTTTTCTTCATGCAGCGCACAGTCAACCAGTGGAACTCCTTGCCAGGGGATGTTGTCAAGACCAGGATTTTAACAGGGTCCAAAAAAGAACTGGATAGATTCATGGAGGCTAGGTCCATCAATGGCTTTTAGGATGGGTAGGGATGGTGTGCCTAGCCTCTGTTTGTCAGAAGCTGGGAATGGGCTACAGGGAGGGATCATTTGATGATTCCCTGTTCGATTCACTCCCTCTGGGGCACCTGGCACTGGCCACTGTGGGCAGACAGGACACTGGGCTGGATGGGCCTTTGGTCTGGATATTCTTATGTTCTTAGTCCCACACTCAGTCCTTCATGGTCATTAAGTAGGTCATAGTTTATTGTTGGGGGAAAAATGTAATAATAGAGATAGCTTTCATGTTTGTACTAATTATGTAATGTCTAATGCAGATAAAGGTTTAGAAAGATAGTTGTGCTAAAAGCACAAAAGGGGGGAGTGTGGCGGCACAGGGAATTGGTATGCAGCCATTTCAGGTTTGTTAGCAGTGAAGCAAGAGTCAAGCTAACTCTAACCCTAATAACGTGAGAACTGTAAAAGATCTTCCCTCTCGCCTCCATACGGAGATAAGGATGGAATGCTGACTCTAGTGAGAACCTTGAGATAAGGAGCGTCTCGGTGGAACTAAAATAACTGTTAGCCATTGATGTTGTGATGGGAAGGAGACTAATTGTTTATTGTTATTATATGTAATGGATAGTATATAAACTACTTCATAATTGCTTGTATTAAAAGATTGGATGGCTCCCTACCATCCGAATCAGTTTTTCCCTTGCTGCAGCTCGTAATAAAACTGCTGCTGGCTGCTTGTTGCTTACAAACGCAGAGTGAAGGCTTGTTTTCTTCCACAGGGGGATGGACACAGCTTTCTTACATCTGTGATGAATGCCCTGACCACCGGGCCAAGAGCGATCCCTACCGTGGTGGCCACCCTCTCTGGTTTGCTTTTGGCAGCATGCCGGAAAACATCCATGGCATGTTTTCAGGCTGATACAGAACGAGACACTTTGCTGTGACATTGCCAATGCACCAGCTCCCTTCACGCACTCGGCTTCTTTGCCTTCCCAATCCCCCTCCCCCGCTCAACATGTTAAAAATGTTATTTTCAGTTTGACCTGAAACCAAACGTTAGTTCTGATTTTTGTTTTAAATAGTCAGGATATGTCTACACTACAGCATTATTTCGAAATAACTTATTTTGAAATAATGCGTCTACTCACAAAATGCATTTCGAAATAGCTTTTTGCTATTTTGAAATAGTGTGTCCACACTGATTGGATGCTGAATCACATTTAAAGCCAGCCGGAACTGGTTCCATCAGGGCATCAGGTCAGAAGTTACCTTGTGGCAGGGCAGCAAGCAGTGCACCCTGGGAAGAGCTGGCGCCCCCCCCATTTCAAAATAAGCGTCTACACAGCACTCATTTTGAAATAGCAATTTCGAAATTAGCGCTATTCCTCATGGAATAAGGTTTACCAATTTCGAAATAAGCCCTCTGCTATTTCGAATTAATTTCAAAATAGCAGTTGGCTTGTGTAGATGCTAGGACAGTTATTTCGAAATAACGGCTGTTATTTTGAAATAACTTTGCTGTGTAGACATACCTCAGTGAACAAAACAACTCTTCAGTCCCCGAACGCTACCCATAATGCTGTGGCTCGGTCAGAACTCAACAGGTTACATCTTCTAGTCTGGTCTATTCTAAGCACTCAAAGGGATCCTATCACCATTGTTTCTGAAGTGTCTGATAAAATTAGGAAGAAGCATTAAAATGATTAAAATTATTAAAGGTCTAGAGAACATGAGCTATGAAGAAAGAATTGGGCTTGTTTAGCTTGAAAGGAGAAGAGTGAGAGGGGACATGAGAACAGTTTTATCTAAAAGCGTGTAAAAGTATCTAAAAGGGTGTCACAAGGAGGAGGGAGAAAACTTGTTCTCCTTGGCCTCTGAGGATAAAACAAGAAGCAAGTGGCTTAAACTGCAGCAAGGGAGGTTTAGGTTGGACATTCGGAAAAACTTCCTGCCTGTCAGGGAGGTGAAACACTGGAATAAATTGCCTGGGGAGGTTGTGGAATCTCCATCACTGGAGATATTGAAGAGCAGGTTGGACAGACGCCTGTCAGGGGTGATCTAGACAGTGCTTGGTCCTGCCGTGAGGGCAGGGGACTGGACTTTAGATCTCTCAAGGTCCCTGACAGTTCTACTGTACTAGGAGTCTATGATTCAATGCTCTAACTGAGACAGTTGTATCTTTAAGTCCCCACTTTAAGGCTGCCGAACACAGGCGCTGATATTTCAGGTCAGATTGTGAATGGGCTGTTGGTCCAAGAGTAAACCAACTTTGGCCTTTGCTCTTTCTGAATCATAACCCCCAGATGTTACCAGCCCTTCAGCAGAGCTCTCGGACAATACACTTCGAAGGGGCCTGGGAAGGACCCTGCTCTGATCATTGAATTCACTTCCCATCTAGGATGGGCATGGGACCGAGAAGCCCTGAATTTTCCTCTCCCGCTCTCAGTCGTTGCGGCGCTCTCTCAAGCTCAATGCCAAACCCAGCAGCTATGGGGTTTCCTATGCTTTGGAGGCCAGTCTGATGTCCACGTCTTCCATTCCAGCACAGAGGGGCGTTTCTCTGATGCCGGCTCGGCTGGAGTAAACATCTAGAGAGACCCATGCACACCCCAGCGTGATTAATGACTCCTCTTGTGCACGAGTCCCCAAAGCTCCCAAGCCACGACTTTCTGGGGCGGACCTACCAAAGCTCCAGAGGGTTTTTGTGACTTTGCTCTTCGCAGGAGTTAATAAAGATATAACGGGGAGCTTTCTGGGGATGTCTCCTCCTTGGAACTGGGACTTCTTCTCCAGCTGGCCAGGACCACGATGATCAGCTCTGAGGTTTGACTTTCCCAGGCTGTCCTGGATTGTTTATCCATCACGGCAGGGTGTCCGTGTGAACGCATGGTTCACACAACGTGCAATTATTGTGAGGAAGGGGGGGGCAGGGGCTCAAAGAGCACACAGATCAGGGAAGAACAACCTAGTTGGGGAGATAATGTGTAGCACTCACTGAGTGAATATTCCTGCAAAGGATTCCTGGGCTTTGCAGAGGAGTCTAAGCAAGGAAGAACAAATGTAAGGTGCTTTGCTACTGGAGTTCTCTGAGGTCTTCCTGCTCCAGGATCTCTTTGATCAGGTTTCTCCCGTGCTAGGGCTCTTAGCTGCTCAAATGTCACCGGGGCCAGGCAGAGGTGTGAATGTAACCGAGAAAGTGCCCAGGGAAGTGTCCGGATGTGCAGATAAAACCAGAGTCAGAGTCCTAGTGGGGAGCTGCTTGCATGTAGACAAGTTTGCATTTTTGTAGCTGTCTAGTAGCTCCACGCTGGACTTTCAAAGCTCCCAGATTTCACTGGAAGCTGGGCACCTAACTTCCTTCAGCTCCGGCAAACTCCCAGCCTAAAGCGCCTGAAATGTTCAAAAGCCACTTGTCGGACAGAGATCACGGCTCAGCTCCGGCCAACAGAGGATTCATCTTTGTTCCTTTGATTGGCTTCAGTGTGGACAGAGATTTATGGGTCTCCTACAGCATCTGACCGCTCAGCTGCAGTCACTTACGTCAGCCAGTAGATACAGGCTTTCACATCACCGTGTCTTGAGTTCCCTTCCTTGGACCGGGGGCTCTCTTAAATTTCTGTGCCCTAGAAGCTGCACCAAGGTAGGGAATCTCTGAGGTCAACAGGCTGGCGGTGGGAAAATTTGGAGTGGTGGGAACTGGTGGTGAAGCTGTGGAATTACCCGTTTCAGAAAGGGAAACTGAGGTATGGAGTTTGTGATGTGTCAAAGGAGAGGTTAGGAATCCACTGAGCAATGGGGAGATCCAGGAGAACTGATCATATACGTCCCTTCTCCATGGAAAATCCCATGCCAAGAGGGGGTATGATTTATTCCTGAGCCCAAAGACTATCTACGACAAGACAGAAAAGAGACCTCACTCCCATTGGTGGGTTACCCACAAAGCCATTTTCCCCATTTCTCACAGCAACCTCTCTCTGCATTACA
Organism: Apalone spinifera; assembly: GCA_030068395.1. NCBI lineage: Eukaryota > Metazoa > Chordata > Testudines > Trionychidae > Apalone > Apalone spinifera. The sequence goes on from JANRFK010006695.1 coordinate 5,612,723, forward strand.
GCCCGCTGGTAGATGTGGGAATAAGTAAACACATAGGCTACATCTAGACTGGCGCGATTATTTTCAGGCATAACGGCTTTGCACAAGAGGGTTTTTCTTGCGCAAGAAGGGACAGCGTAGACACCCCCGTCTTGCGCAAAAGCCTCTTCCGTGAAAATGGCGGTTCATTAGCTATGCAAATGAGGCTCGGCGATATTCCAACGCTGAGCCTCATTTGCATAGCTCTGGCGCAAAAGTGCGCCAGTCTAGACATAGCCATAGCGTACGGGCAACAAATTGGAGATGGGAAAAATCTCTTCATAATTTTTTTCAAAAATCATCTGAAAATTCCAATTTTTGTGTTAACTATGGAATCAAAACTCTGAATTTTTATTCAATATTTAATTGAGGTTAATGTCATTCATACCAACTCACACTTTTTTCTCCCCTTTCTTCTCCTGCTCCTGTTTCTCCACATGTCAAATTAAAAATGTGGGAGAAAGTGTCTGGGAGGATATGGAAAACAGAAAAAACAATTAAAATGAGAATGTTTTGGGTGTTATTTTTTTCAAAAGTCAGATCAAAATGGAAGTTTCAGGATGAATGAGATCAACATAAAAAAATGGGGATATGAACAGGAATGAAGCAAACATGATTTTGCTGCATTTGGACAAGTTCCCCGTGAAAAAAGATTGAAGCAAAAATGAACAATTTTTCCCATTGAAAATTTTTGGCTGGAAATAGCAGCTTTTTCAAGCAGCATCAGAGATTTTCCAAAATGTTATTGGTGTTCAGATGCCCAGCCCTCTGGGTGGTTTCATCATTGCAGGCTAATTCGTGTGTTCACCGAGTCTAAACAATGGTACTTCAAGTTCTTCTGCAGAATTCGTAGGCACCCCCATTTTCTCAGCTGAGTACCTGCTTTAGGGATCAGTCAATGGGATGGAAGGGCTGAAGGGTGAGCCACTATATGGGAAAACTCGGTCACTGTCTTACTACAGGTTATGGATGCTCTGCTGAGACCAAACATTTAGCATCTGAATCTCTTAGTTGGCTGGTCCTTTTGTTTTGTCCATTCCAGCTCCTGTCCCATCTTGGTGGAACTTCACTTCCATTTATAAATCCATGGTGCCATCCACTGCTTGAATACTGCGTGCGGATGTGGTCACTGCATCTCACAAAAGCTATCTCAGCACTGGAAAAAGTTCAGAAAAGGGCACCAAAAATGAGGAGGGGTTTGGAACGGGTCCCATATGAGGAGAGATGAATAAGACGGGTACTTTTCAGCTTGGAAAAGAGGGGATATGGCACTAAGGGGGGATATGGGAGAGGTTTATAAAATCACGAGTGTGGTGCAGAAAGTGAATAAGAAAAAGTTATTTACTTGTTCTCATAGCACAAGAACTAGGGGACACCAAATAAAATGAATAGGCAGCAGGTTTAAAAGCAACAAAAGGAAGTATTTCTTCACATAACACACAATCAACCTGTGGAACTCCTTGCCAGAGGATGTTGTGAAGACCAGGACTTTAACAGTGTACACAAAAGAGATGGATACATTCGTGGAGGATCGGTCCATCAATGGCTATTAGCCAGGCTGGGCAGGGATGGTGTCCCTGGCCGCTGTGTGTCAGACACTGGGAATGGGCGACACGGGAGGGATCACGTGAGGATTATCTGTTGTGTTCCCTCCCTCTGGGGCACCTGGTATTGGCCGCTGTGGGCCGACAGGACACTGGGCTGGATGGACCTTTGGTCTGATGTGTTGGTCACTCTGGTCAAAGTGACCCTCTGACATTTGTTTGTGATCATCAAGTTGAGAATCTCTGCCTAAGGGCAACTCCCGGCAATCACTTGCCAGCCCAGAACCTCATGGCTCTAAGAAGAACCCTACCCCTTCCTAGCACTGCCCTATCCAGGCTGCAGGCGGATGACTTCAGACGGGGGTGAGCTGGTGCCCGTTGGCGCAGCAAACTGCTCCTCTTCCCTCCCAGGTGCCCCATGCCGATCCCCCATCAGTACCGTCCCCCAGAAACGAAATCAGATGGGGGGGGGAAATCAAATTTAAAGGGATGATTGCATTAAATTGACAACTCTGCATGCAACTAGGGGGCCGATGGAGGGGGCATTGTGTGTGTGCGTGCAGGGAGATCCCTTGCTTTTTAGGTTTGAGGAGTTAGTATTGAATTTAGGACTATGCGGAACTATTCAAGCCCAGACCCAAACCCAGAGTCTGTCGTAGGGTGCAGTTAGCCAGGATTCCACATCAGTACTTGAAAGGTAGAAATACCCCAGGGACCTTTTATTCCTTTGTATTCTCATCATGATTGCATTTCCAGGTGCGTATTAAAGACACACAATGGAGCAGGAGAACCGCACCACGGCCGTGACCGAATTTGTCCTCTTGGGCCTCACCCTGCAGGGGATGCTCTTTGTCGTCTTCGCCGTCATCTACCTGACGACCTGGCTGGGAAACGTCACCATCATCACGGTTGTGATCTCCGACCCCCAGCTCCACACCCCCATGTACTTCCTGCTGGCCAACCTGGCCTTCATCGATGTGAGCGACTCCACCGTCAGCATGCCGAAGCTGCTGTCGGGTCTCCTCTCCCCGCGCAAAACCGTCTCCTTCCATGAGTGCCTCCTCCAGATGTTCTTCTTCCACTGCATCGCCGGCGCCATGGTCTTCCTGCTGGTGGTGATGGCCGCCGATCGGTACGTGGCCATCCATAAGCCACTGCAGTACTTGAGTATCATGAACCGGGGCATGTGTGTGGGGCTGGTGGCAGGCACGTGGCTGGGTGGCGTGGCTCATTCCATCGTTCAGATCGGACTGGTTCTCCAGCTCCCGTTCTGTGGGCCGAACGTCCTGGACAATTTCTACTGCGACGTCCCCCAAGTCATCAAACTGGCCTGTACCGACACCTACCTCTTCGAGCTGCTGACGGTCTCCCACAACGGGGTGATTGTCATCCTCATCTTCCTCCTCCTGCTTGGGTCCTACACCGTCATCTTGCTCAAGATCAGGACCCACCTCACGGAAGGGAAGCGCAAGGCGCTGTCCACCTGCGGCACCCAGATCACGGTGGTGTGTTTAATCTTCGTGCCCTGCATCTTTGTCTACGCAAGACCCTTCCGGAAATTCCCCGTGGACAAGGTGGTCTCGGTCCTGTACACGGTGATCACCCCGATGCTGAACCCCCTGATCTACACCCTGAGGAATGCCGAGATGCGGAGGGCCATCCGGAGACTCGCAGGCAGGATGCTCTCCTCAGGGAGGGGACTAGAGACATAACATTTAAAAATGAGTTCCACCCACGATTGGCTTTTTCTATGTTATAGCCAAGACACAGGAACTTCTCCTCCAGTGTTAACGACTCTCCTGTTCATTCGCTGTGTGAGATCTTCGGTCAAGTGCCCATCATTTTCTCAGGGTTCAGTTTGTTCAAACTCCAAAAAAATACAATACGCGCAGAAAGGTGTTCACCTTGCAATGGCGGCTGGCCTCCCTTTTCCCAGGGGAAGGACTGTTGGGAACCGGGGCCTGCTCCTGCCTGGCCCAGCCTGGCTTCTGCCTGGAAGTTTGAGAGCGAGATTCTCTCTTTGCTTCCTCCTGCAGAAGGCCACCTTCTGTCCTCACTGACTTCCCCAAGGGCAATGTCCTTACAAATAAAATCCTCCAATATGCTCCAATACATCTGTTAGTCTCTAAGGTGCCACAGGACTCCTTG
>JANRFK010006695.1:5641702-5655239 GCA_030068395.1 Apalone spinifera
TCACCTAATAAACCATCTTGTTAGTCTTTAAAGTGCTGCATAGTCCTGTCTATGGTATAGTCACACGTCTTTCTAGATCCATCACCTTCTGGGCTTACAGGACAAACAAGGTTGTTTACGGGTTGTTGAGCTGATCACTGAGTCATTAAGTTTCCAGAGCACCAAAAATGATCCTCAATAATACATTTATAAGCAGATTCACACTTCATATTTTTAACTTCACATACAAGAATGATACATGAACAAAAATAGGATCTAGAGATCCAGCAGATTGTAATGATAAAATTGACATGCTATTTGACCTGTTTTGCATAAAGCATCTTTGAGTTATGCATATTCATATCCATAAGAATTTTCATAAGGCATGGTGAGGGGAACTGTCACACATATAACAAGATGACACTTAAAATATTACTACCACATTTTGTAACATTCTCTTTCAATGGCAGGGACACCATTGAAGGCTGAGGCATGGAGAGGAGAAATCAAACAGCACTGAAGGAGTTTGTCATCCTGGGATTTTCCAGCCTCCAGGAGATGCGTCTCTCTTTCTTCACTGGGTTTTTCTTTACTTACTTCTTCACACTGCTTGGGAACACCTTCATCATTGTCCTAGCCTGGGTGGACCAGCGACTCCACACACCCATGTATTTCTTCCTGGGCAACCTGTCCTTTCTGGACATCTGTTATACCACCACCACCGTCCCCCAGATGTTGGTTCATCTCCTCTCCGAGAGGAGCACCATTTCCTACATGGGCTGTGGGCTTCAACTTTACTTCTTCTTCTCCTTCGTGGGCACCGAGTGCCTCCTACTGGCGGTGATGGCCTTTGACCGCTATGTGGCCATTTGCAACCCGCTGCGTTACACACTGATCGTCAACAAAACCATCTGCCTCTCACTGTCAGCTGCCTCCTGGGTAAGTGGCTTCCTCAACTCGACAGTCCACACAGTCTTTGTCTTCCAGTTGCCCTTCTGTGGGGACAACCGTATTGACTACTTCTTCTGTGATATCCCGCCGCTTCTTGAGCTGTCGTGTGGAGACACCTCCCTCAACAAACTCCTGCTACTCTGCATTGGCCTCTTCATAGCCTGGACCCCCTTTGCTTTCATCCTTCTCTCCTACACTTACATCATCTCAACCATACTGAAGATGCCTTCTTCCAAGGGGAAGAGGAAAGCGTATTCCACCTGCTCGTCCCACTTAATGGTGGTGCTTCTCTACTACGGCAGCTCCATCTTCTCTTACCTGAGACCCAGTTCGGGGGTCTCACCAAGCAGTGCCAGACTGATCTCCGTATTATATAGCATCTTAACGCCAATGCTGAACCCGATCATTTATACCCTGCGGAACAGGGATGTGAGAGAAGCTTTGAAAAATGTGATACACAGGATGTGAATGAATGTTGTGCCCCTGTTCCTTGGCCTCTTCTTCTTCTGCTTCTTCCTCCCCATCATCATCATCATCCAAATATACACAGATAATTATTATACTAATATGTGCAGTTTTTTCATGCAATATTGTTATACACAGACTCTTAACTAGTCATAAAAGAGTATTTAACACAAGTTATTATTTCACATATCTAATGTACAGCATATTTGGTGCATAGTTGATGCAGGAAATACTTGACAAAGTTCTTTGGCCTCTGCCAATCAGGAGGCTAGACTAGACGACTAAAATGGCTTCCTGTGGCCCAAAACTCAAGGAATGGATGATATACATACAGATGCTAAAATCAGATCTGTTCGCAGAGACGGCTGCACCTATGCAGAACATGGTGGAAGTTAAAATCTCTCTCACAGAGCCATTGGGTGGCACAAGAAATGTTAGGCTTATAATGTATTAGCTAAAAAGCCATTCACAAGTGCTGGGACTTGTGTTATTTGAAATTAGGTCAAAGGGGGTTCTGGGGAAATGCATTCAAGAGACAGCCAAAACTGTTTCGCTGCAGAAGTGGTAGGAACTTTTCCATTATTGAAATGTTGATGATAATTGTTAGGTTCACACACACAAAGGGTACATCTAGACTACAGGCTTTTGTTGACAGAAGTTTTGTCGACAGATACTGTCGACAAAGCTTCTGTCAACAAAGAGCGTCTAGACTACAGCCAGTTCTGTCAACAAAGGAAGCCGCTTTTTCGACATGACAGTGTAGATGCAATAACGCCTTCTGTCGACAGAACTCTGTCGACAAAAGGCGTTATTCCTTGTAGAATGAGGTTTACAGCCATCAACAAAACTGCTGAGTTCTGTCAACGTTATGTTGACAGAACTTAGCGGCAGTGTAGACGCAGGTATAGTTTTGTCAACAAAAGTCCACTTTTGTCGACAAAACCCTGTAGTCTAGACACACCCAAAAAGTGAAGCTGTTCTGAAACACTTCCCATTTTCAACCACGGGTGTATATTTTTCCCTCTCACATTTCACATTGGTACAATATTAATTTGGAGATGTCCCGTTTGCTTTTTTCAACCAACTTTCAATCTGGTCAAACGGTTTCAGAAGTTTGAATTCAAAAAAATCCTTAAAATGTAGATGGAAAAAGTAGCTTTTTTTAACACAGTTTCCCGTTTTCCTATAGAGCAGGTCATTCACTCTCTAAACAGCCAAATTTCAATGAAAAAATGAGGGCATGAGGGGAAAAGGCCCATCAAACGCTTGTGGATTTTGCTCATTCTTCCCATTTTGATGAACTATTTTTGTTTCTCTAATTTCTCCAGTTGCATGCAAAGACGTTCTTCTCTACCGTTTTCCTAAAGGCTCCCTTCGCATCGTTATTCCTTAGCGTGTATATTATGGGCTTCAACACCAATATCATGACTGTGTGCATGAAGGAAATCATTTGATCACTCCCTGAGCTATAGTTGGACTTGAGCCTCAGGTAGATGACAACAGTCATTCCATTGAACAAAGTCGCCACCGTGACGTGGGCGGAGCAAGTGGAGAAGGCTTACGCCTCCCCTCTGCCAATGGCAGCTTTGGGACGGTGACAATCATGTGGAGGCAGGACAGGATTATCAACAGGAAAGGGCCCATGGTTAGCAAAGTTTTCATGGCCAAGAAAACAATTTCAATCTTGGATGTGTCGGTGCAGGCCCTCCTCACTGCTCGTTGGCTGGATTCAGAGCCAGTTACAAGACCCACAACATGTCTCCTCACTTGCACTGGGTGCTGAGAAAAGTTGGGGAGCAAGAAAGACAGATGGGAGAAACACCAAAATAACAGGAATAAATGGAACCATGGAGCAGGGACGGGCTGCTCTGGTGTGTCTGATACTGATCCACCAGGCCGGTGGGCACCCTGGAGTAGCATTTCAGGAACTATGTGATCCACAACTCTAAATTAGGTTCCCAGGCTCCCTGGACAATGAATGGGGAGAGGTAGACACCCCAGAATAATATACCAGAGCAGGGAGACACCTAAACTAGCCAAGGGATACTTGCTGAAGCCCACTCACAAGAGTTTGGCACCTACGTTGCAACTGGAGAAGGCACCTGTGTCCGTTTGTGGCCCACAGTACAAACCCTTCTACTTGATCCCAGCATCTTAGGCATAGGAGCCTAAATACATTTAAAAAATCTGGCCTGTAGTCAAGAATGTGTCTACGCAGCAGGGCTTACTTCAAAATAAGCTGCGCAAATTGAGCTACGTCAATTGCGTAGCTTATTTCCAACTAGCTTATTTCGAAATAGGGAGTGTCTACACAGCACTTATTTCAAAACAGAACACTCGTCCTCCAACTTCCCTTACTCCTCACACAATGAGTGTTACAGAAGTCGGAGGAAGAAGTCTTCCAGCTTGACAGTATTTCGACTTTATTTCAAAATAACTGCTGGCTGCGTAGACGCGGACTAAGTTATTTTGAAATAACGCTAGTTGTTTCGAAATAATGTTGCTGTGTAGATGTACCCTAAATCTGGAGGTTCAGAACCTTTGTGGTTGTGGGCCTCTGGAAATGTGGGTCCGATTCTCCAATGGGTGGATATTAGCTTGATTCCACTGATGTCATCTTGGGCAACAAAATGGCAGATGGAATTCAATGTAGGTAAAGGCAAGATAATTCCAATGCTACCTATAAAATCAGAGAGTCTACATTAGCCGTTACCGCTGGAGAGAGAGATCTGGGAGTCGTTGGTGGACAGTTATCTGAAAACATCTGCTCAGTGTGTGGTGGCAGCCAGAAAAGCTAAGAGAATGGCAGGAAACACTAGGAAAGGGACAGATAATAAGAGAGAAAATATTATCATGCCACCATAAAAGCCACTACTGCCCATTGTTCAGTACAGCCATCGCTTCCCATCTTTTCCCCTTTGCTTCCCCGGATTGGTTCCTATCTAGTTTATCTCTTGCTTTCACCTTCCCACTCATGGGAGTCACTTAGCCCAGGCTCCATGCTTCAGGCCAACAGCTGCACCCATTTTTTATAGTCCCGCAGCCCAATCGGTGAGAGCCTGAACCAGCTGACCTAGGCCAGCCGGGACCTTGCTGCAAGCTGTTCATCGCTGTGTAGACGTACCCAGATCAGCAAGCTGCAGGGTTTGTTGTGTCTAAACCGTCCCGGACAGACAGTTGCCCAGCCTCCTTCAGAATACCTCTCGTGAAAGCCCTTCCATGACCTCCCCAGGCATCCGTTCCATTCTCCGGCTGCTCTTAGGGGTGGGAGATGTTTTGTGAAATTCAGTCGAAATCTGCCGTGCTCAAGTTTGACCCCCCTGTCTCTTTCCTGCTCTCCATGGCCTGAGAGAACAACTTTTTTCCATCTGTTTTTATGGCAGCCTTTGCAATGTTTGAATACTTCTTATGTCCCTCCTTCAATGTCTCTCTTCTAAACTAACAGAGCCAGTCCCTTCTGCCTTTGCTCATGGGTCTTGCATTCCATCTCTTCAATCGTCTCTCTCACTCGCCTCTGGATCTTTTCCCATTTCTCTGCATCCTTTCCATAGGTTGGTGACCAGAACTGGGCCTTATACTGCACCTGAGGCTTACCCAGCACTGAGTAACATGGTGCTCCCAGGATTCACATGCTACACCTCTGGTAATATAACCCAACATTGCATTGGTTATTTTTGCTGACCCATATTGAGGTTGAGAACCACCATAACACCCAGATCCTTCTCAGTGGAGCTGCTGCCAAACCAGTTAGGCCCCAGGTCTGTATGGGTATGTCTACATAGAAAAGTTATTTCCGGATACCTCCAGTATCCCGAAATAGCTACCTCCCATCTTTTGAATGCATCCGCTATTTTGAAATATAGTGGAGGCGCCATTTCGCCATCCCTGTAAACCTCATTCTACTAGGAGTAAGGGATAGCTCGAAATAGTCCTTTATTTCAAAATTTGGCACTGTGTAGACAGCACCAAATGATGAAATAAGCTATTTCGAAATAGGTTCAAAATAAGCTACGCAATTTGCACTACACAAATTGCATAGCTTATTTTGAACCTATTTTGAAATAGCTTATTTCAAGTTTCGGGTGCTGTGTAGATGCACCCTATTTGTACATTTGGTTTTTCTTCCCTACATGTAGCACCTGACATTGGTTTGTGTCGAATTTCACTTTGTTCTCTATAGATCAGTTCCCCAATTTATCAAGATCCCTCGAATTTCAGTTCTATCCTCCGAAGTGTTTGCCCTCCAGCATGGTGCCACCTACAAATGTCATCAGAGTGCTGTCTATTTCTACATCCAGGTCATTAGTAGAGACAGCAAACACCGGACCCAGGAGAGATCCCTGAGGAATCCCGCTGGTGACCTCTCTCCAATCCAACATGGTGCCTTTAATAGCTTCTCTTTGTTTACAGTTTTGTATCCCATTATCAGTCCACTAATGGTAGCTCCCCTGAGCCCGCCTTTCTCCAGCTGACCTGTCAGACTGTCCTGTGGGACTGTGTTGAAGGTTAAAAGTTAGATGCTTGACATGTGAGCAAGAACCAGCCAGCCAAACCCTGACTGACAAAGTTCAGAGCCCCGGCTTTCCACATCCAATGTCCTGTCTCCAGTCCTGGACATCCTTGATGCTTCAAAGGAAGGAGACTAAAAAAGAAATCCTTCTCTCAGAATACATTGGCGGGGAAACCTTCCTGACCACGGCAGATGGGTGGCTGCATCCCTGAAGCATGAGCGTTTAGGAACATAAGATGTACATTGGAAGGAAGCCCTAATTTGTTGGTAAGTTTTTTGGGTGGCATGTCCTCCATGCCCACATCCGCTAACATGCCCCATTGCGCAAGTCACACCCCACCCCTTTCTTCATCCGCATATGCTCACTCATTGTACCAGACCAAACGAAGGTCTAAACCCAGGGACAGTATCCAGGTAGTTGATGTGATATCCCACCGGTCTATGAACAGGTTTCCCACTCAGTCATGTTTGTGTGACTGTGGGTCCCTGTAAGTGTGAGGAAAATCTGGCCCTCGAATGCCACACCCACCTCTCCGGACAGTGGTTCCATGCTGGAGTGACTCCGGTGAGATTAGCATGGCCAGTCTTTATTTCAGGGCTGGTCAGCAGCTTTTGATTTAAATGCAAGGACTTCAGGGGTACTGGCTGGGATGATTGAATTGGGGTTGGTTCTGCTTTGGGCAGGGGGCTGGACTTAATGACCTCCTGAGGTCTCTTTCAATCCTGGGATTCTGAGATTCTATAAGACTGGTCTTTACAGAGTCATTTAGCTTATAACCCACCTCTCTGCGTTCTCCATGGGCTTTACAGCTAATTACATCAGATGGATCTTTAGGGGTAAGGGGCCCAAGGGGAAGTTAGAAGAAAAAGTGTTGTGTGCTCCCCATGTTGGTCATTTCAACCATCCCAGCCAGATCTTTGCCAAGCCGGGACTTAAACACCTCTGGGGATGGCGATTCCACCCCTTCCTAGGGAACCCATCCCAGTGCTTCCCCACCCGCCTAGGGAAATTGTTTTTCCTAATCTCCAACCTAGACCTCCCCCACTGCAACTTGAGACCATTGCTCCTTGTTCTGCCACCTACCACCACTGAGAACAGCCTCCCTCCATCCTCTTTGGAACCCCCCTTTCAGGGAGTTGAAGGCTATCAAATCCCCCCTCACTCTTCTCTTCTGTAGACTAAATGAGGCCAAATCCCTCAGCCTCTTCTCATAAGTTAAGTGCTCCAACCTCCTAATTATTTTGGTTGCCCTCTGCTGGATTCTCTCCACTGTGTCCTCATCCTTTCAGTAATGGGAGGCCCAGAACTGGATGCAATACTCCAGCTGTGGCCTCACCAGTAAAGAATAAAGAGGAATAATCACGTCTCTAGATCTGCATTCCTCCTAATGCAGCCAACTATGCTGTTAGCCTTCTTGGATATAAGGGCACTCTGACTCATATCCAGCTTCTCATCCACTGTCACCCCCAGGTCCTTTTCTAAAGAACTATTGATTAGTTTTGATTGGACAGAGCTATATCCATTCTTTCTATTATCTAACTGAAAGAGTGTAACCCTCAAAATCTATCTATCTATCTATCTATCTATCTATCTATCTATCTATCTATCCCCATGCACCCTATCTATCTATATATCTATCCATCCAGCCGCATACACCCCATCTCTCTCTCTCTCTCTCTCTCTCTCTCTCCTTCTTGCCATTTTACTTAGTCATGTGTTCAATTATAAGGAGCCACTGTGTGTTTTTTTGCTTTGTGTTAACCCCACAGATCACACAATGCCGCCATGAGGGCTGGGAATGCAACACTAGTGACCCACTTCATCATCCTGGGCTTCCCAAGCCTCCAGAAGCTGCAGCTATTGCTGTTCTTGGTGGGCTTGGTCATCTACCTGGTGACCTTGTCTGGACATATCATCATAATCCTGATAGTACGTATCGACCGCCGCCTCCACACCCCCATGTACTTTTTCCTCAGCCACTTTTCCTTCCTGGAGATCTGGTACACCTCCAACATCGTCCCCAAGATGCTGGAGGGCTTCCTGGCCAAGGATATGTCCATCTCCTACACTGGCTGCATTGCCCAGATGTACTTCTTCATCAGCTTGGGCACTGCTGAATGCTTCATCTTGGCCATTATGGCCTATGATCGCTATATAGCCATCTGCAACCCACTGCGCTACCCGATCCTCATGAGTAACAGTGTTTGTCTTCGGTTGGCCATGAGCTCTTGGGTAGGGGCCTTCCTTGTCAATGTTCCACCCCTGGTCTCGGTCTGCAAGTTGCCTTTCTGCGGGCCCAACCAGATCGACCACTTCTTTTGTGATACTTCACCCTTGCTGAAGCTCTCTTGCATGGACCCCCGCGAGGCTGAGACCATCAATTTCATTGTGGCCGCCGGCGTCATTGTCAGCTCTTTCCTCCTGATCATGGTCTCCTACGTCCTCATCCTGGTGACAATCCTGAAGATTCCTTCGGCCACAGGGCGCCAGAAAGCTTTCTCTACCTGTGGCTCCCATCTGGCCGTAGTGGCCATCTTCTTCGGCACCTTGATGTTCATGTATGTGCGGCCAACATCCAATGTCTCCAACACTTTGGTCAACTTCAACAAGGTGGTGTCTGTGTTCTACACGGTGGTGACGCCCATGCTGAACCCTGTGATCTACTGCCTGAAGAACAAGGAGGTCCAGGAAGCTTTGAGGAAAGCCATGATGGGAAGGTGTCTACTGCTGCCCAAGGTTAAACACATTTCCAATGGGGGTTTGCAAGAGAGCGGATGGTGAAGCTAGGTAGTGCAGGGAGCATGCGTCTCTCAGAGTGTGTGTGTGTGTGTGTGTGTGTGTGTGTGAGACATTAAATTTGTATTCCCGTAAGTCAATATGATTCATTCCTTTTGATTTAACTAGGTTTACAATGCACAGTCTCACTCACTCACTCACTCACTCACTCACTCACTCACTCACTCACTCACTCACTCACTCACTCACTCACTCACTCACTCATATGCAGGAAGCCAGAGTAGATTATCATAAATTACTGCTTGGCATAAATGGCCAATGGTCAATAAATGGCCTAAATGGCCAATCAATGGCGCTATTACAGGTCTACAATACTTTAAATATCAGAAGCTAACATTATCACTAATAAGAGTGTTGTGAGCAAGACATGAGAAGTCATTCTTCTGCTCTACTCTGTGCTGATTAGGCTTCAACTGGAGTCTTGTGTCCAATTCTGGGCAGCACTTTTCAAGAAAGATGTGGAGAAATTGGAGAGGGTCCAGAGAAGAGCAACAAGAATGATGAAAGGTCTAGAAAACGAGCTATGAGGGAAGACTGAAAGAACTGGACCTGTTTAGTTTAGAAAAGAGAAGACTGAGAGGGGACATGATAGCAGTTTTCAAATATCTAAAAGGGAGTTACAAGGAGGAGAAAGAAAAAATTGTTGTCCTTGGCCTCTGATGATATGACAAGAAGCAATGGGCTTAAAGGGAGAAAGGGAGGTTTAAGCAGACAGGTTGATGGGAGAATTCTTTCCTTAACCTATCACTGTCCACACTAGGACTCGGATTTACTTAACATGCTACTAAGAGTGGGGGTAGTCACATCCCTGAGTGGACGCACTTATGTGACTTCATTCTTTGAACTGGCTTGTGTCATGAACTTCTTGGGAGCCCCGCCTTACGGTGACGAAGTTCCATGTAAACTGTGTGGTGACATTGTGGTTAATTATTGAATCAGACAGAGCTGTCATCATTGCAGAACAAGAAGCTCCATTAAGCACATTTCTGATGGAATAAATGTCTATTTTCTGACTCCTCCTGGAATCTGTTATGAATATTCAAGGCAGAGAACAGCAGGTGGAAATTAACATCCAGTAGAGGGACAGATATAAAGAGGATGTCCGTGAGGACCATAGATCATTCTCCGAAGATGGAGTTGGCTGCTTTGGAACATGAATCCTCCCTGTTCCTCTTGTGGCATCCAAGACATGCAGGCAAGATAGGAAGCGGCAGAGACTGGAATTTTGAAACTAGCATGCATTCATGATGATATCATTTGCCTAGAATCAGAGTGAGTGTGATGATCTTTTATATTCTGGATCTTCTAATCTATCTTAAACCCTCTCAGGACAATAGTAGAGTATTTTTCAAAGAAAAAAAACCACATGAATAGATGCTCTGGAAATTAAATAGGGAAGATGGGAAGGGCATGAAAACAATGCACACACCTGAACGTGTTGTTTGCCATGCTATTGTCGTTGTGTTGTTCCCAGGACATGAGACAAGATGGACGAGGTAATGTACCAAAATCAATAGAACAGATGAGCTCTGGCCTTGCACAGAGCTCTTCTATTGGGCTAGGAAAATTCTTCGGAGTGTCCCAGCTAAATACAAAGTGGGACAGATTGGTAAGGGGTTACCAGCTACTTCAGGAAAGTGGTTAATGTGAAGTGGGCAATGAACTCTTCTGTAGGGAATGGGCCAAAGAGACTAGTGGGTTACAAAGAGGCTAGTGGGTTACTCCGATTGCTTTGTGCAGACAGGAAAATGGCCGTGTAGCTGGGAAACTTGCCTTTTCCCTTTCATTTAAAAAGAAATCAATTGGAATAAGACCTGTTGTTTCGCATCAAAATGGGTCAAGTTCCCATTTCTTCCCTAATCTTCTTGCTGTTGATCCTCTTGGGCACATTTTTGACACCCAAGACAGTTTTACTGAAATGTTATATGTGCTTCAATTGTTTTTTAAACCAGATACTCCTTGCAAAACTCTTCCTTCATTTTTTTTTCTGGTGTGTTCTGATACATGCATCAAGGTGCTTCGTGCCCGTGTTTTAGTAAAGGAATAAGGATGGAGAGATGTCTGCAGTGTAATTTTTGGAACCTCATTGTGTCTGCCATCATGAGGCATACAAGTCCTAAATCCAGGCACAGGAAGGCTACTTGAACAAGGCCAGCTCTTGGTGTTATCCACACTACACATAGAGCACTGACTGTCAATGGATCAGTGAAAAACACCATCCAATATTTCAGTGTGGTGCGATTTGAGCTTGGATTTCCATTTCAGAGCTACAAAACCCCACTCACTCACAAACACACTGCACTGACCTATACAAACACAAACACACACAGTAAAACAATGAGAGCCAAATCCCCAACTGGAAAGGGGATTCTTTCCCGGGGCTGTTGGACACAGGTGGATTTTGTGTCTCTCTACTCCCTGACTGTCACAAAAACCTGCCCCTTTCCCAGGCTTTCCTAATAGCAAGGCAGCTTCTGCCGTTCTTTCAAAGACATGATATTTTATGCAGGGCACACTCAATCCAGGCTCCAAAGCTCAAGGGTTAGAGCACTGGTCTTATGAATCAGGGTTGTGATTTCAAATTTCACTACAGCCTGACCTTGGGAGGTTGTGGAATCTTCATCACTGGAGAGCAGGTTAGAGAATCACAAACTGCTGGAACTGGAAGGGACCTTGAAAGGTCATCAACTCCCACCCCCTGCCCTCATGGCAGGACCAAGCACCATTTAGACCATCCCTGAGAGGTAGGAACTTTTTCCTAATGTCCAACCTAAACCTCCCTTGCTGCAGTTTAAGCCCATTGCTTCTTGTTCTATCCTCAGAGGCCAAGATGAACAAGTTTTCTCCCTCCTCTCTGTGACACCCTTTTAGATATGTGAAAGCTACTCATGTCCCCTCTCAGTCTTCTCCTTTCCAAACTAAACAAACCCAATTCTTTCAGCCTTCCTTCATAGGTCATGTTCTCTAGACCTTGAATCATTTTTGTTGCTCTTCTCTAGACCCTGTCCAATTTCTCCACCTCTTTCCTGAAATGTGATGTCCAGAACTGTACACAATACTCCAACTGAAGTCTAATCAGTGCAGAGCAGAGCGGAAGAATGACTTCTCGTGTCTTGCTTAAAACACTCTTGTTAATGCAGCCCAGAATAATGTTTACTTTTTTTGCATCAGTGTCACTCTGCTGAATCATGTTTAGATTATGACCCCCAGATCCCTTTCTGCTGGACTCCTTCCTAGAGAGTCGCTTCCCATTCCGTATGTATGAAACTGATTGTTCCTTCCTACGTGGAGCACTTTGCATTTGTCCTTATTAAACTTCATCCTGTTTACCTCAGTCCATTTCTCCAGTTTGTCCAGATCATTTTGTATTATCACCCTATCCTCCAAAGCACTTGCAACCCCTCCCAGCTTGGGATCATCTGCAAACTTAATAAGCATCCTCTCTATGCCATTATGTAAATCATCAATGAAGATATTGAACAGAACTGGTCCCAAAACAGACCCGAGGAACCCCACTTGTGATGCCCTTCCAGAATGACTGTGAACCATTAATAACTCCTCTCTGAGAAGGGTTATCTAGCCAGCTATGCACCCACTATGTAGTAGTCCCAAGTAGCCCTAAGTAGCCCCATCTATCAGAGATAATCTAGATGGTGTTTGGTCTTGCTGTGAGGGCAGAGGTACGGGTCTTGAGGACCTCTCATTGTCCCTTCTGATGTACGACCACCCACAGTTTAGTAAAATCCTTTAGCAGTAACAGGAACTGTAGGTTAAAACAGGTGCTTTTGAACATGTTACCTTGCACAATTACTAAACAAACCACTGGGGAATAGGTCTGATCTAACAGTGGTGTGTCTATATTTTCTACTACCAATTTCAAAGGACTTTAAACACATGGGTTCTTATTGTTTTTCAGTTTTAAGCACAGACAAATGGAGTGGGGAAAGTGGAGGTTACATAGCTACTTTTAGCTACCATTGTAATATTCAGCATCTTACAGGCCATAGAATTCCACTCAGTCATTTCTGTAGCTGGTCCAAAAACCTATTGCTGCCCTCGGACACACCGTTCAGAGAGACTTCCAGCCTCAATCTGAGGTTTTACAGTGCTGGAGAACTTGTCTGTCAAATGGCTCCACTGTTTAATAGTCCCTAGTGTGAAAGGTATAAGTCCAGAATTTTGAAGAATGGCCATTGAATGGCAACGGGATTGTGTAGATTGTGTGAGACCACTCCCCATGAGTAAGGATGGGGGAAGCAGGCTCACAATTTGTAAGGTACACTGGAATGATTAACAATCAAATTCTTCCCTCCCTCTCTTCTTCTTCACTGATACCAACAAATATAACTATATAACTTGACTAATAGTAGCAAGAACCTGCTATAGTCAGTCTGTAAATCTTTTCCACCCTGGCCCTTCTCTTGATCAGTCCATAAACCAGTGGTGCTCAAACATTTTGGCCCACTGCCCACCTCGCTCAATGTAGACCTTTCCGCAGACCAACCATCCATGAAGACAAAATGGGGGGAGTCTGATCAGGAGGTTAGCTGCAGGAGTGAGCTGAGGGTGAGGGGGTCTGGGTGGGAGGTTGGGTGCAGGAGCAGGCTGAGGGTGCAAAGTTTGGTCAGGAAAGAGGGTGCAGGAGCAGGGTGGGCATGTGGGATCTCGGTGGGTGAGGTGTGCCTGACAGGGATGGAGGTGCAGGGGGATGGGGGATGCTTATCTGGCTATGTACCCCCCACTGCTCCCATTGGCCACAATTCCAGCCAATGGGAACAGTAGGCAAAGCCTCCAGGTGAGCATTTTCCCAGAGTTCCAGCGCAGGCTCCCTGCTG